>KN832875.1:1038282-1522943 GCA_000827325.1 Oidiodendron maius Zn | reverse complement strand
CCCCCCCCCCATCGTTGCTTGTGCGCAATCTGGTCCGGCCTCCAGGAGGGTCACCCAGCGATATCCACCCCCATCCCTTCCGGTAACCAGTGCGCACTGCGGCCGCTGCGGCGATGCCCCCGTGTGTTGCACCTCCCCACCTCCCAGGGAGCGGGAGTCGGGATTTGTCAAGGCCGCCTTACTTGCGTGTGCATGGCATAGCATTTAGCATGAGCATAAGAGAGCAGAGGGATATGCTCCGTAGAGAGTCAGAGCAGATGCCGGATCCTTTCCCGAGCATACTCGCTGCTGTCCGTGGTACTGTAGAAGCAGCCACAAAGGAACCCCCCTGAATTAGCCTTACCTTAACCTGATGGAAAGTCCAGCCCCCTAGCCCACCGAAGCAAATAGGAGTGGGATAGTAATCACTAAATAAAACGCCCTCCGTGTCTACGGAGTTTGGCGACGGTGTGAGATCTCCCAAGGTAACCCTTTACCTCTTTCCCACCCTAGACCTCCCCAACCATGGTCAGAAGGATAGATGGAAGACCGACATGACAAGACTCGGCAGGGCCTCGAACGGCATCACGACGTCACTGGGCTGGGCGCATATGGGCGATGGTCGCCTGGATTCTCATGGATTCTCTTGTCGCCCTGCGCCTTTGGTGCGTCGTGTCGTCCGTGGAGCTAAGGATAATGGCGAGGGATGGGATGGGAGGGGCGTTGCGAATACCAAAACGCGCGCTTTCTGAAAGAGGTGAAATTATGCCACTTTTTCTCGAGCCAGGGCAAAGGCTAGAGGCTTGTTTTCTCTTTCTCACGTAGCGCTGGATTCCCATCATGGTTTCTTGCTATCGCGTCCGTTCTGAAGCCCTTCCAACTGCAGCACAGTAATATCCGTCTAAACTCCGCAGAGGCACAGTAAGAGCGACACACATTTGTTTTCTTCCACCACAACTCCATCCCTTATCGCCGAAAGTTCAAGTTTCTGACTTCCACCGCAGGAGTTCACATCTGCTCGCTGCTGGAAAACTCGGCCGAGTCGGTACCTCGTGAGTCGGAAGGCCAGCATGCTGATGAATCCTGCAGCTCGGCCACTACGCAACGACATCACAGTGCATCCGCAACGTCCGGCGCGAAGGGACGTGACCAGGTCCCCAGCCGACGTCGTGTTTTATACTGTCACTGCCTACACGAGACGCACAACGACGAGAGAGAGGATGTGACCTACCCGTCGTATCCGCCGGCGAGTACCGCTTGATCTCATCCATGAAGCGGCGGACGCGCAATGTACAACTGCTCCGTCTCCGAGTTGCGTCGCAGGACGGCGTGGGAGCCCTTGCATGTCTGGCACCTGACCAGTCCCTTGACGGCTTCTTGGCTTGCCACCGTGAAGGATTCCAAAACCCTCAAGAGAGAGAAAGAGCGTATTGTACAGGATCTTAGCGTAGTTGAACGCTACCAGCTGGTTCCGAAATGCCCGAATCTCCCGGTCAAACACGCGTCCCTCGAGGTCAACGTGTCATGCGAGAAGGCAGCCATGAGGATTCCAGGTCAATGAACCTATCCTCTACAGTATCGATTTTCCCCGGGCCGAGGCAGCCATTTGATAGAGTTGAGTTGCATGATAGTATACGGCGTCTGTGAGATCAGCTTCTGCTGTGACCATCTCCACGAGCTGTCCGTTCTTGAAGTCAATCGTGAAGTCTTTTGTGTTTCTAGCTCCTTCAAACTGTCCACTGTCAACTTACCTATATGGAGAGACGGCGACGTCTTGGTCCTCGGCGGTGCCAACTACAATGTGCCGGGTTCTTTGAGCTCCCATATCGTTCTGGGTGTTACTAACAGGATTTCCAGTCTTCGCTACATAATCCAGGACATCGTTGCGGCCGACAATGCTTCTGTATATTAGGGCAATCCATCATGGGTCAATGACACTGGTTTAATGCTGGATGGCCTGGAGTGCTTTCTTGAAGCGGACCCGATCGTTTCCACAGCCATAAACATCAGCAACACGTTGCAGTGGGACTTGGACCTGTGTACGAGAAATAAGGGGCCCGGGGGGGGGGGGGTGACTTTTGTCGTATTAGATGCCTATACCATAGAGGAAGACTGTAGACTTCATTTAGAAGGTACACAACCTCGTAGTTCCATAATAATGGAAGCGTAGCTACTCGAACTCCAGGCAGATGTCCGAGAAGTAGCATTCTATATGTCCAACTTGTAATGCCACTTTCGTAGAACCCTTGAAGTACCACCTTTTATCCTCTCCAATAGCGGAAAGCAGATGGGAATACTTTCTGTCTCATATGCCAGCGAACCTCACACCGAAGAAAATCTATATTCTGCAACCACATTATGTATTATTATTATACTCATATATACACTCTCTCTTCTTTATATATACCTCCACGATATCAAAAGCTGCAATCGCAACCAGAATAAAGGCTTTGCTTCATATCCTTTCTAAACCGGCTACGTCAATGTTCAGAACCAAATGATATGTTCACAGATACAGCTGGTGATTAACCCACCACTAAATACAAACCTGGCCTAGAATAAGTCGTGTACGATGAGCCCTAATTGACCACGTTATCAATCTTTGCCGCCTGAACCGAGTCAAGAGCGCTTTCCTATGCATTTACCTCGCTGCACTTAACTCTGCATTTGGGATTAAGCAATTGATATACCTGGAGAATTAACAAGATGACCAGATTGTTCATGACTTCCGATGATGTGTGAATTGGTTGTGAAAGGACGGACTGTGATAGATCAATGAAGCCGGTTGAAACCCAATCAAGAACTATACCCTGGAATTATTTCTTTCAAGCTAAGAGGCGGCGGCCAACATGTATAGTAAGAAGCACGGATTTATAGCACGAAACAGTATTCTGACTATTAAGTTATTGAATTTGTACTCAATCACGTCCTAATAATCACGCAGTGAAGGTATCATCCCCGCTATAATGCCTCACAAGGGCATCGCACCAACGCTGTCAAAATCAACAGTAAAAGAGAAAACCAGCAGATATTATTAATCGTGCGGACAAGAAGATTCGACATCCTTGACACCAATGTGAGATCGGTGCCAGATAGCCCAATCACAGCCGTAGAGCAGTAGCCATTTTTATTCCTCCTGCTCCAGCGGGGCCTCTTCCTCGTACTCCTCCTCGCCCTCGGAGACGGAGGCTTCTTGGTACTGTTGATACTCAGAAACCAGGTCGTTCATGTTGGACTCAGCCTCAGTGAACTCCATCTCGTCCATACCCTCACCAGTGTACCAATGCAGGAAAGCCTTGCGACGGAACATAGCAGTGAACTGGTCGCCGACACGCTTGAAGAGCTCCTGGATAGAGGTGGAGTTACCAACGAAGGTGGACGACATCTTCAGACCACGTGGAGGGATGGAGCAGAGAGCGGTCTGGACGTTGTTGGGAATCCACTCGACGAAGTAGGAGTTGTTCTTGTTCTGAACGTTGCGCATCTGGTCCTCAACCTCCTTCATGGAGACCTTGCCACGGCTGTATTGAATTAGTGTGTGCTAACAATAGTTGATAGAGAGAGGCTTACAAGATGGCAGAGCAGGTTAGATAGCGGCCATTGCGGAAGTCAGAAGCAGCCATCATGTTCTTGGGGTCGAACATCTGCTGGGTCAACTCTGGGACGGTGACGGCACGGAAGGAGTGGGCACCACGGCTAGTGAGAGGAGCGAAGCCAACCATGAAGAAGTGGAGACGAGGGAAAGGCACCATGTTGACAGCCAGCTTTCGGAGATCAGAGTTTAGCTGGCCAGGGAAACGGAGACAGGTGGTCACGCCGGACATAACGGCAGAGACGAGGTGGTTGAGATCTCCATAGGAGGGGTTAGACAGCTTGAGGGTTCTCATGCAGATATCGTATAGAGCTTCGTTATCAATGCAGAATGTCTCGTCAGAATTCTCGACAAGCTGGTGGACGGACAGTGTGGCATTATAAGGCTCGACGACGGTATCGGAGACCTTCGGAGATGGGACAACAGAGAAGGTGGCCATCATGCGGTCGGGAAACTCCTCGCGGATCTTGGAGATCAGAAGCGTACCCATACCGGCACCAGTTCCACCACCGAGGGAGTGGGTGATCTGGAAGCCTTGGAGGCAATCGCATCCTTCGGCCTCACGGCGAACAACATCGAGAACCTGATCGACAAGCTCAGCACCTTCGGTATAATGACCCTTGGCCCAGTTGTTACCAGCGCCAGACTGGCCGAAGACGAAGTTGTCCGGGCGGAAAAGTTGGCCGAAGGGACCGGCACGGACCGCATCCATGGTGCCTGGTTCCAAATCAACGAGGACGGCACGAGGGACATATTTGTTGCCGGAGGCCTGTAATGCATTAGAAGGAGTAATACATATTGTGCCATCATTCATACCTCGTTGAAGTAGACGTTCATGCGCTCGAGCTGAAGATCAGAGGTACCATTGTAGCTAGATAATGTTAGCAGCCAGCATCAACAAAAAGGACTCTCGAGGAGTCTTGCGCATTGCAGGTCACTCACACTCCGGAGCCGTCAAGGCCATGCTCGCCAGAGATGGTTTGCCTGTGCGATTGTCAGTATCGATGTCGTTTTGTCGCTTTGTTGAGATAGGGGTGCGAGCAATGTGGGGTTAACAGACCAGAAGGCTGCACCAATTTGGTTACCCTAAGAGGCATCAGATATGAGTAAAGGAGTCAAAAGATATCTGGTACTTACACATTGTCCCGTCTGGAGATGAACCTATGCAAGTAAAAAGATATGATTAGCATTGTGGCCTCTTTCAAGTTGTGGTGGGGTCAATTCAGGGGTGAGGACGCGTTGATTTTAAGGAGGGGTAGAGGAGCTGCTCGAAAGGCTTGGGAAGGACTCACAATTTCACGCATGGTGGAAGGGTATTAGTGCTTGAGTTTGACGACGGTTTTGGGGGTGTTTGCAAGATGGTAAGAAGAGCAAGACGAGGAGGAGTGGGTTGTTGACTTGGGAAAGTTGTGGGAGGCAGCGGTGAAGGCATTCGCTTCGCGTTAGCCTAACTTTGTTTATGCAGGCACAGACCGTGCACTTTTATCGACTTAACCTTATGCGGTAAAATAGACGGATATATCACGTGCTATAAATATAAGTAGGGTAAGTTCGAGAAATGCTCAATATGCGTCGAGTGGGATTGCAGAGTACATAGGCAACCAACACTCCGTTCCCATTATGGAGGCCGAAATAAGGGCATTCTTGCCCAATATAGATCCTGTGATTTCTGAATACTCTGTGGGATACCTCACCCATGCGTCAAATGCCTACGTCCCGGAGTCTGAGGCTGTGGGGCAGTCCCCGCTCGAAGAAGCAGCGACGTCGATAACAGCTCTTCTGGTTTCTGCTTCGGGAGACCCATCATCAGAAAACGAAGGAAAGATCAGACAGTTGGTAGAGAAATGGGTAGAGAAATTCAACGCCTCGGCGGCAAACGGGAAGCGTACTCAGATGTCTTCGGCGGCAAGAAGATTAGATCAAGCTATCCAGGTTGGAGCGCAGCGGAATATGTCATCCACGCTTGGTGTTTCCACCGGTGGCGTGGACTTGGAGTCAGCAAATGTCCGGAAGCTAGAGTCCAAGGTCGACAAGAAGAAGCTGGAGAAGGCGGAACGGAAGATTGCCGCAAAGCAGAGCAAAAAAACCTTCAAAACGGTTGAATACGAAGCATCGAAGCTACTCAACCAGATAGATGATGCCAAGTCGTATGAAGAGTTCTTCATGCAAGTTAATCCTCTTCAACTTGGGTCGAGCGCTATGGGCCAGCAGAAGAGCAAGGACATCAAGCTGGAGGGCGTGGACGTGACCATTGGGGGCTTGAGAATTCTTACCGATACCAGTCTGACCCTGGCATATGGTCGAAGGTATGGCTTAGTTGGACAGAACGGTATAGGAAAGTCTACTCTGCTACGAGCTCTATCGCGGAGAGATCTTGCGATTCCTACTCATATTTCCATTCTTCACGTGGAGCAAGAGGTATGTTCTGCTCTTGTTTCTTCCTTTAAATTGGACTGATAATTCCTAGATTGCAGGAGATGACACCCCAGCTCTACAAGCAGTGCTGGACGCAGACGTATGGCGAAAACACTTGTTAGCTGAACAGATTGTGAGTATAAGGGCCATCTGGTCTTGCCGCGGCATAGCTAATATATTGTAGAAAATATCTAAGCAATTATCAGATATCGAGATTGAAAGATCTTCTTTAGCAGACACCTCTGTCGATGCCGAGAAGCTCGATCGGGACCGGGAGGGACTCGACCACACTCTCGGAGACATCCAGGCCAAACTGGCAGAGATGGAATCTGACAAGGCCGAATCTCGAGCCGCAAGCATCCTGGCCGGTCTGGGCTTCTCTCCCGAACGGCAGCAGTTTGCGACAAAAACTTTCTCTGGAGGTTGGCGTATGCGTCTGGCATTGGCTCGAGCCCTCTTCTGTGAACCGGACCTTCTACTTCTTGACGAACCGTCAAACATGTTGGACGTCCCGTCGATTACCTTCCTTGCCAATTATCTCCAAGGCTACCCCAGCACCGTCTTAGTCGTCTCCCACGACCGAGCATTCTTGAATGAAGTTGCAACAGATATTGTCCACCAACACTCAGAGCGTCTCGACTACTACAAAGGTGCCAACTTCGAGTCCTTCTATGCTACTAAAGAAGAACGCCGGAAGACGGCAAAGAGAGAGTACGAGAACCAGATGGCGCAGCGGGCGCATCTGCAAGCGTTCATCGACAAGTTCCGGTATAATGCCGCCAAATCATCCGAGGCGCAGTCTCGAATCAAGAAATTGGAAAAGATGCCCGTCCTGGAGCCCCCGGAGAGCGAGTACACAGTGCAGTTCAAGTTCCCCGAGGTCGAGAAGCTGTCTCCACCTATTGTTCAGATGTCTGGCGTTACTTTCGGGTACACCAAAGACAAGATTCTCCTGCGCAACGTAGATCTCGATGTGCAGCTCGATTCGAGAATTGGCATCGTGGGGCCTAATGGTGCTGGTAAAACTACAGTGCTGAAGCTACTCATCGGAAAACTCACTTCCACATCAGGCTTGATCTCGCAGAACCCTCGACTACGTATCGGATTCTTTGCGCAGCATCATGTCGACGCTCTGGACCTCAATGCTAGCGCTGTAGGCTTCATGGCCAAGAACTTCCCCGGTAAGCCGGATGAAGAGTACCGGCGACACCTTGGGGCATTCGGCATCACGGGGATGACAGGCCTGCAGAAGATGGCACTGCTATCTGGAGGTCAGAAGTCGCGCGTGGCGTTCGCGTGCCTGTCGCTGACGAACCCCCACATCCTAGTGCTGGACGAGCCGTCGAACCACTTGGACATCGAGGCCATGGACGCACTTAGTACGGCGCTTCAGCAGTTCCAGGGCGGCGTGCTGATGGTTTCACACGATGTGACCATGTTGCAGTCGGTATGCACGAGCTTATGGGTCTGTGATAATGGGACGGTGGAGAAGTTCCCCGGCGACGTTCAGGCGTATAAGAAGCGGATCATGGCCCAAGCCGATGCAAGTGGGGTCGTGCAGGCGCATTAGAGGATGGGTTATGATGAAGTATCGTACCTTGATGGTCAGAGATCTGGCATGGCTGTCGGAGAGACCATAGCGACCTTCGTTCTGGTCATCCGAAGTTCCACATTAAGTATGATAAACCCTGGTATGAGGGTCAAAATACCTATGTTGATAATCATGTGGACGTGCTACAGAACCCCTGAAAATCAAAATACCCTGCGATGAAAATCAACCCTCCGGCTACCGCTAGCATCTCGCACTATTGAGTCGTATATCCGCTTCCCTCGTGACCTCAGTAATTAAATATCAGCTCAAAGTAGTTGAAATCAACATACTGAGATGGGAGCAGGCCATTCTTCTGCTTAACCTGCCACCTTTTTCCCACTTGGCTCCTTTCCCAAGCCACAGATATGCAGTCCATACGCACTGTGCAGTAGGAGGAGCGCATCTCATCCAGCGATTCCCACTACTGTAACCACGCCTCGCTCAACGTCCACGACCCCTAGTCAGAAATTCAACCCAAAGGATGTCTTTTTGGCTCTATTGTTATAATATGCGGGAGAGATTTCCTAACTTTAAGAAGCAATAGTGGAAACGGAATAAATATTGAGAAAACGGATGCATGCAGCAGCAGACCCGCCCGGATGGTCCGCGACTCCTGCTGCTACCTTACCAGGCCAAGGGTTCTGTGGAGTACGCTAAAGCGGGCAGGGTGGTCCCTTCTCATCTCCTGGGCATATATGCTTGGGATTATAATTTGCCTGTACAATAGTTATTGATGGAGTTGTGGAGAATGTCGTGAAGGGGGGTTGGGATGTCGGAAATATTCGCTTGTAAATGTATTCCTGCTAGAGTTTGAGATTAAGACATATTCCCAGATGCGAACTATGTAATTTCTTATTGTAGAAGTCTATAGATTTAACATGTAGTGTCCAAGAACTGCAATTTTCTTTACTTCTGTACATCATCGTTCAAGAATTTATCTCTTGACAGCTGGAGATGTCTTTGCAAACTGTGTTCCCAATGTGGGGGTGACCGGGACCGAATGGATCTCGCATACATACATCCCAGGTATAATTTCCTCATAGTCGAAGAGTATATAGAGAGCTCGGTAGGGAAATCATTACAGGCTTTTATTCATTACTACTCATGTGCTGTAGGGTCCTAAGGGAGCGGAAGAAGACGCCAACGCCACGCACGCAATGCCATGCCATGCCCTCCCTATGCGCCAGCCGTGTACTCGAAGCTCATAACTCAACATATTACCCCCCTCGGAACTCCCATTCATTTCCCCTTTGCCTTCTCCTATTTCCTCACCCGATCTCCTTGTCCTTTTCCCTCCTTCAAACACCAGTCACCAATCACCAATTGTCCTCTTCTCAAATTTCCATTCCTTCATGCAGTGCCTCCAATTTGTACAACTCCCGCCTCGAAATTCGCCGCGTCCCCACCAACACCGACACCATTAACCACAGTCGTATTCGCCAGCGCCCAAAACCTTCCATCCACGCCGCCATTCCCGGTCGTGACATCCTGGTCCCACTCATGCCTCACTTGGAGAGTAACGTTCGACCAGCCAGGCACTTCATTGCTCGAAATGAGCGCATCGTCACACTCCATCAGCGATCCCTGGATGTCGGTCCCGTTGCACTGCGTCGAGAAGGACGGCTCGCAGATCTGTGATGTGCAGGCCGGGGACACGTACGAGACGGAGAAGGAGTACACGCACCCCGCAGGCGAGCAGCCGGTGGTGTAGTTGGTGATGGAATAGTTCGGGAAAGGAGATTGGGCGGGGTAGGTACGTGGGACTGGAGTGGAAAGGGCGGATGGGAGTAGGGCGAGGAGAGAGAGGATGGTGGATGTGGTTTTCATTGTGGGTGGCTTGGGTTTTGAGTTTGGGTTAACTTGGCGGGTGAGGTTTAGGTTGTTTTTGACTTTTGAGGGAGAATAAGGCGTTGTTGATGCAATTTTCTTTGTTTTGAGGAGGGGCTAGTGTTGATGTCTCTCCTGAGGTGGTTGAGGAGGTGATGAGCAATCTTAGGAGCGAGTGATCGAGGTGAGTGATGAGCAGATGAGCGAGAGACAGAGGAGACACGCAGATCTTATATCCTCAGAGACACACCGACAGGGTAGAGCTTAGGTAGGTAAGCTGAGGAGAGCAATTTGCGCTGGGTTGCTGTAGGATAAATAATGAAGAGCAATGAAGATCACAAGGTAGAGTGATGTAAGGGCAAGTCATCCTCTGAACCTGCAGCTTCCCTTCCTCTTTATACTTGTACAACTGCCCACCGTCCGCATCTTCCCGCAAAAAGAACACACCAGAAACCCAGGCAAATCAGGGTCTTTCGTCCCCCTCGCTCCATACCTGCGTAAGGCAGTGAGCTGTTTGGAAAAAAGCTCCTCTGCTCCGCCTGCCAGCTCCAGGATGTCTCGGCAAATGAGAAGTCCCCATGGCCGCGAATCACCCAGCTGGCTGGAGCTCAAATACGAGCCTGTTGTTGATCTCCGCCCACGTCATACGCTTTCCTTGGGAGCAAGAAACCAACGACGCTGCTCGTTTACGTTTTTTTTTTGGGTCGGGACTGACACGACTTGGCATACAAAAGAGCCGCCCCATTCATCGTCCCGTATCTTTTTCTCACGGCCGGACACGAGAACGGGAAGGAGCGCACGGAGAATACGAAGGAGCTAGAGATACAGTGCTAGGAATGTAGGTAACGGTATCACGAATGTAGAACACGGACAACACATACGTACAGTACCCCCAAACCCAAGAGAGAAATCCCCTGATCCCGAATCTCCGTATAGTGAGACAACGCCGCATCGCAACTTTACCTGGCTTTTGGTACGCTGTCCTTGGAGGGGCACAGCACGGACTGGTGTTACCATACGTAAAAGTATAAATTCAGCCACTGCCGCAAGCCACCACGCCAAAGACCGGGCCTCGGGTGCTCTGGAGCAGTCCAGCTTCGGCTTGCGTGCATTATTTCGTGCATTTAGTAGAGACCAGTGGCAGCGGGCTTGGAGGACTGGTCACTTCTCAAGTGTTAGATTGCCCAGGTAGCATACAGGTAGATAGTCGGAGCTGAAGAGACGGGGCGGGAGTGCGTTGGTTACATTCGCCTTCATGGACAACGGGAGAGACCATCGGAGACGAGATCACAAAGGTGCAAGGATGTCGCGGTAGACTGGATGGTCGAACCGAATTTCATTCAGGCGGCAAAGTGTGGGTTATTGCTTATATCACATTCATGAGAAGTAGATCAAGCACAGTTATCCAAGTCATAATCAGCGGTTTTTATTCATCAACGAACACAAGCCTGGGTCACCATCCCTGCAACAGAGGGGAGACACCAAGGCAAACTAACGAGCTATGGAACACAGGCGGCTCCAAAATTTGGCCAAAGAAATATGAAAATCAACGTGTACGGCCTTCAAAATTGCAAGGTGCACGCGGGCGCGATGCGAGACCGGCCCGGCAAGAGAAAAAACTGACACACCATGCTGCCGCAAAAGCAAGTAGAGATATCCAATCCGGTACAGATGAGCGTTGACAAAGATCCCCGATCGCAGCGTCCTGACCGTGCCCCTGCACAGCTGCTACTACGACCTCCAAGGGCGGAGAGACCCGAGAAATTTCTCTCCCCCCAGTCCATGAGTTGCCGGCGACTATGACCCGGTATGCCACAATTCCGCCATTCACTGGCCGCCGGAGCGCCGCAGTGCGATCTCTTTCCAGTGATCGCGCTCAGCCTCCAGCTTAGCGATCTGGTCCTCCAACTCCTCGAACCTCTGCATCTTGCGTTGACGAGACTTGCGAGCTGCCAGAGTGTTGCGCGCCCGCTTCATCGCGACCGTGTCATTCGGGTCCTCGACGATGATAGGTGGCAGGGGCTTGTCTCGTTTCCGCGAGGACACGCCCGACAGGGACGCACGCGAGCCTGATGGTGGGGATGAGTTGGTACCCGACCGACGTCGCGTTCCGCTGGCCGATGTGCGCAGAGCCTCCGAGACCTCGAGTTCCTCCTCGGGGAGAAGGGGCGAGCTATCTTCGATTTTCGGGACTTCGAACTGATCCTCAGGAGGGAAGAGCGGGTACCATGGATCACCAGCTAGCGAGTGATCCATGTCGCCATTCCCGACGAACGGTGAGGCGTCGAATCCGTCATTATACTCAGGGGACTCATTGTAGGTCGACGGGGAAGTCAAGTTGGTCAAGGCAGTTGAGTTGGGAGCAGAAGCGAAAGGATCGCGGACAAGCAGATCCTGCGGAGACACGGTGCCCATGTTGGTGGAGCTGGACGAAGAAATGTTCACCTTGGTATCATAGAGAGTTGGCACGGCAGGAGAGGAATATGCCGAGTGGAAGGTGTTCTGGGTCGCAGCTCCACCCTCGAAGGCGGTGAAATCATCGAAGAGATCCATGTCTGCGCGGGGCTGTGAGTCACGGGCGACGGCGGAAGGGTGTGAATGTGCATGAAAATTATGATGCATACCTTGCAGAGCCATGGTGGGAGTTTGCGGAATGTTTCCCGTCGACTGCGAGAACAGGGGGACCTGCGGGCGGGTCTGACGCTGTTGTTGCAGAGCGGTGGAAGACGAAGGCGCAGAAGAAGCGTAGAACTGCTGCTGCTGTACCTGCGAAGGGTGGTGGAACCGGTTGGTCAGGGCCGAAGTAGAAATCGAGTGTCCAGTAGCTTGTATAATCGCGGCGACTCTTTGGTTTTGCAGTGCAGGGTGGACAGGCTGCGACGAAAGATGAGAAGAGTGACGACGATTTTGGCCGATTAAGGCTTGGGTGCTAGACAGATTAGGGGCACTGCGAGCGCTGGGAGACCGATCGAACAGAACGAAGTCCTGATGGGGAAGCTGCGAGTGATCGGGCTGGGCGGGCTGACTTGGGAGCGGGAGTGATTGTGGTGAGGGAGCCGGCAGGCTGGATGAACTGGAGGGAAGCCATGGTGGTGGAGAATCCGTGGTGAAGAGTGGGAACTCTTGCGAAGATATGTTGGCGGTTGGGGGGAGACTGTTGCTTGAGCGCGGGGCTGCGGAGCGAGAAGTCAGAATTTCCGGGAAGGGAAAGTCTGAGTCGAAGGGGGTGGAGGGGAGAGGGTGGTTGTTGCGTGGAAGGAAAGGAATGATGACTGAGTCGAGAGCGCCGGTTGGAGGGTGATTAGAACATGGTGTGCGCGAGCTCTTGGGGGATTATATGTTGTGTGGATGAAGTATAAGTTGGGGGGGGTAGAGAGGAAAAGAGAAAGGAAAAAAGATGCCTGAAGACGGGAACGACGAGGAATTAATAGGGCGGGCGGTGTTGGGGCTCGCTTAGCTAACTCCAAGCCTGAGGCCGCTAGATCAGGCAGCGGCCACCAATGGCCGGCCACGCTGCGGTCCAGTCCCCGGTGTCTGGCCGGTGACTCACACTTGAACTCCATTTTTGTTCCGCCGCGAAATTCGCTCTAGCGGGGTGAATAAGCAGACACGCTTACGCTGCCCAAACGGGAAGCCCTCCAACACCGACATCACCAGAAACACGGCCGCCAACATCCCACATCCATATAATCCAGAGTGTATCGCCTCCCGTGCTCTGCCAATTGCACGGCCGGTCTGCCCTTCATCTTCTCCTCCAGCTGCTCCCGCCGGATCATCTGTCCTCCCCAGCCCCATCCCCCCTCCTATCCCATCCCACACGGGGCGGAATGCCGCACGCACTGCGCCACGGCGGGCAGAATGAATCTCATCTTAACTCCCAGCTACTTTCATATACGCCGTCTCTCGGTAGGGATGGCAAGTACCGCAACTGGCCATTCATCCCTTAGGCAAGCAACCGTCCGTGGTATCGTCCGCTCGTCCTCCGCGCCCAGGCATGGCCCTCGTACCATTGACCTATGAGAAAGGCCTGCGGCAAGACCATCCACCAACCAACGAGCCTGAGCAGGGCAACTCCAGCCTACACTCAACCCTCCCGTGGTAAAAGAGCCTGGAACCTCCCAGCCGTGTGCCCACTTTCACGGTCGTCATCCGCCCTGTACTGGACATTTAGGTGTCTGGACATTCCGACTCCGACTCCGTGCCTGAGGCTTTCCGGCCCGAAGACACCTCCCCTTTCTCCCGCCCTTCCGTGATCACCAGGCACGGAGGTAGTCCTATCTCCATTACTTCCCATCCAATCTCTCTTAATTCCAATACGACGTTGGACGCGCATAGCTCGCTGCACGAGCAGTATCAGAATTACAAGTGTGACTCATCTACTCGGCGTGTGTTCTGGGCTGGGTGCAACATACCACGTATCCGTATTCGTCCTTTCGTCGTTTCTGCTTTGCCGCCCCCGGTTGGCCCTCGCCCTCGGGGTGCCGGCATGCACATGCAGTCTCGGCGTGGGGTGAGCTTAGGTAACCCTTCTGGTCCTCTGGTGAGGGTGCAGAAATAGGGACACGGTTTGGGCGAACCACGCAACCCCAGAGATGGACGGAGCATCTTTTCCTTACCTGGCCCGGCGAGAGTGATGCTCTTCAGGGGTAGCGAGACCCGATCGGGAATGCTATCCTCACGTGATTCTTATTATATTGATCACGTGATATTATATATGTCCGGCAACCCGCTGCTGCCTACCTCTTTGCATGTTAATCGCCTATCTTTAAGCCTTTACGGTTTTCAGACTTAAGGCAAGTCCTATCAATTGCATTGTATGGTTCAATAGCGTCGTTCTAACCCACCAAAGGCCTTACCCAAGCCAGAACGCACAGCTCATCCTCCACATCAGCATACCTCCACACCCCACCTTATCCTCCACCCTCTCACTTAGCCAACCACTTCGTGAACCATGCAATGGCCTGCTTCTCCGCCACGTCCGCGTACTTGTTCTGCAGCTCGTCTTTCGGGTCCAGCCGCACCGCGAACCCATGCTTCGCACCGTCTAAAATGACGACCTCATGATCCTCGCCCTTCTTCTTCAGTAACGTCTCCATAGTTCGAATCCCCTCTGTGCTTATCGCCATGTCTGTATCTCCCACCGCTACGCTCATCGGCTGTCGGACGTTTTCTACGTCCGCGGGCACGCTGAGCATCGACGGATGCGCCGCGAACGCACAGTCGATCAGCGGCTGCAGCGACCCGTTGACGGAGATACGTGATGAAGGTTTGTCGTGCGCGAGAAGGAAGACGTATTTTCCGCCCCAGCAAAACCCGGCGGTGCCGACCTTGAGGGCGGAGTTGTCCGGGGATGCGCGAATGGCAGTGATAATATTGATGATGCGGCTGAGGACGACAGACTGCCTATTGGTGGCGAAGAAGGGGATGAGGAGCGAGGCGGCCTATTTGAAGGGTTAGCTGTGTTCTGTGCGACCAGAATGCCCCTGAACGGCATTGCTCTTTTAAAGGGAGCAGATAGGTAAGTGAAGAGGTAGGTGAGATAATAGAGACAGTCCAGTACCTGAAACACCCAGATTGGTTTCCAGAGTAGTGTGATTGTCCAACTCGCCGGATTCCTTATCTTGTCGATCAGAGCTGAAAGCTCAAATGGTGGAGCTCGACCTATTCTCATACAGAAGTTCATTAGCCAAACTCAATTCAGTCCAGTCCCTTTCGTTCCCTCTCTTCCATCTGAACTGCAATATAGCCATAACAATAATCACCTATATAAACAAACCCATATCTATAAACCAGGCGAATAAAATTCAAACTTCATGGCCTAGAGCAGAAGATAACTCTTGACTCACCACCCATCAAATCAGGCAAATACACCACAAACCCTCCCTTTTCGGCATACGCATCACACAGCAATCGGTTATTCGCAAACGCCCACCCGAAGATGTCCGGGATGAACACTACCACGCCCTTAGGCTCTCCCGCGTTCTGCGGCCGGGAGACATATGTCGGTAGCCCCGCGAGCGTGATCTCGGATCCGGCGGGGGTGCCAGCGTGAACGTGGCCCGTGAAGCAGTCGGGACATGACATTGTAAGATTGGGCAGCTGTGAAGAATGAGCAATTCAATCAGATGGACGGAGATGGAGAGATGAGTGGCTTTCTATCTACCTTGTTAGGTTCGACGTAGGACTAGGAACAGCTTTGCTATCTACATTTTTCTCGATCGTGGTTCAAGCACGTATCAGGTTTATGCGGGGTGGAAATGTTGCCGGCCGGACTTAACAAAGTTCCGAGACGAACCCCTTCCTATTTCGAATCGTCATACGCTGCATTCTAGATTGCACGAATCCGAGAATATACGACAGCACACCAGATCGCAGATCGCAGATAGGGATTCACGGGAGTTCTTCGCTTAAGCTTAATTACCTATGGAGCGGGACGCAATAGTGATCTTATCTACGATGCCTTTGGTACTCTAGCACGACAGGGATAAGGGGTATAATATGCATTGGCTGCTTTGCATGTTGGAGGGGAGGGATGAGGACATATTTGAAGCTCTGTTTAGGAGATATAATTAGATGTTAAATTGAAGCGGTCATTGAATTTGGGGCGTATGTAAGAGGGCAATGTGATAGTGCAACTAATGCATTTCCACATCCTTTCTAATAGCATTAATCTCAACGTGATATACCCAAACAAGGCAAAATGTCACCACCTACCACAAGTAGATTAATACCATGGCAAACAGGCACAAACAACGTTCTGGGTAAGATATTGATTGATTTCTATGTCACCCCGAGATTCTCGGCATATACAACATAAACCCCCACGAACCGGTTTCCACCCATCCCCAAAAGATGAAAGAGCATCTGGAGCACTCCTTTACACGCGCGGGCGTGGTGCTGAAATGCCGCATGAACGGCTGTAAGGTAGGTATAATCTTGCACGTAAGGTGCGCAAAACAAGGGACAGCATCAAATTAAAATCCATCAATAAACGCTTGACTCCTGAGATTTGGATAGGCTTGGGAATATGTTCTACACAAGACAGGAAGACAACAAAAGAAAGGTGATATAGTTGCAGATATGCTTGCGTCAACGCAGCCCGATGACGCTCATCTCCAGCGTCCACACTCTTCGGATCCACACCTTGAGCTTGCCCTCGACACCGTCCACGCCTTCGAGCTCGACACCCTCCCACCAGCATCGGCGCGCGGGCTTACGCCAGAAGAGCAGCAGCTTCTGCGCCATGCCGACCGCGTTGTTGCCCATCTCGTTGCCGCGGATGTCAGTGCGCAGGCGTGCCAAGGCTAAGCTGCAGATAACGGCCTTGTTGGGTTCATTAGCCCGGTGGCCCCAGTTGTCGTTGCGGTTGAATCCTCTGCCTGTATATTAGAGCTGCCAATTGAACTGATCGGGAAGCTTACCCAGCTGTCAACATTTCAATCAGATGTTGCTCTGTCGTCCCCGGCTCGTCGCTCCGCCTCAGCCCTGAGAAGATGCCGTCCTGCTTTAACAGCGCTCTTCCCGCCGCCCTCTTCACCTCGATCATCTCCGGCTGTTCGATGCCCGCATATGGTGGAATCACATAGAAGTCCAGGTCCTCCCTCAACACGATGATCCCCGCCCTGTCCTGCAGCATCTCCTTCGCCGAGCCGGAGATGGGCTCGATAGGCACCGCGTCCGCCTCGCCGCTGCTGGAGGGTGAGTTCGGGCCCGAGGGTATCGTTTGCGCAACGTTGCGGAAGAACTCGAGCATGTACTGGAGCGACACGGGGTCGTACTGATGGATACGTCAGCTATGTAACAATTTATATTTTCTAAGATCTTGCGAGTATATTGGACATCACGAACATCAACCTGGAAGGCGTCGCCTTCGTGATATGCGTTGAGGTGCCCGTCTGGGAGCAGGCCGTTGGGGAAGAGTGAGAGGAGGACGAATTCAGGGAGGGTTAGGAGCTCATCGCGGGAGAGTGTAAACCTCGTTCCCCTGTCAAGATCACATTAGCACTTGAATCTCCTTACACCACCAGCGTATCGTACCGGAGGTCCATGGTAATGTTCTCATCTACACCGACATCTAGAATCCCATCAGCCTGGCTCTTCGGCGTGCTTGCATCACACATACCTCCAAGAGTATTGATTGGTGGTGGACCACCCTGCTGCACCTGAGTAATAATACTCGCAGCTCCTCCAGCGGCCGCCATCACGTACGTGAAGGACTCGAGCGGGCTTGAGCCTTCTGAATATGCGGGAGGTGGTTCACTCTCGTCGTCCTCCTTGGAGGATTCTCCCTTTGTGTCTTTCGGTAGAGCAGCCTTGGTCTCTGCAACTACGTCTGGAGTGGGCGCAGGAAATGGGAGCGCTTCACTTGCGACAGGTGCGTACGCTGGGACGGATGCGGATGCGCCAGCCTCTGTGACCGCTGTCTTGTATGCCTCAACTGCCTCGGCGGTCGACCTGTAGAGTGACGAGAACGGTGGAGGTCGAGGATTTGGAGCGCTCGATCCCGAGGCCTCGGACGAAGGGTACTGCGGAGGGGGTGACTGCTCTCGAGACAGAAGTTCCTGTTCCAGCTTCGTTGCGTGGCCGACGCTGTCGTCAATGTCCAGCTCGACGGACGGACCGCCGATGGCCTCTTGCGTATCTGACAACGTGATGGCTGAGTGTCGGGGTCTGTTTTGTGAGTGATATGCGTCTGGCGACCTCAATTATTGGGAAAGGGGTTGTCTTGTTATGTCTGTTATCTGATGTTCAGGTTCGCGAGGGTTCAATTCCAGGCATGATGTGCCTGGAAACGGTTAGATCAAAATACAGGGCCCCTTTTGACCGCGCGACACATCTGGATCATCCACGGCACTCCTCAGGCAAAATGGGCCAGGAGATATTCGTGATAATTTTCATTGTAATTTACACTAACAACATTTGAAGTATTTATAACCAGGGTGGCCTTTTATGTGCAAGCTGCTCAAGGAGTCTTACATTGATTTTGTCTGTGCCCTCAGATTATCTATTATCTCCTATCAATCTAATCATCGTCGCTGTCATCCCCAAAAATAGCTTTGAACACGGCCTCTCCAGCCTTCTGGCCCTCGAGTGCTTCATTTTTGTCAGCATCTACCACCACCTCTTCCTTCTTAACTTCGGGAATCACAGGGCGTTCCTCTGAATTTACGCTGTCCTTCCAGAGCTCCCCTCCTCCAGACTGCATCATCATCGCATTCATTGCACTCTTGGAAACTAGCTCTTCTGCCATATTTCGAGGGGCCTCGTTATCGTGCTCTGTACTGCCTGGCTGCACATGAGCGGGTGGCTTAATGTTAAATCTCTTACAAAGCAATCTGGTTGGATACCAGGAGCTCGTGCTCCTCGTTAGAGGACCGTACATGCTTACTTTGGCGGCCTGCTCCGCGGGATCTTCAGGCTTCGGTGTCGGCTTGCTTAGCAGGTCTTTCGAGTCTGGAGTATCTGATGTGAGTTTCGGCGCAGTAGAGGACGTGAATCGCGTTGCCATCATTCCAGACATGGGCTTGAAGATCTGCGCGCAGCTGGCGAATTCGCGCAATTCCTTCAACCAATCATCTTTACTCATCCCCGAGCCAAATTCAGGTGGGTTGGGAGAGATTCCGGACTGGAATTCCAGATACGCTCGGTAGCGGCTTCGTTTAGGCAGGTCATCGCCATATGGCATGAAGCCGCTCGCCCCCCTGCTCAGTGCAGCATCCGCAATGTACTTCTCGACTTTGGGGATTTGGCCCAGGAGCTCCCGTTTACGCTCTTCATCTGTCATGGCGTATCCATTAGGTATCTCATTAAGAGCAACAGGGAGATTGGTCTTTCCCGACGCAGAGGCGAGACGGTCACGAGCAGCAGAAGAGAGGAAGTCAAAGACGGATTTTCCTGGAAGAGATGCTTCACCAAGGATGGCGGCTCGAGATTTGGGGTCTAGCTTGGATACCTTTGCCGCTTCTGCCGTGGAGAGATAGGCTGCATGCTGGGAGCCAGATCTTGGTGTTTTTGACGACGTCCAGTTTTCAGGGATTTTGGGTGGTATGTATTTCGTCGATATTTGGATGACGGTGGAGAATTCATCTGTGCTGCTCAGTATAAAGCCGTTAATCGGCAGTCGTCCGTCATGGCATCTTCGTAGACTGGCCTTTGCTAGGGCAGTCTTCTTCGAGATGAAGACTGGTGTTGACTTCAGGAGCGGGTTCATCACTCCACCGCCGGCCTTCTTCTTCTTTTTGTCTCCTCCTATGACTTTATTGTATGATATTCGAGGCCCCAATTCGTAAGGATCTTCATCATCTGAGCCAGTATCATTCAAAATACCAATTCCTATCCCTCCAGATTTGGGCTTCTTCTTATTGGCTTTGGCCGGGGCAAACAGAGCTGGCCGATCGTCGTCTTCATTTTCTGACTTGACCTCGTCCGACCCTAGCTCAGTATGGGAGAGTTTCGCCTCTCCACCGCACCCAAGACCTCTATGATCATGCTTCTTGGCGAAACTAATCATCTTCGTATTCTCTGGTGCAAACAGATGCATCGTAGAGGCATCATCTGGGCGTTCCACACCATCCAGGCGTGCTTTTCGCCGTACCTTGGGCCCCACCCCCTGGCCTTCTTTCCAGCCCATCTTTTTCAGTAATTTGGCCCCCATCGTCTCTCCCTCTATTCGAAATACGTCCATGAAGCCGCCGCGCTGAATGGAATCTTGGGTAGATCCAAGGCCAGCGAACCCGGCCGCTGTCTGCACCCGTTGTGCTTCTTCCGCATCGGCAATATCTTCCACGTCCATGAAATCCTCCGGCCGCTGCTGGGTTGCTCCGGGAGCATCCTTCTTTCGATTCGAGCGGGAGGATACGAAGGTCGAGGGCGTCCAGCCCTCTTTCGAACCGACCGTATTGAAGTATCTAGGAAGCACAATTAGCTCACGGCCATGCACACTGTCTTTAGGAAGCCTACCCAGCACTCCAACCGCCTGTGAAGGCGCCATGGAGACGTTTCAAACCCCTCTCGTCCCGCACCTCCTGCTTCCACACTGGGATGTATGAGCCGTCATCACGAACGTCGGGATCCTGGGGAGGGAGAGCGGTCCCGAACACGACGAAAGGCGACTGTTGGGCCTGGAGCTCGGCCTCGTAGGCTGCGCGCGACCGCTTGCCTGACATGCTGAAGACATGGGCGAGAGAGGATGGGAAGCGGTACGACTGAGTACAGCCCTGCCTGGAAGAAGCTTTCTCTCAGCCTCGTTGGAGAGGAGAGTTTGGGCCCGTCGTGGCGGCGCTGCCATTGGCGGGTAAGCGCGGGCCAGCGATCCGTCACCCACGCGAGATCGCTCCTTCGACCGCGGCCAACATCACCTGCAGCGTGATGGAAATCGCGCTCTGTAGGGATTCGAGGACGCTCAGGCACACCGAGGTCCCCATCCCACCGTGGCAGACCACGGGAGCTGTAGATCCCTTCGTGGGGGAGCTTCACATTGCATCGCGCGCCCCTCGACGCTTCCAGAAGGGTGTCGGTACTCGCGTGCCGGGCAGGTGGTCGGAGCAGCAACCCCTATCCCCACTGGTATATCTCCAGATGAGGGCGCCCGCCCAGCACAAGGACCAATAGTCGCTGCACATATCAGAAATCACATCTCGGTGGACCGCCACCAGCCCAGCTACCTCGTAGTACCCGTATCTGGCCGGCACGCGTGTCGGCCAGCAAGTCGCTGCAGGTACCCCGTGGTCAAAGGCGGGCGGACTGGCAGCAACACACAGGCCCGAAAGCTGTCTCGCTTCGGCCACCACCACCCGCCGTCCCTCTTGCAAACCTCGACCTCCCACAGCTGCGATTCTGCTCCTTCTCCCGCTCAATCGGCCCTCCCGCCATAGCTCGCCTCCATCGATGCCCCTTTGCACGCCACCCCTCTCCATCCTGTGTGCGCGACTGTGGACGCTGTTGTCGGCGTAGCCTGCCAGTCGGCCCAATCCCTGCGCTTCACCCCTTCCGCCGTCCTCCCTTGCGCGGCCCCCGGACAACAACAGTCGAACAGCCCTCACCTAACTTCACCTCACCTCCCTCACCTTAAGTCACACCGTCTCTCACGGCCTCGCACGACCACCACCGTCTGCAGAGGAACCAGCACGCCGCCTCTCTGCCCCAACCCGCCCTTCGGAGAGTGACGCGGCCAGCCTCCCTGCCACGGTTCCCACGCCGCGAAGGGGCACGCCGCTCCTCACAGCTCGGCTGATTTCTATCACGGCCTGGTCTGGCGAGCATGGCCACGACAACCTCCGTATCTCCCAGTACCATAGATCGGAGCAGCTCCAGACGGGCTCCGTCCCAATCGACCCCAAGCAGATCGCAGTCGTCCAGAACGAGGCCGGCTCCGGCTGCTCCCACAAGCAATCCAGCACCGGCAAACCCGAATCATCACCGCTCTTCGTCGTCGCGCCACCGGGCTGGAGACGAGGCCGCACCACCCGCCAGCTACGAGACGTCGAATGTGACGGACGCATCCGGGCGGAGTCCAAGCAGAGACCCCTCTGCCCCGTCTCGCGCCGAGTCAGGAAGAAGCGCCCCCGGTCACCAGCGATCGAGCAGTCGCTATACCGAAAATATGCCCTCGCATGCTGCCAACAGTGGGGGCCCTGCCCCCGTGGTCACAGCCATCGAGTCGAAACACAAGTCCTCAAGCAAGTCAAGAACGACGATACCCGCGCAGACAGGCAACTGGGTCCTGGGCAAAACAATCGGAGCGGGCAGCATGGGCAAGGTCAAGTTGGCGCGGAGAGCGGAGGGTGGAGAACAGGTACGTATCTGGTTGAACCATGGCGCGTCTAGTCTTCGGCGCTGACTGGGGGATAGGTTGCAGTAAAGATCGTGCCGCGAGGCTCGACGGACGAAGGTCACAACCAGAGCCGAGCTGACCGAGAGCGGGCTGATCACTCCAAGGAGGTCCGCACCGCGCGAGAGGCCGCCATCGTCACCCTTCTCGACCATCCATACATATGCGGGATGCGAGACGTCGTGCGAACGACGTACCATTGGTACATGCTCTTTGAGTACGTCAATGGCGGTCAGATGCTTGACTATATCATCTCGCATGGCCGGTTAAAGGAGAAGCAGGCGAGGAAGTTCAGCAGACAGATAGCGAGCTCGCTCGACTACTGCCATCGCAATAGCATTGTCCATCGAGACCTCAAGATCGAAAACATCTTGATTAGCAAGACAGGAGATATCAAGATCATCGATTTCGGCCTCAGCAATCTCTTTGCTCCTCAGAGCCATCTCAAGACTTTCTGCGGAAGTCTATACTTCGCTGCGCCGGAGCTCCTGCAGGCCAAGGCTTATACCGGCCCCGAGGTGGATGTATGGAGCTTTGGCATTGTGCTCTATGTTCTGGTCTGTGGAAAGGTTCCGTTTGACGACCAGAGCATGCCCGCCTTGCATGCAAAAATTAAGAAAGGCATTGTGGACTACCCCAACTGGCTATCGCCTGGTGCGTTGCTCTGCACTTCTCCCTCCCTCATGGCTATACTGATTTGCTTGTAGAGTGTAAGAATCTCATCTCGCGGATGCTTGTCACAGACCCGAAGCAGCGTGCCAGTCTGCAGGAGATAATGCACCACCCTTGGATGACCAAGGGCTTTGGGACGCCGCCAGAGAATTATCTGCCACATCGTGAACCCCTTCAACTTCCTCTGGATCCTGTGGTTATCCAGGCCATGACTGGCTTCGATTTTGGACCTCCCAGCGTCATCGAATCTCAGTTGACTGAGGTGATCGAGTCGCAGGCTTATCAGCGGGCCGTGCGAATGGCTCTCCATGAGAAGGAGTCCCAGACCACGCCCAAGGATCAAGAGAAGAAGAGGGCATTCAATTTCGACTTTTACAAGCGGCGGAGCTCTACGAATAGCAGGGACACCCTCACGGCCCCAAGCTCAGAGGCTTTGGCCCTCGGCAATGATCCTACTAATGCCTTTCATCCTCTAATTTCGGTATATTACCTTGTCAGGGAGAAGCAGGACCGTGACCGACGCGCAGCGAACCCGGTGACATCAAGCACGACTCGGATAGTCGAAGCAGCGCCACCTCAGATGGCCGAGATCGTTGTGCCGAAACCGGCACATACGAACGCCGCGACCTACGAGATGCCGGGTGAGAATGCAACAGGAGGACGATCGAGACCGCGGGCCCGAACCCACGGAGAAGACGAAGTGGTGGAAGGTGTCAAGAACCTACGAGTCTCGGGACCGAGTGGCCCGACATCTCCCGCAATCATCGAACCACCCCAAGAGCCGCCTCGCAAGGAGAGCACGGCTGCCGGAATTCTGCGACGGTTCAGTACCAGGCGACGCAAAGAACCGCCTCCTGATAGATCTCATCCCCCAGTGGTAAATGTGCAAGCCGCCAATGAGCAAGGTCCTCTGAGGAAAAGCTTCAGTGGACGGCGAACGCGGGATCGCGCAACCGAAGATGCTCCTCCGACTGGATGGTCTGCAGGAAATCATCCCCGAGAGCACGACCTCTTAACGCCACCGGGAACTGCCGATAACGCGCGAAGTGCCAATGGCCTTGGAAGATCGACGAGTGTTAACTCGGCCGAGTTTCGAAGACGGGAGAGTCGGAGAACGGCCGCGGATGGTCCTCCTCGTGTGACTTACAAAGAACCTGCACCGCCTGCCACCAGTGGATCTGATAATTCGACGGCGAATGAAAAATCAGCACGCGATGAATCCCACCTTAATCCTAGGGCAGCTGCGACCATGAGAGCCAAATCGCTTGGCCATGCGCGGAGGGAGAGTATCCAAGCAAGACGAGCACGACGAGAGGAGCAGAGAGAGGCAAATGTCCCCGAGGAGACAGATGGTGAACTAGGCGACGCTAGTGGCATGTCGACGGACCGTATCGAGAGCGCCGAGAATGTGAAGCCGGTATTCCTCAAAGGCCTCTTCAGCGTCTCCACCACGTCGACAAAACCAGTCCATGTAATTCGAACGGATATAATCAGGGTCATGAAGCAGTTACGTGTTGAATATACAGAAATCCGGGGTGGATTCAGCTGTCGACACACTCCAAGCATCGACCTCAAGAAAGTTGTCGATCCGCCTCCCAGCAGCCATGGCAACCAGACGCCTGGCCATCGTCGTAAGATAAGCTTGGGTAGCTTTATGGGCGGAGGAGACCGAGAGCGTGACGATTTCCGTGACGCCGAAAAATCACCTCAGCTACCTAGACCCTCTCGCCGCGGTCGCACTGACACGGCCTACACCGACTCTGAGGCTTCAGAGGAGAGCATAGGACGTGAAGCTCACGGCCCTTCGGGACGCGCGGTCGGGGAGACTAGCACGCATGTCCAGAGCGAGTTGGGCGGGAGCATGATCCTCGAATTTGAGATTTTAATTGTCAAAGTTCCCCTCCTTTCTCTTCACGGCATTCAGTTTAAGAGACTGGCGGGTGGGACCTGGCAGTATAAAAATATGGCTGATCAGATTTTGAGAGAGCTCAAACTCTAATTCTCCGAATCTTATTTGATAATTGTCACGAGTAGAAAGCATTTGAAAGCGCAGGAAGGAAAGTAGTGAAGAGCCTGATGGGCGGAACGAATTTCCTTTTGTTCTCTGGGAGCGAGCATTGGAGCACGTAACATATTCTGCGTTCAGGGTTTGAGCTCATGGAGCTGGATGTATGTGGAGGATGCGAGAAGATAGTCGTAACGAGCTGAGCAAGCAAGCCAAATAGCTACTAATTGCACATAATGGGAGCCTCACCTCTCATCTCTTTCCAAAATTTCGAGATCATGGTATAATTGATCTTCAGCGTGATTTGAGTTGTGGCCATGGCATGACAAATTATGTTTGAGTGAATTACTCCCAAGTGGAAAGAAGGCACGCATTCGTTTATGCAACCTTTTCAAAGGTTCCTGATAAAAAATTGGACTGGAAACTGATCATACGAGACGGAGAAAATTGAGTCGAGATAGTGCAGGTAGAATATACACTTAACCCAAGCAAACATTTCGATCAGAATACTGCTTGATTTGACGCGATTCGATTCTGCTACCTGCTACATCTACCCACTACCATGGGCAAGTTACAGCAACAAGTGCCTTTCTTTCTCTGTCCGTTCCCAACTCCGAGGCATGGCAGGAGAGATACAACGACAAAGCTCAAGTAGCGTGCGAAGAGATACCCTCGTTGCCATATCGAGTATCGGGCTGGCCTCAAAATTCGCTCACTTGGAAGAGCCTTCGTTGTTATCAGGATAGAAGAGGCGATCAGCCTCGAAGTTCGAATGCTTAGTGGCATAGGAGGAGCCGGCGATGTTTCGGATGTGCAGAAGAGGGTCAACCTCGAAATCTAAGTTCGAGTTGTTAATCTCTGGTGGGGTAATTGTGAGTCGTTGTAGAGAGAGGATTACTTACTGGCAAGTCTTGCGATGGGAGCGCCTGCGGCAAGAGTCGCGATGCATGCAAGGACGAAGAGAGAAAACCTCATGTTGCCTGTTGATGTCTCTTGTATACTATAACTTGATGATAGGTGAGGTATTGGATGGGTTACTGCGCAATTTATAAGACGATACTTCAGGGCCATTATATTTATTTGCTTGACTGACGATACAATCTTTCACTCCTCATTGCCATTCACAAGTGGTGCAACCATTACTCAAGATATTTCCTTGTTACAGATAATTTACTTCTTGTGCTAGTGCGCTTGGTCTTAGGTATCTTCAAGTACTCCTCAGGACGGCTCAGCTGCTCTTATGGTCGGCATTTGAGTTCGGGCGCGGAATATCCGGGGTACAATGGATTTATCTCCATCTGAACTATTCGCTGACTACAAAGATGGTGGTATGATTTACGTAGCATGGTGTCACTTTGGGGCACTTCACTGGTGCTGAATTGTTGTACAGAAAGTAGTATTTGCATTCGGTTGCAGGCCGTCATTCAAAATCAACAGCAAGGCAGTTTTACTCGTATTTAGCTACAGAATGCACAGGGTGCTCATGGATACAGCCTACTGTGACAAATCTTGGAATTTCGAGAGCGTCTTACTCTTGTCATACGTCGGATGCCCCACTGGATAGCTACATGAGAAACTGAGAGATTCTCGTGATCACAAGCTAGAGATCTCGACAGCCAGCACAGAGATCACGCAGACACAAATTGTTGGATGAGACTCTGTCGTGGTTCCTTGGCTTTTAACATTCAACCTCCTGCAGCCTGTCTTCACTGACCGCTTCTTGTTCATTAATAATTTAGGGGCAAATGAATGATGCAATATTTTAATATGAGAAACTTCTACATCCCGGAATTTCATCCCCATTTACAACTATTTGTCGATATGCCTTCAAAGTCAGACGACGCCTTGTTGGCACAGTATGATGCTTCTCAAGCTTCAACAGAAGAACTTGATCTCAGAGAGAATGTCTCTACAAGATACGGTCGAGTTGGTAGGAGCATGGCCGTTCACTGGGTATTACATACTATATGTTTTCTTATTTTGACGCTTGCCTTGGTTTTCCAAATCGCAGAGCCCTCATCGGCCCGATGTTGGAAATTGTATCATTACTACTGTAAGTAAAGAGAAGCAGTTTACAATAATATTTATACTAACTTGTTGCAGCTCCCGCTGATGAAGCAGTCATCCATGCCCCTTGGGTGGAAACCCGCTTCAAAGGTTCTCTTTGGTATCGAAGCCCCTTTAAAGGACCACCAACACCCGAAGTCGAGGAAGCATGGCAATCGGCCATGAAATGTCAGTTCCTGACATCTGATTATAGCGCTGGACTTACTACTAACTGCTGCTAACTCAGACGGCATGATCGCCGTAACTGCAGAAGACATCCTTCAGGCGGGACAAAATCTCACCGCCGTTCAATTCCCTCCCAGTGTTGGGGGAGGATACATGGCAGCAACAGTCGGCACTCATCAATTGCACTGCCTCCATTTCATATGGCAAGACCACCATCGCGACTCATTCTCAGACGTACGACAGAAGATCACTGACTTGCCGGAGCTGTACGAGCAGCATTATGAGCATTGTGTTGATTATATTCGGCAGGGTGTGATGTGCCACTTCGACACGGGCATCATGCCTTACAACTGGGTACGTGATCATAAAAATCCGACGCCAAATTCAAATACAATGCATAAATGTCTGGACTGGGAGAGGTTGCAGGATTGGCTGAGGAGTCGCGCGGTGGAAATGCCGGAAGGGTTTGTCTGGAGACAGCCGGATGATGCGGTGAGTTTGGAGTGGAGTCCATGACAATAGATCAGAAAGAAACAAACTACGCTTTTTGGCATTGGTTTTCTCGGATGAATCAGTGGTAGAATAAGATTTCTGTAATGGAGAACTTGCCATTCTGGTAGAATTCAGGGGTAACAAGGCATTTGGAGCAATATAACCGAGGTCAGGTGATGCCATGTTAACTACATCGTATATCCATGACCCATTTCAACAATTTCACTTTACTCCTTGCCCAGTTCCAACCCAGATATCATGCAAAGATACTCAGAGATGCGACTACGTATCTCATAATTCGTTAAATATCCACCTGATGGGCCGCCTTTTCTACTCAGACGTGTTGGAGCTGCTGGCGGAAGGGATTGGGACACCAATGTAGAGGCCGAGTAGATATCGTATGCCTCCGTGAGGTAGTTACTCAACGACAGGAACGTCAGGTCGATGACAACACCGAGGTAGATCCCCGAGAGTGCGGGAACACTCCAGTGGACTGAGGACCGAGCGGCCCAACCCTAAGTTGAGAAGTTAGCCGGGATATGGATGATCCCGCCATGTCATGCTGTTTACGAAAGGCGCGAACCAGCCAGAACTCAGATATGGCGAAGAGCGGGCCGCCAATGCAGGCCAACGGCAAGCGACGATATTCTTCACTCACTGACCATAACGCTCTGGCTTGCTTAGCCTTCTCGAGATACCGACCCCACCAAGGAAATACCAGAATTGCAAGGAGTGCTCCAATAGCAACTGGCCAGAGCTGTCAGCTAGTTTACTAAAGCATGAGTCCCACGCTGTGCATACTTGGAATGAACATTAGAGCTGCTTGGGAATCTGTCATGCCACATGTGCCTGATTGCATCTATCAGAAAGCCATCAGAAGCAACCTACGATTTGAGAACCTACCTTTGAAGATGATTGGGTATTATTCAAAATACAGAAGAAGAAGAAGTATTGGTAACACAAGATAAGATCTGTCAAGAAGACTAACGGCTCGGCGAGTATACGAATCGGATGAGTCAAGATCCAAAGTTTCAGCAGTTTCAGTCTCCACGCCTTCGCTTGTTCCTGGCTTGTGACAACGACTTCAACGACATCGGAACCGTTGTTAACTTCAACCGCATGCCGAGCAGAGATGACAGGAGAGAAATTTTTTAAAGTACCACCATTAACACTTCTCGTTGAAGATCTACATCAATGTTACCTGGCATTATGAGAAGCAGTGGCCAATTTACTCTGACCATGATCAAGGCAGCCCAGAATTGCCACCTCCAGTTACTTGTCGATGTGCAGCCTGATATTAAGGGTCCATGAAGTTGTCCAACATTTGATATCAGTCCTAGTAACGTGACTGCCCGGCCACCGGGTGCAAGGTCAGTATATAGGTCGGCGAAAAAGCCCTTACAGTTGACCAGTCAATACCAGATCGCATTTGAGGTGCCGAGATGGATTCAATTCTAGGACGGTCTTACCGGTGACCATCTGGGGAGCAGTTGCACCGCATCCTGTGAGGAATCGGGAGAATAAGAAGACAGGACAGCTCTGAACTAGAGCACAACCAAACGCGAAGGCAGTATAAATCGTGAACGATGACAAGAAAGTCGGGCGACGACCAAATGTTTCGCTCATGAGTCCGAGGATGATGGGTCCGAAAATAACCTATCATGAACACCGCTGCCGATAAGGGAATATGTGATGTACGCCGAAGTGGGTGTTGAGAGCTTCAATTGCGCTTGTTGGCAGAGATAAACCGAGCGTCACATTGAAGTTCATACATATCACTGAGAAGGGGATGAATATTTCTTGGCCCTGTGCCTGTTAGCGACTCGTCTCGATTCACAAGCATGCATTGCATGCCTTTGATAACATTGATCTACCTGGAGAACAGTTCTTTCTCACTGCCATGTTGCCAGAAACACGTTCTCCGTTCTCGCCGCTGTTCCTGCCTGTTAGAAATATGTTAGATGATGTATCCACTGCAGCTAATATGTTATTGTTTCTTGTATAGTTGCGTTATGAAGTACCAACTTGTTGCCTTTAGGTTGGCGAGGGTTTTGACATCCCATATCAACTAGCGCGATCTTGAGTATGGTTGATATTGGGATTGAAGGCGAAGTATTATGGTGCTGATTAATGGAAGGCGTGAATGCCGCTTTGTCTGTTCTATTGATAAGTCTACGTTTGTTCCTACTTATATAAATGTTCCTGTCGACACGGAGGCAGAGCTACATTTCTTCAGGAACCATCATTTCAGCCTCTAATACGCTTTACTGGAACCCTCACAGTGCATGGCTTTGAGATCCGAGTGCAGGCAAAGCTGGGGCATGGATTCATGCAGTGCTTAATTCGTTGGATATAGCTGAGTCGTTCGTGCATAGCTGAAACTAAAACAGCTACCTTAAGATTCAGTGCTTCCCTGTGTAGCGTCCGTCGCGGCTTAGAGAATTCCCAACAAGATCTGTCCTGGACATCTAGGTGTGACATTATTGGCTTGGTTTCTTCATAGGGTGTTACCAGCACCTACGTTATTGAAAAGCGGTGCCACAGCACAGGAAAATGCCGAGTCTTGAGTAAATGAAGAGATTGCTCTGCCAACCTTTAGGATGGCGCTCTAAACCAGGTACGTATTGCTGCCCTTCGAAGCTAGAGGAATTTGTGTGTGACAACCTGAAGGTATACTGATTCTAGGTAGATGCACTCGCCTCATGGCTCTCCTACACAACTCGTGGCTCACCTGCGCGACTCGTCGCAACTTCATGTGAGTCAATTTTGACCTCATGTATCACACACACCGTCCCTCAACTCTGGATGATCATCAAGTTCTAGATACGACCTATTATCCGCACTCGGAAAATTGCCCTTTGCCATGTCGTGACTTGCCTGCTTTCGAATACGCGATCTCTTATAGTCACGGTTTAAAATGCTTGCACTAGGACCAGCTTTCCGCTGCCTTATTCGTAATAGAGCTCCAAGCTCGGGAAAGGAGAGACAGAGATTACCCGCCATAAGCTCTGCAGTTCTGGTTCAAGCGTCATTCTAACAATGCTCTTGTAACAGGGGTTGAATTAGCATAACTCAACCCCACAACAAGATCTCTGGTTGGTTCCATGATGTGTCCGGATTACAACTGTCACTAATGCGGACAATAAATCCTATCAAGCTAAATATCGGAGTGCTCTATGGCCAGTTCGTTGGCGCTTGATACTCTAGACATCAAAACTTGAACGCACCCATAGGCAAGATGTAAACACCAGCACGACGATTAATTTCTTTTGCCTCGACATATTCAAGTCTCAGACTGCTCTACCTGGAAGAAAGAGGATTAAGAATTTGATAATTGTATTGAAATATCCACTCATGTTCAACAAGCATGAATATATCAACGCAAGTCCATTTGACCAACCTGTTGAATATTTTCGCACTTGGATTGCACTCAAATATTTTCACCAAGCTGATACTCCCGTAAAAGAGGATTATTATAATTATCAGCACCATAATGATAATATCAAACGGACTGAAGCGCCTGGGAGAGGAAACTTCGGTATGGAGTCAATATTGCAAGTTTCGTCATACAGATCATGACGCCGTACTCGATTGAGGCAACGTTGAACCGCTTTCCAAATCATTAGTATGGACAGGCTACTACACCTTGGAATACTAATCTATGCTGTTTCATGAGCTTGTGGGATGGTGATGTCCCAGATGTGCCTCCATCAATTGCGTGCCATGGTGGCACCCATAATTCCGCAGTACGATATAGTACCTTTCTATGTTACAGCCAGCGTAAGTGCAGAGAGATTGAACAAGTGGCAGAGTCTAAATCTTAACCCAAGCAATAAAAGAAAGCCCTGAGATACCAGTTAGCGCTGGATCGAGCAATATATACTACTTCACTTACATTCTTCGAGAGCCAATGTTCGCTTGATCCAGATTCTCACATATGTTTTCAAAGAAAATAGAGTGGTGGTCAGCCCGACACTAATTCCAATAGCAGTGTTGCTCTGATATGTTAGTGATGCAGGATTCGCGAAATAATAGTTACGGCCAAGTTGCAGTGAGGTTATTCGAGCAACGACAACCATTATAAGAACATAGATGCGAAGGTTCGAAACTGCCTTTGGAGGGTGATCATTGCATGTGCGAAATGTAGGAGGCCGGAAAGACAATACCGAAAATAGCACTAGTGTTACTTTCTTCACTGAGCAATCAATAACGCATTTGACCACTCTAACTTGGGTTAGGTCTTTTTTGTTTCTCACTGACTTTCCAGACGATGCGACATGGTTAACAGAAAAGGAGAAGGACTTCTTTTTCACCAAGACGAAGGCAGGTGAATCACATACAATATCTATAACACCAAGGGATGTTTTGTTCTTCAAAGATGTGAGAAACATTCTGGCAGCCGTCATATGCTTCTGTAAGCCCGTTGCCTTGTCGGTGGCCGTACTGTGCTAACCACTCTTCCCAGCTATTCTCATCCCAGTTTACAGCAAGTGGTGAAAGATATGTGAGTCGACACACGCTATTTCAAATTATAGAATTCTTTTATTCAACTCCTACAATTGTTCAATCTCTCGGGTACTCCGTTGTACAGACCCAATTACACTCGGTGCCTCCTTTTGCCGCCGGTTTCGGGCTTTGTGTGGTCCTGCCTATATTCCAATCATGTTCAACTTCGCTATCCTGGAATGTGCAATTCTCATCACTGGACCTGCTATCCTGAGGACAGGTGAAGGGAACATTACTCAGTTGAGCATATAGGCGTCTGCCTAGTTTCAATGGGGGTATTTTGTGCTGGCGCCAGTATCGCTTGGTGGTATTTGATGAATCTCCAGGGCTGCATGCAGCGATGTATCGGCTGAGCCTTGGATGCTGGAGGCATCATTGCAACCTTTGCGTTCCTAAATTGGGATGCTCCTCTCTATCATTCAGGATACTCAGCCATATTATCGAGCACGGCAGTTGGAGTGGTCGCCTTCTTTGTTTATGGTGGATATGCGCAGAGGGAGAGACGGCAAGCAGCCCAGCTTTCTGTCCAACGGAAGGCTATTTTTGGCGCCTTCAGTACCTTATAGAGGGTGAGAATTAGAATTAGACCCTATTTCACAGGAGCAAAGGCCAGCTACATAGAGAAAGATTGTAATATTGGAAACACGCTGTTATCTACACTCGTATTGAAGTGTCAACCAGATTCAGAAGAACGATTTGGATAATTTTCTATGCCCGGATGCGAGGCAGTGTTTAAGTTTGCAGGATATGGCAGGTAGTGAAAAAAGAATACTAATCTGGAACAAATCGTCCTCGTACCTAGACTCGTAATAACTCAGCCTCCATCAACCTAAGTCTTGTATTTGTCCTCTGATATATCCGTACATCCCACGTTGTCTTTCCTGGCAATTCATGGTGGTTTAGCCATGTCCGACACTTTATAGGTGGCCGCCGAAAGCTACACGTGACTGTGGTCCGTGCATGCGGACAGTTGACATCCCCACGCCTCAATTGTAGCTGTACAAGTATCTTCCGCGATATCTCCTCATCCTCAACACTACGCACGACGAAGTACCTCCATCGTCCTCGATAACTGCCAGCCATAGAGCAGGCCCATTCCCTGTTCGCAACACAACCCAGCAGTCAGGGCCAGGATAGGGACGCTTGGCGCGAAGTCTGATCACGCCTTCTCTCAACCTTTGTTTGCACCTCACCTCCTTCACCACTCGGGCCACTCGCCCCCTCCGAATCCAGCACCATGCTTCAGGGATCGCACGTGTTTTCACATCAACATCAGTATAATCCACAGGGCGAGCCATCATGGATGCACCAGCAGACCCATCACCAGCACGCTCAGCAAGCCGCCGCAGCCGCAGCGGCTTCTGTGGCCCAACAGCAGCACTATAACCGGATTGCTGCCACCCACAATTCCACAGTTCCCTCACTGAGCGCCGCTCACGGGCAAGATACAAGCATGATGGAAAACAATGTCACAGAGGAGAACAGGCGCACTCTGGCTTTTATCGCAGACCTGCTAAATGAAGACACCCGAGAAGCAGCGCTGCTGGAACTGAGCAAGAAGCGCGAACAGGTCCCGGAACTTGCTCTAATTTTGTGGCACTCATTTGGTATATCTAAACTTCCAGCCCTATAAGAATAGACGCTGACCTACCATAGGTGTTATGACTTCGCTTCTACAGGAGATTATCTCAGTCTACACGCTGCTCAATCCATCACAGCTCACCGCTGCGGCTTCAAACAGAGTGTGCAATGCACTAGCCCTGCTGCAATGTGTCGCGTCGCATAATGAGACTCGGGCTCTATTCTTGAATGGTATGTAAGCCAACTGCGGTGAAGAGGATATCTGACGACCGCAGCGCACATTCCCCTCTTCCTCTATCCGTTTCTCAACACCACGTCGAAGTCGCGCCCATTCGAATACCTACGACTTACTTCCCTTGGCGTTATCGGAGCCCTCGTGAAGAATGATTCGTCGGATGTCATCAACTTCCTCCTCACAACGGAGATTATTCCCCTCTGTCTTCGAATTATGGAGACGGGTTCGGAACTTAGCAAGACTGTCGCTATCTTCATCGTCCAGAAGATCCTCTTGGATGATCATGGATTGAATTACATTTGCGCTACATACGAGCGTTTCTACGCAGTTGGTACAGTGCTCAGCAATATGGTTTCGCAACTCGTTGAACAGCAGACGGCGCGGCTGTTGAAACACGTTGTACGCTGCTTTCTTAGGTAAGGCGGCCACTTGATGAGGCAAGCTCCTTTACTGATAGACGATATAGACTCAGTGACAATGCTCGCGCTCGTGAGGCTTTGCGACAATGCCTCCCTGAGCCACTTCGCGACGCTACTTTCTCGTCTGTCCTTCGTGATGACGCCGCTACCAAGCGCTGTCTCGCCCAGCTCTTGATAAATCTATCCGACAACGTCGTCGAGTCATCCTCCGGAGCCCACCAGGGCATCTGATCTCTGAGAGTAGTTTCCTTCCTCTGTACCATAGTAAAGCACCGACTCATGCTTGCACGAAGCAGACGAGTGGGATTTCATCTTCGGTTTTGCATAGACATCGATACCCGGCCCTTTTTCGAAAATTATCACCGGTCTCTGCAACTGGTTATACAACGGTCTCATAAAAGCATTGCAGGATGGTTCAGCGCTGGCTTGGGGGTGTTCGGCGGATTGATGGCTACGGATTTGCTGCTCCAGCCTTAGCTGGTTGGAGATATATATCTTGCCGGAAACTTGCCATTTCATTTTCTCCTTTTTTCCTTTCTACCTACTGTGGCCCGGCCGGTTTTGCTTCATCTTTGAGCGGCGTTAAGGGAAATACGATGATGGTTCATGGAGAAAGCCGAAGATGACGCTGTGAATTAGTGGCCTGGTGGCCTTCAGGAATAGACAACTTACTGCGATGGCTCTTGTCCAATCCCTCAGGCTTACAAATCGTAGTGGTGAGTTTCATCCTCGGCGACGAGAGATGTGAGACGCGATATCCGTGCTATCGAGTGAGATTTTCGTGCCACCCGCATCATATATCCAGGATGTGATTCGCATTTCCCCAGTTGCCGTCGGTGAGAGCGAGGATGCCGGCCCCCGTGGCAGAGACGGCACGCTGCACCACGCCCATCCGTGGAAGCTGTAGTGCTGGTCCTGGCACGGATTATTCAGCGGCATGCTTCTCGACGCCGTTCAGTAATCACGAAATGGCGAGTCGTTCTCTAGCCGAGCGCATGATCAGTAATCCCGCTTCTTGCGCTTTTGCTGACATTTTATACCTCCATCGCATGTACCAGGTTTGCGGTGCTGTATAAGGCTGTCGGGGCTTCCAGAGCAGTGAAAACATGTCGGGTAGAGCAAGCCTCACGTCTGACCCACAAGAGCACTATGCATTGAATATCCTCACCCAAGCCGCCATGCATACCCGCCACAATGCCTCCAGCGGAGGAGGATTCCCCAGCAGCCGCGAGGAGCAGCATCCGAATTCCCTGATCACTAATCAGCGCAATGGCCATCCCCTCGAGAGCACCCGCCAGAGTGTAATTGATGAATACGACGCCTCAATGCTGTCATCGCGCGATCTCGATGTGCTAGCATTTAACACCGCTCCCCAGACGTCGACCCAGCATGCGTATCTGAGCGAGACTTACGGCGCTCTCGAATCGCAACTAGGCATGGCGCACGCCAATAATCTAAGGATATTGAATGCCGAGTCCTACGACGACGGCCGGAGTTCGGTGGGAGACAACAGGCGGATCACCAGATCCAAGCCAGAGCTGCCATTCGGCATCGCAGATCACCCACGGATAAGGCTGGATCCTCCGATGGACGTCGAAGAGCACGAAGCAGCTCCCAGGCGTAAGAAGGCGAAAATTGAGAATGGGAGTCAGGACGGGGAAGATGGCCCCAAGGGGAAGACCAGGGGAAGACCTAGGGTCAATCCCAAGGATGAGACTGCTGCAGATGTAAGTGCGTCGAGCGCCTGGTTTGCATATGATTATATTTGAATGGATTGTATTTATTGGCATTTCATTGTGGCCTGTCCTGACAATGCGTAGCGCCGGAGAACTCAAATACGCATGGCACAAAGAGCATATCGCCATCGGAAAGAATCTACTATCTCTTCCCTAGAGAAAAAGGTCCAAGACTTAAACGACACTAATGAGGAGATGAGCAGTATCTTCATCAGCCTCTACGACTTTGCTGTCAGTAAAGGCCTGCTTCAGCGTGAACCCGAGTTTGGGCAGCAACTGCAGGCGACTACGGAGAGGTTTCTGACTCTCGCCAAGGCGACAGCAGATGCTGGACGCGATGAGCACCAAGATGATAGCGCCAAGACCGATGAGGGTGAACATGGCCACCGTTCCAATGGTCAGAGGGGTTCACCTAAACGCGACCAGGACAGGTCACAATCTGTCTCCGAGCCTCTCGTTTCTGAACCCACTCCAACGTACGGAGGATATATTCTTACCAAAGATGAGGCCCCAGATATGGATATCAGCTACGCACAGGAGAACCAGTTTAGGGATAACCAATACAAAGCAAATTCATATCGAGGACGCCCATCGGAAATTCAAGTCATTACGCGTCCGACCGAGGAAAATGCGAGCTTTCCGTTTGATTTTATGGACCTTCAACAGTATCGTGTTGAAGTTCCGCCAACTGAGGAGTTCTCACAAACCTTCTTACCCCAAGTTTTACCACCCCCGAAAACTTACGCCTACAACGAGTCATCCTTATCTCGACGGATCCACCGAGTTGCCAATGAGAGAGCCTTACAGCTCGTTACATCTAACTGGCCAGATAAGGAGGAACGCTTCCAGCGTGTTTTTCGCTTCTCCCTAATGTATACCAGTAAAGAGGACATCATATCGCGGTTGCAAAGGTTCGTGCACAGATCTGCAAAAGATACCCTTCAGAATTGGCGCGCCCCTTTCGTGCATGTTGGTGGCGCTGGTACGCATTATCCACTGCCTGAGAGTGACCCAAACTGGGATTTTGCGTCGAAGTTCGGTACAGGATTCTCCATGGGACCCTTCACACCCGAAGTCACTGAGGCTCAAGAATTGTTAGACGACAATATGAAGTGTTCTCTTCCCGGATTTGAAGGGTATTTCTTTGACGCAAATGACGTTGAGGGTTATCTCCGGGGTCGCGGCCTTGACATTCCCCCTGCCGCCGACTTCGTCGAGGTTGAGCTGGACGCGCTGGGTATATCAGATCCACCAAGTCCGAAGAGCACCAGCAGCGAAAGCGTTACATCCAAAAATTCCCCGCAGACCCCAAAGAGTCCTTTTGAAGCTCCACCGCTCCATGGGGAGAAAGCCTCGGATACCTTCGCATTGGTCTCCCAGGACGACACTTTCGGGACTATCCGGCCTGTGACACAATATTTACCTTTCCCCCTGGGATTTGCCAACTGGGACGACGATGACTCTGTCAAGGCCAACGGCGCTTCTATGGACTCGCTGTTCAGCATCAAACTTGATCAGAACCCAAAAACGAGTCCGATAGATAAAGCTGGTCGCATTGATAGTAAGCGAAAAGTTACTGTTAATGTCAACGTCTTAATTGAAGGCAAGTTATTCCCATATTTACGTACAATTCAACTGCTAATTCTGCCGCAGAAATCATTAAGAGGGGAGTTTGTCTGGGTCGGACACCTGGTTTCAAACCAACAGATGTTGATGACGCTATTCTCGCTGCGGTGAAGGCTGGATCTGGAAGTACGCCCTAGTTGATCAGGTTATCACAAGTTAGCAATGCTGCCCTAATGGCTGTATCATATAATGAATTATATATTTATAAAGAAAGAGATAGCCAAAGAACACAGAGCCTTACCCCGGTTCGAGATGTCGCTTTTCGAGCCTGTTAAGCGAGATATCACCAGTACCTCACTCCGCCTACCAATGTAGCACCATGTTTGTTCTTCCATCTCCAATTGCTCCTGCTCATAAATAGGTTTGCCGCCACAATACAGTATGAGTCGCAATGCGTTCCTAATTTTAATCACAGTTGACCCAATCGCCTCTGATTAACAGCTGGAACTCAGCCCGCATTCAATCATGGGATTCGCGATGGATGTTGGCGCTTCCTTCAGGAAGAAGGAGCCTCCTTGCGGTCGTCCACAGAAGACATATCTCAGCATCAGACGGCTTTCGACCTCTTTCTCCTCTAAACAGCATTATCGCAATCGTCGAGATGGAGTCGAATGTTGTTTGGTCTGAGAGGTTTACGCTGGACCTCCCGCCGGAGATTTCACGTGACAAGTCTGAACTTGACTATCTTCGAAGAACGAACATGGAGGCTTGGGCAGCGGCTCCAAAGCCTCTACTAAGGCCGGCGAAGGCGCGAAAACTGCGACCAATAATCATACTACGACCAATTCTTGTTGCGTGGGCAGCAGAAATCTTTGGACATCCCAATACGGCAACCGAGATATCTGACCACGAATTACTCGAGCCTGAGCTGTACGCACCCGAAGAAGCACGTCGTGACTCTGGCGTTGGAATGGAAGGTGAAGACGAGATAGAGAGTGGACCCCAGGGATCAGAAACTTCGGCTGTGGATTGCCAAAATTGCCGCCGAGATTCTGGAATTTCAATGGACGAGAATGAACCGCTACATCAACACCAAGAACTCGCCGAGACATGCCGCTGTGACGGAAATCAACAAGTTAGCGAGGAAACCTTATTTTTCGAAGATGATATGAACAGATCCCTCCCCATTGACGAAGCCCTGGTTGGACTTGCAATGTGAACGTCTTATAACAACGGGTAATTTTGATGAAATCCCATAATACCGCTAACAAATCGGGCCAACAAAGGCCCAATCAGGCTTTACCCGATGCACAACATATCTTATTGAATATATTATATGTATGGTAAAGCAACGATTACGTACCGGGCATCACGAAGATACAAACGTTTCTAGAATGTGTAGCACACTGAACTGCGAACGGTTCACGGGATTAGGAAGGAAGGAGGAATACCGCAGAACCGGGAAATATATGGTAGATAGAGAGTTGGAATGAATGGGCGACTGGCGTATAGCGATCTAGGAGATATGAATTTTCGGTTTGGACATGCTGGTTTGGGGCCGGTTCTTGTTGCAAGGGAGGCATTCGCGATTTATACCGGAGTCTATGGGAAATGCATAGCTTTTGGATGTGTTGTGCGGCGCAACGAGAGTCCATTTAATGAGATCTCCAAGTCTTCCAGTGCTTCATGGGGCTTTTGGGTATCTAAAGTTCATCGCCGGCACTAGGATAGGAAGATTGATCAACGGCCAAATTAAATTTTTAAAAGCAACCATTTCCCATATATATGAACAGATGTCTGCATTGATTTAACCATGCCGAAATTTCTCGTTCCTCAGCATTATCAGAAGAAATGACAGAAGGAACTACTCAGGTCTGATTTGAGCGTACCAAGTAACTATCTTTGATACACCTAAAGCTCTACCCATTTAGTCACGCAGCCTCGCGAACTCTCAAGGTTCTTAAAATCTAACGCACAACAAAGATATAATTAGCTAGGCTTCCAGCATCAGCTATATCGAGCTGGCTACCTTGGTACCTGGGTCCCTACCACCATGGTAATCTCAAGCACTTCTAGAACACGTGACTGGATCTATCGCTTCAAAATCAGTCAGGGTCTATTCAACGCCACTCCCGATGGCCAAATGGGTGCGGCAATTCAGAGGCCCTCGCAGTTCAGGACCTCACCGAGTAGCCTGTATGTACTTCCAGTTTCTCGGGCCCCAAAATCCACTAACTCTAGCAGGCAAGGCATTGTACCGCGCGCTCCTCGAACTATGCCCTCGAATTCCCCTCCCGACTACCCTACCCTCACAAGGGGACGTCAATCCTATAAAACACTTAATTCGCAAGGGCTTTCGGAGACATAACTATGACTATTCTCCGCGTCTTGCTGTCAAGGCGCTAAAAGTTGGCTACAATGTGCGTCTTATCTAAGGTCATCTCTACAGATTCTAGAATACAGCTAATTGAGCGAATATGGAACAGGCCGAGGAACTACTACGCGCAGCAGCATCGGGCTCACAGCCTGCAATCTCGCAGATTCATAATTTCCTGCACCACCTTCACGTCCAGCGACAGGAATCTAAGCAACCACCCGCTCCTCAACGAGAGCGGCCGCGTCTGAGTGAATACCCGAATTCGCCCAAAGTCCTCGAAAGCCGACCTCTTCCCGTCGAGAAACTCTCCGGGAGGCGAGGCATCCCCATCCTCGCTCATGCATCGGGATTTCCCTTCTTGCGCTTCAAGAAGCCGCAGAGCTCGTTCTTGTCAAGAGTGCTGAGGAACAAGTTAGATCAAAGACATAACCTGTTCGAAAGGATCAAGGAGCTTGACGGTGTGCAGACTAAGCTTGCAGCTTGGGAAGACCAGTGGGACCAATATGTACAGCTGCAGCTGGAGAGAGAGTGTGTGAACAAGAAGATGTGGAGGAACAGGGAGGCGTTGGACTGGCAAGGAGGATGGATGCGGGAGGTGTTGGGGGCGAGACGGGATGTATGGAGAAGGCTTGAAGAAGGCTATACGAAAGCGCAGGCAATGGCAGACAAAATGATGCAGATTGTGGACAGCGAGAAGAAGTTGCTGGAGAAGGAGAAGTGGGAGAGGAGCCAAGCCAAAAGAATTGAGAGGATGAGGAAGAAGGAGGAGGCTCTTAAGGGAGCGCATATACCTGAAAAGAGAGATCTCAATTGAACTACGTTCTCTAAACCATCCTCATTCTTTGATGGAACATTCTCTCCTACGTAGATCTCGTGAAGCTGAAGCAAGCAGCATCCCGGCGCCCGTCATAGGGATAGACAATGTATATGATCATCAATTCCTATCTCATCTCTCGCAAAGCCACCAGTACCACTATGGAAATCCGTTTCGCCACGCTGATGCATCTGAACTGCCGAAAATAAATTCTCTCACTATGTTTTCGCGATTATTCTTCCTCATGTCGGAGTTGATGCCAATAGATCGCCCCGTTCTCCTCTTTACCATCGAGACTGGGTTAATCTGGGTCAGTAGACCGTGCCTGACGTTTAGTGTAGGCTGTAGGTAGATCCTTCGGGAGGCTGAGGCAGTTTCTTATGCGATGGATGTGCCATATACCTTGTACGCCATTAGATCTCCACACCTATAGAAGAATATTATGCTCACCTCCTAAGCTCAATCAAAACCGTCTCCATCGTCTTATCTCGTGTCCAGTTTGCAAGACAGGGCAATTTGGCGGGGTCGACAACACCATTCCTTGGGTTGACGCAGGGAAGGTTCACTTCACTTATAAACTGGATCGTTGGCGGCTTATCCGGATACTCGTCACCGCAGTGCATCTTTACAGAGTAAATTCGGTTCTCATGGACACTCTAGAACATATGGTAAGCGTGTTGCTTCAAAGTCATGGTTGGAACGTACGTGAGGAGGTCCAAGGATAGTTCCGTTCCAGTTGGCCATCAGCATATCGTCACCTTCAGCAAGGCCATAAGAGCATGCTTCTAAACTTGGATGTCAGTTCATGCTATTTCCATGCAGCGCATGATACGCTTCACGTACCAGCTCCAAGACCTTTCTCTCCTTTCTCCAGCTCCTCCAAAAGCCTGAAATTCCTAGGTACCTTCGCACCCATTTTCTTAAGTCACAGTGAAGCGAGAGACCTGTTGATAGAGGGAACGAGGGAACATTAACCAGAGAGACACAGATCTACTAGATGTAAATGCTCACAGTATTGTTGTCCTCGTTGGCAGAGATTAGTCGATTACTAGAGAGGATGAAGTTGTAAGGCTCAAGAGAGTGCGGGACCGCCGCATAAACATCGGCTAAACCATGCCTCACCTGGACAGCCGATCATAAAGGACAACACCCGCCGCGTCTACCCCGTTTTGAGAGCTTATGGCTATGGAGAGATTCGTTGTTAGCATCTAACATGACGGCGCAGATTCTGGCCTCAGAGCTCACAAATCTTATTCAGGAGAGCAAAAGAAAGCATTCTGACCTGAGAAATGTAAGATTATATACCTCATGGCAGGACTCTTACTGACCTCACTAGGCTGCAGAGAAGTCTTTGGATGAGCTCAAGAGTCTGCGCTCAACATCTGAAGCCCAGATAGCTGCTGGTATGATTCAATTCCTCTGAAGATGACAATGTTGACCGAGATAGATCTCGAAAAAAGGCCTAACTTTGTGACGCCTTTCCTCATTGCTTGTGGCACGAAGAATGTCAAATTCACTGGAATCGCAGTTGTATGCTTTCAACGGCTGATAGTATCGCGTGCACTTGCCAAAGTACGACTGAGAGAAGTTCTAGAGGCTCTTAGAGAGGCTACGTCCGCTGGTCTCGATGTCCAACTCAAGATTCTCCAGGCTTTGCCTTCTCTCCTCCAAAATTATGCCGATGATCTAAAAGGGGAACTCTTAGCAGCAGCACTGAATATCTGTACTATTCTGCAAGCTAGCAAAAATGGCATCGTCAATAATACTGCTGCTGCGACGCTACAGCAGCTCGTAGTATCTGTATTTGACAAAATTGTCGCCGAAGATAGTATGTTCTACGTCTCAACGTAAACCAAGTTCTAACAAACCATAGAAATTGCCCTTGAAGTCCCCACTGTTGGGGAGGCCCCAACTGAAAATGGACCAGTACAGTTACGTGCTGCGGCGCTGGATGCGTACAAAGTATTTGATGATTTATGCCTGCTTACAGAAGCGCATAAGCCCAGATTTCTTAAATCTTCAGGCATACCTCAGACCTTCGGGTTAGAGTTAATCGAATCAGTATTAACAAACCATGCCGATATATTTCTGACGCACACCGAACAAGCCAGTACTCTTCGTAAAAGGGTCATGCCATTTATTATCAGTTCGCTTTCGGAAAGGCTGAATTTTGCCGTGACTGTGCGGATCGTCCGAATCCTCTACACTCTCTTGAGGAGGCATCTTAGTATCCTTAGAGCAGAAGGCCAAACGGCTCTGGGCCTGCTCACGCATATGTTGGACCAAGATACTGCTTTGTGGAAACGGTCCTTGTGCATGGAAGTACTCAGAGGCATATTTGCAGACGCAACCCTTGTACGACAGATATTTGCGATGTATGACGCGCAAGAGGATGGCAAGCCAATATTACGGGATCTTGTTTCTGCTTTTGTGAGAATCAGTACGGAGAAGCCAGCCATGATAGGTCTAAGTCACCAATCTACCATCCCTATGGCTCGCCAAGGAGATACTTCAGGATCAGATCAGGTGGTCCTTGAGGCTAGTGGAATTCCAGGCATAATTAGCAGCTCTGCTAATTCAAATGAGTTGGTACCGGGTATCAGCACGCAGTGGAGCACAATGAGGGTGCCTTGCATTGATCAGCTAGACAAATCCGAACCTCCGGCAATCCCTGACACATATATCTACAGCCTAACGTTGGCTTGCATCAGTGGATTCTCGGAAGGGCTAGCAAAATTTATCCTTCCCCTTACAGTTCCTGAAAGGCCTCGAAAGAAGGCGAGGATGTCCGAGGCAGGATCCAAGATATCGGAGCCCTCAACGCCAGATTCTAAGGCCGCTTTGGATAGGCAAGCGTCGTTCAAGAAAAACCCTGTTCCAGTTAATCCGTTACTTCTTGAAGATCATCCACGTCATGAAGATGTAAAACTCTGCGCCGGGATCGTGGATGAATGTTGGCCTGCACTGCTTGCTACGTGCTCGACCTTCTTGTACTCTGCGCTTGACTCAGAGTATTATCATGGCCTGGTCAGATCGTTTCAAAAGTTCACCCATGTTGCTGGATTATTACGTCTTGCGACTCCAAGAGACGCCTTTCTGACAACACTTGGGAAATCTGCAGTTCCCGCGAATGTTTTAACAGCTTGTACAACTCAAACTCAAGCACCTCCAACCCAGCCATTGGAGAGTCCTAGCATGTTTAGCAACGCAAGAGGTCTGTTGAGCGTTGACTCACTGGTTGGAGGATCGTCCCCCTCTGAACGATCAAGGCAGGGCTCCATAGATACTAGTCAAACATCTCTGAACACGCGAAATCTCTTATGCTTGAGAGCGCTTCTGAATTTAGGCATCGCTCTAGGCTCAACACTGGATACTGCCTGGGTGATCATCCTAGGAACACTCCAAGAAGCCGACCTGGTGCTTTTTTCAAGTAATAAGTCTGGCAAATCCTCAACTGCCACTCAAAAGCCAGAGAATCAAAATACCAGCGACGGTTCTTCGCTCACTGCGAATTTTGGCTCGGAAATTAAGGCTGTTGAGACCGCGGCATCGAGGCTGCTGGAGAGTACGGTTGACTTCCCAAATGAAGCATTCTTGGAGGTTGTGATGGCGTTGTCTAAACTATTTGGGAAAGACGACGAGTCAAAGGCAGACGGCCTCGGCATTTCATTGTCACCATCTATTAAACCAAAGCGGCCAACGCAAACTCATCGAAGAATCCACAGTACTAATTCTGCTCCGATAACTCACAATCAAGAAGATCTCTTCGCACTAGCAAAGCTGGGGGAGGTTGCTAGTATCAACATCGATCGTCTCATGTCCTATAGCCCCGAAATAAGTGGATGGACAGTATTAACTTCAGAATTGATAGGAGCTGCCTGCTCTCCGCTAGCAGCGTCTTCAATCAGGCTTAGAGCAGCGGAGATCCTTGTTCGAATTGTCCTTGAATCCGCTGCGGCTTCCCTATCTCTACCCGATGAAACACGTAGCGTTGTTCAATTAAGACTGCTGGAGTCGTACAGTCGAGCCTTGAGACAACTTCGATCAGAGGAGCAAGAGGCGACTGTCTCAAGCCAAGCAACTGATATTGATGTCCACAAGATTATCCTGGAAGGGCTTAAAAGTGTTCTAGAGCAATGTGGCGAGAGCTTCATTAGTGGCTGGGATATCACTTTCGAAATTATCGGAAGCGTATTTGAGGACCAGATGCTAGACGATGACCAGAACAAGACCAAAGTCACTACTATATCGCCACGTTTGATCAGGCCATCATTCAACTCGCTGCAACTTATCTGCTCAGACTTTCTCTCTTCTCTTCCAAACTCTTGCTTTTTATTGCTTGTTGATACCCTTTACAACTTTTGTTCCCAAAATGATGATCTTAATATTTCCCTGACAGTTAGTTACAATCTATACGACTTATAAGAAAGCTAATAACCGCTCTAGACTGTCACATTCTTCTGGGTGCTGTCCGATTCTATTTCAAGTCGAACCAGTGCATTCTCACTTAACCCTGATCTCATTAAGGGCTCAAATGAGGAGACTCTTGTGACTATGGCATCTGGCGAAAACCGTGCCGTCTCTGACGCGGCATTATGGATGTTGTTACTACTTCGTCTGACATCCGTCACCAGTGATGAAAGACTAGAGCTCAGGAACAGTGAGTAGTAACGTTACTTCCTATGCTGAGCGATTTGCCGATAAAGTTCTAGGTGCCATTCACACATTGCTGAGAATATTCGACGCGTATGGGGATCAACTGAGCCCGGAAGCTTGGTCAATGTGCCTGCAGAATGTGATATTCAAGCTATTGTCTTCAATCGAAGCACATCTCAAGGCGACCAATCACCTTAATTCCTCTATGTCTGATAAAGATAAAACTGGATGGAATGAGACTACTGTAGTCGTATTAAGTGGTATCACAAATCTCCTATCTGGATATCTAGATATACTGTCCGCTGATCACACATTCGGATCTTCATGGCAAGCCCTACTGTCCCATTTCAAATCATTACTTGAGTTTCGAGTTCTAGAGATCAGTACTGCTATCTTCAATGCCTTGAGACAGATTCTCTCTAAGGGCAATGCCAGTGCAACTAAGAACTTTGACAAAGCAGCAATTGATCTTGCGTGGGATCTATGGTCCAATTCTCTACCAGAAGTTAATGTCGAAAAGTCCGACAAACGATTTGATAACCAAGAATATTTACTTGCCTACGTTTCCGCATTATCAGAGATATACCGTCTCGTCGAGCAAGACTTGGATGTTGATCGGGTGGAGAGAATGTTAGCTCTGCTTCGTCAAGCAGTTCAAGAAGCAAATGCAGCAACATATACTGCGGATATTGAATACCTTACGCCTCTACAAACCCAAGTTTTGGAGTCCCTCAAGATGATTCGGACTGATATCGAAGGTGCGCCGTCTGCTTTGATCGGCCATGCTGCAAACTTTGTAGCTCTCGCCTACGAGCCGAAAGCACCAAATGAAAGACAGCGACCAACTTATGTTGCATTGTCTAAAGCAGCAATGGCCTTGTCTGAGGCTCTCATACTATCTCACTCATTAGATCTCGGCATATATACAACAGGATCGCTATCTTCGTGCTTGGTGGCTCTCGGCAAACCAATTGTGCTCAAATATTCCTTCCCAATCACCGTTAAGAGTATAACACCCTGGCGGCAGGCAACGACATCAAGTCTCGCCATCCTGAAAGCCATCCTACCAGTAGTTACCGGAGAAAACTTGAAAGACGAGGCTACTCGTTCAATTTGGTCCGCTATTGTAACTATCAGCAATGGTATAACCATGGCAGACTGCAATAACGCTATTGAGACTTCTGACATCAAGTCTGACGAAGATTTTGATATTACCTCTTTCCGTACCCTCCGCGATCTCATTACACCGTCTCTAGGTTCTCCAACCATCCCCGACAAAACGCGAAGAGCATATACAGAGTCCCTCTTCCACATGTCACTCATCCACGCTCCACAGCCGGGAGAGTTGCCCGAGGCCAATCAAGAACTCCTTGCTAGCCTCTACCAACCCCGTAAAGGCCGTACGATTGATCCGGAACCTTCTCCTCGCTCTAAAATGAGCTATATATGTTTCGACGAACTTATTTCTCTTGTAGCGTTGCATGATAGCTCAACGCCACGCATCAAACTTGCTCAGGCTGCTGCCCCGTATCTTATACTCCGTGCGGGTCTCACACTACGCGCATATACTGCAGACCAACCACTACGAGGATGGATGCCACAGCCTCTGTCGCAGCGCAAAGAGCTATTGTATATTCTCCGGGCATTAGCAGAATTGAAATGTGAGCCAAAGGCTATCCCAGATACACCAGGCGTAGAAAGTGAAGCTAGGAAACATTTGCATCGCCTATATCCACTACTTGCCAAGACAGTTAGGGCTGCAGCGAGGGATCAAGAGGTTTTAGAGTGGATAGGACGTGCACTTGACGAGGTTGGAATGGAGCTTGGGGTATGATTACTAGTTACAGGATAAAAAGATCTCTATCCAGTCACGCCAAATTAGCATTGAATTAGATTCGGACTTTGCTTGATATGGGATTATTTTTCTGTAGTTTTGGCCCCATACAGGTTGATATAGAGAGCTATAGTGTTCTGAGCAGAGTTATGAGCTACCCACCCTCTTATACAGCTGCCTGCCGATGCTTTTGAATACACTCCCCCAAAGTGATCCAGATAAGATATTTATACACTCAATAGCTTGTTGCTTCAGGTCAGCGGCTATTGCTTCCACCAATACTCACTTTTTCTGAGTGGTGTTTTCAAATGCACCAAGCATGGTGTTTTTCATCTCATCAGTAGCACCATTTGTTCCTCTGCCATTCTCCGCCTCGGAGTGCTTTGAATTCTTAGCTTCCAATGCCCTCGCAGCGACTGTCTTTGCTTGGGCATCTCCCACGTTTCCATAAACAGCCATGGCACTAGCAATCATGCTTCCAATATCCCCAACATTGCCCGGCACAATGACAGACGTGCCTTCCTTAGCTAGCTTGCCGAACGCATCAACATACTTCTCTGCGATGGTTAAGCTAACTGCATTCTGAGCACTCTCATCTCCTTGTGCAATTGCTCGAGCTACAGCGTCGATACCTGCTGCTGTAGCTTTGGCCTTCAGAATAATAGCTTCCGCCTCACCACTCGCTAGATTGATTTGTTCACTCCGTAAGGCTTCAGAAGCAAGAATCACACTTTGTTTCCTTCCCTCAGCGATATTGATTGCCGATTGGCGTTGACCTTCGGAATCCAAGATCTCGGCACGTTTCTGGCGCTCTGCTGTGACTTGGCGGTGCATGGCAGTCACCACCTCCTCCGGGGCATGGATATCTCTAATTTCGTATCGGAGGCAGATTACACCCCATTCCTGAGCCGCTTCATTGATTGCTGCCGTGATATTGGTGTTAAGAGCTGCGCGCTCTTTCAGGACGTGATCGAGCGTGAGTTGGCCAATCTCGGAACGCATTGTAGTCTGCGCAAGTTGAGAAATAGCATATTCTGCGTCTTCGACTCCATAACTTATAACAATCAGACTATGTATTGTACTCGGCAGAGAGAACATACCTAGCTTTATAGGCATCGAATACCCGAGTATATAGCACACCATCGAGCTCTAACGTCACATTGTCCGCTGTGATAGCACTCTGGCTAGGAATTTCAATTGCAGCCTCCTTTAAGCTTCTCACATACGCTATTCGGTCCAAGAACGGCCAGAGGATTGCCAGACCTGGTTGGAGAATGCGGTTAAACTTTCCCATTCGCTCGACAATCCATGCTGTCTGTTGAGGTACAAACCGAATGACGGTGTTGGCAGGTAACGAAGGGCGTTGAAAGTATGATGAAGGAATAGGAGTATTTCCCCCAACCAAGCCTGTATTGGGTGCTTGAGATCTGGAGAATGTTTGAAGGTGTCGTCGGTGATTCGCGGATACTGAAGCTTTTGGGAGCGTCTGTGTGGTAAGAGACAATGGAACTCCAGTCTTGGCACTCTTTCTGCCTAGTAACTGTTTCAAGGCCATACGAGGCACTGCCTCTAACGCCATCTCCGGTACTGTCGTGAGTTGGGCGATGATTGCACGATGGTGGTGCAAGGCTTTTATCAAGTCAAAAGCTGCGTGACGAGCTCGGCCTTGTCATCATAAATTCAAGCGAGTGAAAGCAGGCGAGCCGACGCGAAAGAAGGCTCAACCTTTCCCCGCCACTGCAAACACGGGCGGTCCGTATCTTGCAAGAACACCTCTGGAACAAATCAGCAGTAGTACGGTAGCGCACTATCCAGACTAATATTCTCCTGGATATTCGCCTTAACGCCCGCGTCACGCATCGCGCACTACTTTGGTAACTACGGCAAGATGGCAGAATACTGGAAATCCACAGTAAGTTATAATAAAGCCTTTCCGCATGTCCTCTTACAGGATTGTGCTAATTTCCCAATAGCCCAAGTACTGGTGCAAGCACTGCAATACCTATGTCAGAGATACCAAACTCGAAAAAGCAAATCATGAAGCCACTCCGAAGCACCAAGGTAACCTCAAGCGATTCTTACGAGACCTCCACCGAGGGCATGAGAAAGATGAAAAGGACAAAGAGAGAGCGAAGGCGGAGGTTGCGCGATTGAATAGTATGGCTACAAGTAGCGGTGCAGGGTCCAGCGCCATTGGAACCTTTGGCTTGGGCAGAGGTTCTACGCCATCATTACCCAAGGCACAGACGCAAGCAACTCCTGCACAACGGAAGCAGCAGTTAGCCCAACTTGCAGAAATGGGAATTAGCATACCGGATGGTTTCAAACCGGATTTAGCCATGGCCGGAGAGTGGCAAGTCACATCCGAGCGGATTATTGAGCCAGATGGAGAAAAGAAACCCGACTCTCTTGCTCTTGGTGTACGAAAGAGAGCCGTAGAGGATGACGAAGACGGAGCTGGGGAGACTGAATCCAAGAAAAGGAGGTGGGGCTCGACATATAAGACACACCCTACGCAAGGGGAGGATGTAGACTTGGATGCTCTGTTGAACAATATGACGCGAAACGACAAAGGTCCTATTATGAAGCATGAGGACGAGGATGAAAAGAAAGACATCAAAATCGAGTTGGAGTCGAGTGATGAGCCACGACAATCAGCTGCAGGGGTAAAAGTGGGTGGGGAAACGCTTGGAATCAAGAACGAACCATCCGAGGGAGAGGCTCCTCTATCTGCATTCCTGTCTCCGTTTGATGATGGCACGAAGCAAGACGGGGAAGAACAGTCTGCACCTGGAGTAGTCTTCAAGAAGAGAAAGGCCAGAAACATTCGCCAAAAATGATCGTGCCGAGCTTCTCTCATTACTCTGCTCTAGTCTGGTGTTCCAGACCTACGCATCAGGACTCGGGGCATGTGGCTTGCCAAGGTATTTTATCCCAAAGCCTTTTAATAGAAAACAGTCGCTTATTTATATAAATTGAGCTCCTTCTAATGAAGAGAGTGAATTCAGGGCCATGGAAGTACAAACCCCTAGGTTCTTGAATATCGAGGTCAAATATCTGATCCTCGCTCCGAGTTACGGCATCTTGTGCATTGAGGAAGAGAGGCGCCATCAACTAAAGTAACTGCCGGAATCGAGTCCGAGAGCCAGGGTGTTGATGCCGATGCTATCAGCCATATATCAGTGCTGTAGCTGCTAGATGAGAATTTCTGGCGTGTTGGACTTTTCAGTGACAAGAGGGCAGTCTATAACTATATACCCACTCAGTTGGCTGTGTCCGATGGAATTTGGATTGGTGCCCGAAGCTTAAAGCGTAAGAGCGACAGACGAGAGATCCAATAAGGTATCAGAACATACCTTGAGGAAATGGGAAATGGTACCTTGTTTGCCCAATAATTTAACCAACGCTCAATCCTAAACTTAATACGTGACAGGAAACCTAAAGCCGTTTGAAATTGCGCGCGGACTTAGGATGTAGATATTCCCTTGATATTCGCCTTGAGGGCGTACGGCACATCAGGTGTCGGTAGGGCGTTGGCAGTGACGCGATACCTGGCACTCTAGCGTATTCTTGGGCTCACGGCAACAAGCGAAGCGAGACTAGACTAGACTTCACGCGTCCTCGAGTTCCCGTTGCCAACGCCAGATCAGCCATGCAAATCAACCTTTGCTCTGGGGACAACAATGAAGTTCATCAAGCCTGCCTGGCTTACGCATAGTGGTAGGTAAACCTACCGAGATAGATGGCGCCTACGATTTCTACATTTGGATCCAGATGATGCTAACGCCTTGCGCTCTGCGCTTCGACTTATAGGAGAGCAGAAAGACTTTGAAGTCTATAGCTGTCATCTATCGCCCGATGGAACCCGACTGGCGACCGCTGCTGGAGGTGAGGAAATGGCGTGTGTGTAGCACTGTGCTGAGCTAAATGGCTGAACAGATGGACACGTTCGAATTTGGTCTACAGAGGCCATCCTTCAAGCAGGAGACCCAGATTACTCGAAACCGAAGCAACTATGTCACATGAGCTATCACTCCGGCACAATTCACACAGTCAGGTTCTCTCCCAATGGACGCTGGCTTGCTTCTGGCGCCGACGATAAGATCATATGCATCTACTACCTGGATACAAACCCGCCCGCGCACTCAGTTTCCTTTGGTATGTATTATAGAATTTACGCAAGGTACTATGCACAGAGGCTTATAGTGCATCTAGGATCGAATGAACCACCACCCGTTGAAAATTGGAAAATCCAAAAGCGCTTGATAGGACATGAAAATGATGTGCAGGACCTTGGCTGGTCTTATGACTCCTCGATCCTAGTCTCCGTCGGCCTGGACTCAAAGATAGTAGTGTGGTCTGGGCACACGTTTGAAAAATTGAAGTCGCTTTCGGTACACCAGAGTCATGTTAAGGGAATTACGTTTGACCCCGCAAACAAATACTTTGCCACGGCTAGCGACGACCGCACCATCAAGCTGTTCCGATTCACCTCCCCGAGCCCTAGTGCTACCTCTTACGACTCGATCAATAATTTCACTCTCGAACATACAATAGTTGCACCATTTTCTTCATCGCCTCTCACAACCTACTTCCGGCGATGTTCCTGGTCACCAGATGGGAACCACATTGCCGCAGCAAATGCTGTCAACGGACGTGTGAGTTCTGTTGCAATTATAACTCGGGGCCTCTGGGACAGTGATATTAACCTGATCGGGCATGAAGGCCCTACTGAAGTCTGCACATTCTGCCCAAGACTATTCAGTAAGCAGGAGATGGGCCCTGAAAACACGGATAATAGCGGCTATAGTACACAGCCTCTAGTCACTGTTATTGCGTGTGCCGGACAAGATAAAACGCTGAGTATTTGGAATACCAGTTCTTCCAGGCCACTAGTTGTGTGCCAAGATTTAGCTGGAAAATCGATATCAGATCTGGCGTGGAGCCCAGACGGATTAACTCTTTTCGCGTCGAGCTTGGATGGCAGTATCGTTGCTCTGAATTTCGAGAGGGGCGAGTTGGGGTATATCGTACCTTGGTCCGAGAATGACAAGGCCCTGCAAAAGTTCGGCGTTGGCCGCAGAGGAGTTGGTGTGGTCGAAGACGTTAATGCACTCCGGCTCGAGGAGATCAGTAAGGCAGGAGAGCTGAAGGGCGCAGAAGGAAGAATGGGGGCGCTCATGGGCGATGCGGGCTCCTCAGTTCCTGTCCCAAAATTGAATGGGAGTGCTGGTAATAGCACTGCAGCTAAGACGGACCCAACACCTGCGGTCACCAATGGAGGCCCTGCTGAGCCATCGCCAGTCCCGGCAGCTGATCCTGACTCCTCAAAAATAGAAGCCATGAAGCAGCGAGTGACTATCACCAAGGAAGGCAAGAAGCGGGTGGCTCCTCTGTTGGTGTCATCGTCTGGAACAGGGCTGTCCTCACTTCCACAATCACAACTTATGGCTGCAAGTTCCAGCACAGCTCAAAATGATGCTCCGCAATCAATACTAGATCTGTCTAAACCATATGATGGACTTCCCAGAGGTGGTCTCGCTGCTATGCTTCTCGGCAACAAGCGAAACCGGGTTCCTGTCGAGGGCGAAGAGGAAGAAGAACCCGTCATTAAGCGGCCAAACTTAGGCTCCACAAATGGACCTGTTCCTATCATGGTCAACGGTGTTAATGGTATTGAGCCTGCAATTCCCATGCCTCCGCAAAATGGCCTTGTTCCAACTCCCGAATTCCTTCGGCCGGCTGTAATCAACCCCAGCATGGCTGTCAGTCAAGTTCGGCTAGCAGTGCCGAAGATAAGAACACATATTCTTAGGTCTTTGGATCGAGGGATGCTACCTCCTTCTATGTCAGGTAATGGAACAAATGGCGTAGATGAGTCTGCAAAGACTTCCGACGATGTTATTCTTGAGGCACAGAACCCAGGTCCAAGTCAGGTGGTAAAAGATCCAGCTCGCATTAGCGCTACTAAAAGGGGTGTCATTCTTTGGCAAGATTTCCTCCCCCGCGCCGTTATCCTTCTGACCGGGAATAAAAATTTCTGGGCTGCTGCCTGCGAAGATGGAAGCATCTATACTTGGACGCCAGGCGGCCGAAGGATCTTCAATGCCTTGGTCTTAGAATCACAACCCGTGATTATCGAATGTAGAGGATGGTGGTTGCTCTGCATTACGGCTGTCGGACTGTGCCATGTCTGGAACCTCAAGACACTTTCTTCCCCCCACCCTCCAGTGTCCATGGCTCCTATTCTAGAAATAGCGATGCATTCATTGGGAACCCACACCACCAGTGCACCAGGTGTTACCTCGGCGCACCTTAATTCCACTGGCCATATCATTGTCACATTAAGCAACGGCGATGGTTATTCATACTCGCCGACGATGTATGTGTGGCAACGAATATCTGAAGCGTGGTGGGCTGTTGGGAGTCAGTATTGGAACTCGAACGACTCGTCAATCAGCAGCCTGCAGTCTACTGGCGTTGGTCCGGACTTAAATCGTGGTGGTGAAGTCAGTAGCTCTCATATTTCTGCAGGTGTTATCCCATATCTGGAAAGACATACCACAAACGAAGTGCTTCTCAAAGGAAGAGCCTATCACCTTCAACGTCTGATCAAGACATTATTATCAAAAGAAGGGTTTGAAGGCTTCGAGTCTGGAGTTAGCATTGCTCATCTAGAAAATCGAGTCGCTGCTGCCTTGCAACTCAGTGCCAAGGAAGAGTTCAGAATTTATCTGTACATGTATGCAAAGCGACTTGGGGCTGAAGGCTTGAAGAATAAGGTTGAAGAGCTCCTCAGGAGCATAATTGGTGGGGTTTTGCAAGGGAATACAGAGGAAGATCGGCTTGAAAAAGGACAAGGTTGGCTCAGCGAAGATGACCAGCTGTGTGGTTGGGACAGAAAGGAACTCTTGAAAGGGGTTGTATTAATACTTGGTAAGTCCATGTCTTCCAATCGTCAAGAGCCTAAGGCTAATCATAAACAGGGAAATTCCGCGATCTACAGAGGCTCACACTCCAGTACGCAAGAGCGCTTGATATGGTCGAGGATGATGAAATGGGTGCTTGAAGCACTGGATATATAGTTGTGGCGTTCGGAGTACATCTAAGGAGTCGCTGAAGCGCCGGAAATACCTTAGGAGTTCTGGAGGTGAGAGAATAAAGCAACATGTAGGTATATGGCGATGAAGTGTATACAATCTGGCATGTCTTTTGCTGCATCCATATCAAGGTTCCTTGCAGTATACAGTATTGGTGCGTTGCACTCTTCCCTATGCCTGGTCGCTTCGGTCGTCTCCTAATTGTAGGGACTTCAATTCCATACCGCTGAGAATGAGAAACGGCTAGGTTTAGAGAGGCGGCGGTAAAATGTCAATATTATCCGAGATGATTAGCTGCTCATTTCTACTTTGTCAAGCTGAGATACCTCTTAGGCACCTTGTCCTAGCCTTGAATATCGTCACCCACTCCGCCCTCTCTTTTCCTGCTCCTTGACATGCTTTTGCAGTTCTTCGGTGTTCCCAGATTGCGCGGCTACTCTAACCTTGTCCCATAGCTCCCCAAGGTTACCATGCTTGAGGTTTTCCCTATTCTCCAGGAGAATCACATTGATCTCTGGGTTTTTATCGGAGTATGGTTTAACCTCTTCTAAGCCTCTCTCCCACGCCACGTCTCCGAACTTCTCAACTGTCTGGATCTTCTCTTGGATGAGTTTACGAATTTTCTCGGCACTCTCACTGCCCAAACTTCCGCCCAGAACATCTTTCATCCTTTGATAGACATCCTCAAGCTCCTTTCGTGCTTCCGGCCCGTAATCTTCTGCCATCTTCTTCAGCTGGTCCAACTTTTCTCCTACCTTCTCTTTCATATCGGGATGTTGGCCCTGGATGTCATTGGTGGGCTCCGCGTCCAGATTGCCTATCTTATTTATCGCCTTCTCAAGGACTCCCCATGCGTTTCCTACGCTCTCAAAATCCAGGCCATTCTTAGTCGCATCCTTCAGTTCTTGATGAGCTACCTGTATAATCTCATCGACACGTTTGCCATGCTTCTGCTGCACTACTTCTAGATCATTGAACGCGGAATCAATGAATGATTTTTGCTCTGGTATAAATACAGCGTATGCCGTCGCCGTTGATTGCAGCCATGGGATGGCCTGGTTAGATTCTGGGGCACTCGAGGGTATATCCTGTGATAATTTGTCTAGCTGAGACTTTGCCAATGAGGCGGCGCTATCAATGGATTTTGAGTTGGAGTAATGGTTGTAACCTGCCTAGTGAAAAGTCAGTGAGAATAAGACAAGGCAGAGATAGAGAGTTCTGAGTCTTGGAATGAATGACATAAAAGGGAGAAAGACTGACGCCGTGAGTCTCTTTACGAGTACGGCGGACATGAAGGGAAGTAGGAAGAAGAGGAGTGGTGTGCACATACAACGAAAAGAAGCGCAGCTCCTGCTAGACCGGCAAGAAGACGTGGTGAATTTCCAAGTTTCCTTTTGGGCTGATCTTCAGATGCTAATCGAATTTGATTTCTATACAGCTGCGCGGGAGGTCGTGCGCTGCGAAAGATGCCTCTTAATGTTCCTCGTGCAAGCATGATTGAACAAGTAAATTGGCAAATATGAGATTATATGTGATCGATTGAACACAGTATAAGATGGACTGCGTGGAAGAAAGAGACACAGCAAAACCATAAGGTACCTGCCTATGTTAAAGCGATCCACAACTTGGTCTGAATTTCGTCCATTTCAATATGATGTTCAAACAGGTGATAATGATGTCTTTCAACGTCATCCAGAGGAAAGATGAGGTTAGGTCATCGACTATCCGCGTTGGATAAGAGGACGGGAAAATATCAAATCAATTTCGAGTCATACAAATTTTATTTCGGACAAGAATATTATTTGCCAGGTATAATAGCTTTTGTCCGGAGACCTGTGTCCTTCAGTTATAGAATTAGCTTTGTGCTGCCATAGTTTTAGAACTAACGATGTATAATTAACACGCTTGAATGAAGGCTCTGTCTTCATATGATTCCCAGAGGCATCGCGATGACACACTGTGAATACCTCCAACCCCCACCCAGTTCCCATCAAAAAGCTCCCTTGACTCCATCTGCAATCACATTATCTCCTTCAATGACCTAATTCAGTGCTGTCCATACACCCAGAACCCCTGAAGAAGCAACAACAGCTGCTCTCCCAAGGTTCAACATAGCCCAGAAATCTAGTAGCTTATGCGCTGTCTCCGTGCCCAGTGTGGCCACCTCCACAGCCTCATCGGTACTATTCAGCATGCTGGCCTCAGCCGCTTTGGTCTTCAACTTCGCATTCGTTGGTCTCATAACAGTCCACGTATACGGCCCGATGGCTGCAGCTAGGAATCCGGCTGTGGTATAGGCATTGACCTTCCACAGCGCTGGAAATGCAGCAGTATGCTCGTTGTACGCAAGGTACAAGTAGGAGAACGCGGGAATGATGGCCAGGGGCCCGACCCTGCGCTTGCCTTGCTCGTACATGTTGTCCCATTGACGAAGGAGGAGGGGGGTGGGCGATTCTAGCAGGCGGGGAACGACAATGACGCTGCATGCCGTGACGACACCGGAGAGGATGAGGGAGGTGCTGATGCCTACAGTTTGGATTACCCGGGTTGAAATATGTGAATCGCTCATTTTTGCGTTTCGCTGGCTATTTCTATGAGGGAAGGTGAGGCAAAGAAGAGATTTGGGGGGGGGGGGGGGGAAGTGGTTGAATGATGTAGGGGTTGTGTAAATAATGAAGTTATTCTTGATGCGGGGTTTGGTAGTCCCCGAGCTCCAGACCCCCGCGATACCAAATTTAGAACCAGGATATATTGGCTTCGATTTCAATGCATGGAGGAAAATTATTTAGCATAGTATGGTGTACTATCTGTGTCTTAATACTTGCACTTATGACTGCCCTTCTTTCCCTTCATCCTCCCAAAAGGCCCTTTCCCAGCAGGTTCAACGTTGCTGATTGAGGCATTCCTAACTACGGATTCGACCACTCCATGGTCAGAACTTTTACGTCTATGCAAAGTATTTGCAATAGCCATCCGACGAGAATAGTCCCGGGCCCTGTGATCGAAAAGCCATGATAGGCCGTACCAGGATCTTGCGTCTTGCTCAGGCCTATTCGCCCTCTCTAGTCGGCCAAGAAGTAGGTAAGGGTCGTCGAGAGAGTTGGCGAGAAAGACATTGCAATGCAGCTGATTGAACAGGTAGATGCATCCAGTGTATGTCAAAGGCAAACAACGGCGGTGCCATGCGAAGGAAGCGAACATGGCGACCGAGGAGACGACTAGGCAGAAAAGTGCTAAAAGATATGCACCAAATCCAAACTCCAGAAGCGCCATAGTGCAAGTCGAACGACATCACACTTTTGTTGATCCCAGCGAGTAATTATGCCTTGGTAGTGAAGTCGGTCTCGTGGGGAAAGAACCCGCCGTCGGCTGCCTTCTCACAAGTGCAGGCATCTATGCTATGTTAGCATCGATCTGAAGAGCAGTGTAGCTGTCTAGAGTGAAGGGCGCAACCTACCAGCTGGTCTCGACCCGCAAGAGCAGAGATCGCCACTTGGAGCGGAGTTCTCTGTTTTTGCACGGTCACAGGTACAGGCGCCCGCAGGTCTCGCACCTTTAGTCTCATCAGCTGTATTCTTGGGAAACAGCACGCGTAGGGAGGTAAGCAAACGAGGGCAATGACGTACGGCAAGAGCAACGGGGACCGGTGACTGCGTTCTCGGCGGCTGCTTTGTCGCAGGTGCAGTGCAGCGCCGATTTCTCTCCACACGAGCATTTTGCTTGCGACGCGCTGGATTTGGATTGTCAGTTCTTTGTCGATGGCGCCGGGAGGGAAGAGAGTGCCATACCAAACGCAGCCTTGACCACTCTTGCCGCAGCAAGACTTTGGCGTAGTCATTGTGATTTTGAGTTGGGTTGAGCGGGTACAACGGCTATATGCGGCGCAGGAGTTCGGAATTTTCGTGTTCTTCGACAAGTGACTGCGAGTGCTTTGTATTGTTGATAGAGGAAGGGCAGAAGGCGGGCAGCTCTTTATGTGTTTGGGCTGATGATCAGCCTTGCAGGAGATCTTGCCGCGATTGTTAATGCCCGAGATGTCATTGGCTGCAGTCTCGTTCGTAGCCGAGATCCAGGCTTTCCAGCGTTTTCGCGCTGCGCCCATGACAATGGTTTTTATTTAGAACAGCCCTTGGCCATTCAGCGGCACCAAAGGGCATCGCCTCTGACCGCTTCTTCCTTGTAAACTGTGGTAGATTCCTTTGTTTGAGCCTTTAATCCTATGGGCTCCCTTGTGCTTATTCGGGTTACTCTTTGCCATCAAATTACGTCCTGAATCCATATGGCTTGAGACCAACGCCTGCTTTCAAGGGCAGCTGTGGTAAATTGTTCATTTTGCCCTCATTATTTACTTGGGAATGGTTTAATACCTTCTCAAGATATTGCAGCAAGAGTTTGTTCACAAGGCGATCATATCATATATGCATGCGATTAATCTTTATACTTGGCGACGAAGAGGTGCAACTCTTGGTACTCGTTTCCATTCTTCCGCTGCCACTCCGTAACTCCAGATGACAAAGGAAATAAATCAGTCTATCACATCCAAGTCTATGTGTTCCAAACTCCGTTTCCCATTTCCTGTTTCCCATTTCCTGTTTCCCATTCCCTGTTTCCCATTCCCCTTCCGTTTCCCCAGGCCCCAAAACACAGGAACGCCATGGCTGTATGCATATATGTGACCTTCCGTTTGCTAATAGGATTTACAGTTAGCTAATAGGTGGTTGCATTTATTGATAAGTATCTCTCTACTGCAACCGGACATCATGCATCGGCCACTGCTGCTGCTGAGGTGCAATGGGGTTGAAGGCAGCGGTTGTGGGACGGCCAGTAGGGTAGAAGCCGCTGCCGTTGGTAGCACTACCGCTGCCGATGGAGAACTTGCGTTCCTCGACGGTCTTGGCGACCTTCTTCTTCTTCCACTCGTCGGCGCAGTAGCGACCAGGGTGGAAGGCTGTCATCAGAAAGATTGCCAAGATCATCATACCTCCCTCGAGAATCATGAATGGGACTTCTTCGTTGGCAAGCTTGCCTTCGAAGCCGTGCGCGAGTTCGGCAACACGGAAGCAGGAACGGATTAAGATGAAGAGGAAAGCGGCGGCAAACACTATCTAAAGTTAGCATATGAATGAGCGGGTAGGAGAGAACGAATATACTCCAGACGAATGTGCTGTATCCTCTGACATGGGTGGCAGTCGGTGGATCAACCTTTCCAGCAGCCCAGTTTGTGGCACGCTGTCGGGCCAAGTCCTTGCGTACGCGGAGGAAGAAACTTCCAACCAAGACCATAAAGAATGTCATGCTGACGATCTGGAATACGAGACCCGCAACCATGATATGGACACCTTTGTTGGACTGCTCTTTGTTGGATGATGTATCTGCAATGCCACCTCCGACGGATTGGGCGACGAGTGAGATGATATCAGCGGTCATGAAAATGCCAGTATACCAGGCGGGGGAGAGGAAGGAGTTGTGCACGCCGTAGTGCCTGATAATACGCGAGAGCGTAAGGTACATAGCCGCTGTGAAGAAAACAGGTGCGATAGTGAGACCAATGATGTTACTGTTGGAGATTAGAATCGGTAAGTTTGGATTTAAAGGAGGCAAGGTTGACTTACATCAGGAATGGATTGGAGTCGAAGATATTCTTGTGCATCAGGATACGACCAAAGTAACCCACACACTCGAGTAGGAGACCAAAGAACATCAACGCAGTATAACTCCATGTGCGCCAGAAGAAGACCATGATAATTTGAATAAGGAGAAGAGAAGCGAAGATCGCGAGATACACTTCGTTCCAGACAAGATTGGGAACATACATAACCGTGGCATATTTCATATCACACAGCGCCGGCGTGCATTGCAGCAGGTAGGTGATATTGGAGGCCACGCCTGGCGCCCCCGCGATATTCGGGCCCAGCGTGGCAGAAGAGTTTGTCATGATGAAAAGCTGCGACGCAAATGAGTGAGAGACTGTTAGGAAATGCTTTGAGCTGGCAAAGACTCTCGGGACTTTGCAGAGAGGGTGGATCGAATCTGAACTCCCAAGGTTGCATGGAGGGCTGTTTACTTATACCAAGGGCCACTTGGCCTTCCTTCATGGCGACCATGGCGAAGAATTTGAGGATTTGATGGGATTTTTGTTGGATTGGGGGATTGGGGGTTTGTAGTGGTCTCCGGCAGTGGCATGAGGCTGAGACAGTGGGGCTCTGATCCTGCCTCGTCACGAAGCCAATCGTCGATGGTGGCCCAGCAAGAAGAGAGACAGCGCAAAGGGGCGTTATCGGTTGAAGCATCGAAGGACTGCAAAAGGAATGTGGATTATTGATCCCACCGCAAACATATACACTGTCGGATTCTCTGTTCTGGCTCACATCTTGCAGTCGCTTTTCATCCTGATCCTTACTGTCATAACATCACGTCGTCGCTACTGGCCAACCATAGGGAAGAGGGCAGCGAAAGCTAGCCTTAAAACGCTACGCTCTAGTATCTGATCTATGTACTTGTGTTGCCATCGTCACCGCATCATTAGTTGTTGTGGTTGGGCGATGGAAGCTGTATACTCCCACTCCCGTTTCCCGCATCCTGTCCTAAGAGCAGGATGTAGAATTAGCCTTTCTCTTGGTTGCAGTATTTCGTTGCCAGGAATCTACTGTTTCGTGTGCAAGCTATATACTTGAGCTATGTTCGACCACACATATGCCCAGATGCCGGGAGCAGTAAAAGCACATGATATCTGTACCTGGCATCCGCATTGATAGAGGAAGTCTTTGACATGAATCCACGCCGCAAAATATGAAACCGCAGGGCGCCTCTTGCCTCTCCACCTCCCAGTATGAACATTACATGTTCCCTATATGTACAGTGGCCTTCTATGAACCATATTTTGACTCTTTGAAGGGGTACTTCAGTTCGTCGTCTTTCCGTAACCACACCTGCTTCTTCTTCTTGGTGATGACATGTTCAGCCCAGACTTGCTTTGCGTACTCCTTCATGAACTTTCGTATGTATCGAGGATCCCAGAGTTCGCTCGCTACGCCGAGATCCTTACAGCAGCGCATCAGTGCGTTCGATTTGCATCCTTCGGTTGCTGTCGGTATGCCTTCAGGAGAGAAGTAATCTTGTTCGCCTCGTGCCACCGACACTAAGCTATATCCGCCCGCCGAGTTAGTAGTTGGGATTGATAAGGATGTAGTAGTTGTCCAACATACCGTCCATGAGCAACAAGGGCATACTCTCTAGTGATACTCTTCGACGTGACTATCGTCTCGCCTCTCGGTGCCAGACCCCAGGCTCCAGGGCCAAAGGCTTTGTTCAATATCCGTCTGTACTTAATCTCCGGCAAGTAGATAATACCGTCTGGCTTAACTTCTACGTCGTCAAACGGTATAGGTGCCATCAATACCTCTGCAGTTTCCTTTGAAAAGGGCTCCGCCGATAATCCATGATATGATCTTGTCCAGTCTATCTGTCGGGAGCCCTCGTTGAGAATGAGCGGTTCATCCGCGAGACCTTCAGTCATATCTTTAATAGGAGATTGCTCATCGATTGCGCCCGGCTTCGAGCTAGAGAGGGTCGCCTTGGGCACATTGTCGGCTTTCTGCGCGTAACTGGTAGCTGCTGCGGTTGCATATCGAGCTGTCCTAGAGTAGGATCTACGGTGCTGCCTCCACACAGACCTGAGAATTGGCGGTCGTGCAGCTTGGGATCGCAGCAGACTTGAGATCCGGATCGGCGAAGATTCCGATAAGACAAAACGTGCGGCGGTCGGAATTGAAGTTGCCATTCTGGTGACGTGGATTGTTGAAGTATGAGTGACGCGAGATAATCTCGGCTTCGCGAGCTCATCCTGAGGTCGGCCAACATCGCCAGCAATTTGTCGTAAACATTTTCAATTAGGGCCACCAACCAGCGAATAATTCAAATATACTGGAATATAGGAGTTCGTTGTAACCTCTTGAGAGGATCTCTTTAGTATACATCTGCCATATATCTCACAGGTCTGGCGAGGGCGACATCCTGCTCTCTCATACTCTCAAGTATCCTTGGTCTCAGTCCTCTTGTCATTCTCTTGCTGCTTCCAGCATTTCCGGAAGTTTTCAAGCTACACATAGCAAGACCTCTCATGTCAGTTCCGGTTGGATCCAGAAACATCCTTACGCACGTGATGAAGTGAAATCGCTAAGGTAAATCGAGCATCTGGACGCACCTCTTCTTTACATTGCCTCCAGTCTTTCTTTTCAAAATAGCAGTCCGTCATCTTCGCATTTTCCACTATCAGAATCGTCAACGAGCAATTCGTCGACTTTATAATGCCTAACTGTATTCCTCACCAGCACAACCAGTACTAAAGATTCTCTTTTCCCTACAAAGTCTATTTAGCATTGGGAGCACATCGAGTCAGATTGTAACGGTATTTCATACCATTCATCTGGCTCATCATCTTGGTCTGTTGTAGCTACCACCTTTGAATCTTTTTCTGATTTCGACATCGTTGGATTTTGTTGAGAGACCCCCATACATAGAGACGAGGTAACTTTTTTCTGACGAGCCTCGGTTGTCCACGCTTCAAGAATGGCTCCCAAGAAAATGAATATCCTAGTATATTCAGGTACGTGGCCGTATTTTCCAGCCCACAATATTCTAACACATCAAATAGGCCATGGAAGTACTGTAGAATCTGTCCGCCATTGTCTATATACCCTACGGCGTTTGCTGTCGCCCAATTATGCCGTCATTCCCGTGACTGAGACAGCCATTCTCAAAGAACCCTGGACCGCTTCTTGTGCGCTTTTAGTGCTTCCTGGAGGTGCCGACCTGGGATACTGCCGGTCTCTGGATGGAGATGGAAATCGACAAATTGACCAGTACGTTCGTCGAGGCGGCTCTTACCTTGGCCTTTGTGCAGGAGGATACTATGGGTCTGCAAAATGTGAATTCGAGGTAGGGAACAGAGCATTAGAAGTCGTAGGGCGCCGAGAACTTGCGTTCTTCCCTGGGACATGTCGAGGTTGCACATTTAAGGGATTTGTGTATCACAGTGAAGCTGGCGCCAAAGCTACTAAACTAAAAGTAAACTGCGAGGCGTTTCAAGACGATGCTGTACCGGGGACGTTTAGGTCCTATTATAATGGTGGTGGGACTTTTGTCGATGCGGAGAAATTTGCTGAGAGAGGAGTTGAGATCCTTGCATCTTATGCTGAACCTCTAGACGTAGATGGGGGAGATAAGTCAGCAGCTGTGGTGTATTGCAAAGTTGGCGAGGGACATGTGGTGTTAACGGGGACTCATCCAGAGTAAGTCGAAATCTCTGGCATTGGTTTGTTGCTAAATATTCTCTAGGTTCGCTAGCATTAATCTCGAACGAAAAAACGATAACCCTGAATATCCGAAACTGGTTGATGAATTATTTCAGGATGATGAGGCAAGGAGCTACTTTCTGAAGGCATGTTTAACCAAACTGGGGTTGACAGTAAGCCAAGAGGAAACTCCGGTACCATCACTCTCTCGTCTGCACCTTTCATCTCTTTATCACTACTTGGTGCCAGAACTCCTGTCATCGTGGAGTGATATTATTACAAAAGAGAATGGCGAAGAGTATATTAAAGGGGAGAATGACACGTTTCTTCTTGAACAGCGGGACTCAAGATGGTCGTCAAATTCTCTTTTGAAATCACTTTCCGTCTCTGATCCATCTAGAAGGGAAAAAGGACATCCGGCTAACGAACTTCATTCTGATCTCTCGGATGTTAGCATCATCGACTTTAAGGTCACCAAGCATCTAGTTCCGCATGAAACAGAATGGCCAGAAAGGAAAGAGACACCTTACTTCAATCACAATGCTTTCTATTCAAATTTACGTCGCTACCAGAGTGAGAAGTCAACTGAAGCAGAAGAGTTTGGCAAATATCTGATGTATGGAGAAGTTGTCACTAGTACGAACACAATATTGGAGAAGTAAATACCCTGATATCTCGTATTAGGTGAGATTGCTCATTTGGTCATAGAAACTCGAAGCTCCTTAGTCATATCCCGAATGGACTTGTATTTACCGCAACAACGCAAATTGCCGGCCGAGGACGTGGGTCAAACATCTGGGTCTCTCCCGCTGGATCACTACTATGGTCTATGTGCATGAAACATTCCATGATACTGAGTTCTACAGCTCCAGTAGTCTTTGTTCAATACCTGGCTGCGATAGCAATCGTTGAGGGTATTCGATCTTATGACCATGGATACCAGGATGTGCCTGTGAAACTGAAATGGCCGAATGATATTTGTAAGCCTTTTCATCGTAGACACCTTTCTCCATATTAATACCTGAGAATAGATGCATTGAATACTTCCAAGTCGGATAAGAAAGAGTATGTCAAAATCGGCGGTATCCTTGTCAACTCGTCCTACTCGTCAGGGAACTATGATTTAGTGGTTGGAATCGGCCTTAATATGGCCAATGCCGCACCTACAACTTCTCTTAACTCTCTCCTGCCATCTAAGCTTGCCCCTTTCACTCTGGAAAAGCTCTTGGCGCGAATTATCACTACATTCGAAACTTTATATACAAATTTCTGCCGCACTGGGTTTGACAGTGCACTCGAAGAACTCTACTATAAGCACTGGCTTCACACAGATCAGATCGTAACTTTAGAGCAAGAAGGGGGTGCGAGGGTAAGGATAAAAGGGATTACTACCGATTGGGGACTTCTCCGAGCAGACGAATTGGGCTGGGAAGACAGACCAACTGGAAAAGTGTTCGAATTGCAAAGCGATAGCAACAGCTTTGACTTCATGAAAGGACTACTCAAAAAGAAGGTTTAGGGGATGATTTCATCTTCGCTGAGATTTGGAAGATCTCTAACTATCACTGAATAAGAGAAATCTTTAAAAAGGCTTGCAAATCTAGTCTTATATGTATATTGTGCCATTTAATAAACACTCATTTATTACAGTCCCTGTGAACCACCAGCTCAGATCATCAAGATAAGACCTATGTACTACCATTGCTCCTGTGCCTGGAGCAGGCTCTTCAGCTCAGTCACATTCGTAATTCGTTGCCATCCAAGGGTAACACATTAGACGAAAACTAAGATGACTTAGAAATGCGATATGCAACAAAGTCTTTCGGCAGCGAGAATATCGCCTCGATTGCTCCTTCAGCCACGCTTCTGTCGACTGCTTTAGCTTAGGTTTTCAACTAAATGTCTTATACGTGACATGTGTAACAAAACATTTACCGAGCACGAAGAGCAAAAGCTCCACGGCTCCACGTGAACCGCAGGAACTGTCTGGAACTCTTAACTACCCGGACCTTATCTCGTTATAAGAGGCTTCTCTCAGACTTGAATTTTGATTCAGTTCGAAAACGGAATTCCTCTATTAATGATCATGCTTATGTTCTAACCTATATTTCCGTCAAGATACGTAAGATCTTCCATCTTTAAATTTTTAGTCGGATTACCATGCTTCAAGTGGTAGTAAATCCAGCATCCGAATATGGTAATAGAAAATTCCCCATATAACCTTCTAATCTGAGCCATTCATCTAAACCTTCCCAAAGGGCTTCATCATCTAATAATACTGGCTCCATGACTACGATGTCCGATTGTGCCTGAGGGGCCTTACTCTCATCCATACCAGTTCCTGCGGGCGCTGGATTAGCCACACCTTCCCTCTTCAATTTGGCTCTTAGCCACGAGGTTATTTCCATGACGTCTGCTACAATGCTCAATGGTGGCGTTCTATTAATCCTCTTGTACTCCGCAAGCGTGCCTTGAAGTTCAGCATTGGCAAGCAGGGATATTATTCGTGCAATTCGTGCTGCCTCGTCGATAGAATGTCGTGACCATGACTGCATAGTGGAATACACTAACCGGATGCTATTTCTCGCACTCTCAGACTCGCTTGGTGATACGGAGCTATTAACAGAAAGGAATTTGAGAAGATAATATCCGCTACCTAAGAGGGTCCAGAAGCAGTGCTTTGGATATGTGAAGTAAGGAAAAGACGAAGTTGGAGCCGCGCAGGGCGATACCGAATTTTCGACTGGGATAAGTGAGCAGAGGTATGCGAGACGGCTCGCTGTCTCAACACCAAGGTACCAAATGCTTCGCATAGATGAGTCTATGTGATGTGTCTCTGTGCTTGCAGTTGTTTCGCCAAGGATTGAGAATGTATAAAGGCAAAGCTTTGCAGAAAGGAAGAGCATTTCTAATCGTTGATTGGAAAGAGCCAAAACTTCTTCTCCAAGAGATTTGAGATCTCTGTCGAACATTTGGATGAGAGAACTCCGAACGTGTATCCCGCTGCGCTGGCTTAGCGCCGTAGTAAGCCTAGCTACATGACGCTCGATCTCGAATTGTACACATAACGGATCTGCGGGATTATACACGGAACTGGGTTTGGTGAATGTATCGAGGTCCATGGCAGGTCCAATTACATTCGGGAGACCAAGATCTGAACTTAGGCTACAAAGCTTTTATGAGTATGGCTGTATATTGTGGGGGAAGTCATACATACTAAGTACTGACAATAAGACAGCCCAGCCACGTGGTCCTTCGAATTTCGGTGTCTTGCGCAGAGAATTGAACGAAATCATACTCGAATGTTGACTCCAGTTGATGAAGACCCATGCGTATTGCAGCATTTACAGCAAACCCGCAATAATTCCAACTCGAGTCGACAACCTGCTTCCTAACAGGAAGTGGCCAGAGGCAGAGGAGGAGAAGAGCCTGAATCGTGTACAACGAACGGACTGGTTCGATTAACTGTCTTGAGAGCAAGGTCTTGTACGGCTCTACTAGAGGCTCTGTGTGGCGGGAAGAAATGAGGATAATTGTCCAGAAGAGCAAAGGATTCGTTTGATGGAGTACGTTTATGTACAATCGAGTATCAAGAATTGGAAAATGTGGTAGGTAATAGTACGTGAAACTATCCTCGAGTCAGACTATTCTACTCATGAAAGCGAAGGTTTAGGTGGGAACCATACATTCTAAATAGCTTGGCAATATCCATGCCATTCAAATAATAGCTTTCAAGAGATTGAGCCGAGACTTGTGATGCCTCATTATCTAGCAAGTCAAGCCCAAATGCGCCGGCTAAGTCTAGTTGGGGCTGCCCATCTTGTCCTGTGGAGCCGGGTGTGGCTAAGTGGCCTCCAGAGGCCAGAGAAGAAGGAGCAGGCGATAGAGGAATGTCATCTTGATAGCTCTGAGCTCTTTTTATTCTATCCAACTGCCTCGTGACTTCTTCCAGTCGGCTTTGCACATCAGCCTCATTTACAGGTACAATGGCATGGATAGGTATGCTTACCCTCGAACCGGAGTTCTCTTAAACGAAGAATCTGATCTACATTCCTTCTTAAATTTCTGGCAATTTGAACAAGGCGCCGGGAATGTCTCTGCGCTATTGCATCGAATCTAACATTGCCTATGTTAGTCCTGTGGTCGACGGCGATTCCCGATTGGGGTTCCCGCCTGTCATTTTGGGAAGCGTCAGGCCCACCTTAGATTGGCGGCAGGTAGTACACGCCCTCTTCGCCGGCTTTTGCTTGTCATTTGCGGCACCCGTCATGGCTTATTTGATCATTAACCAGAACATTTGGGATGAAAATAACTGCGCGATGTTCGGTGCGAAAGCGGAATTCGCTGGAGGTTTTCAAGATTACCGAATTCCGGAGCACTGGGCGAGAACCGGATAGGCCACGTGATGTGTAATGTCCTGTGCAGTTTGTTCTCTTTCCTCTCCGAAGCTTGGGAATAGTCCTATTAAGGTTTTCTCAAATGCACAATTATTAAGTCGCTTGGCACTAGCTCAAATCTGGAGGAGTCGGTAAATCTTGCTGGCTGTTCCAAGATCAGCGTTGTATGTCATGACTACTGATAAACATGCTCCGTAGACACCGGAGGAGGATATAACGCTGTGTACGATAGGAAGTAAAAGCTGCTCGTGAGAAGAGATCTATACTGCTCTCTCCCACATGAGCAAAGAGACTATCGAGGTGTGCTATTCGGCAAAGCGGAAGGCTTAGAACTCGTAGAAGTGCATCGCCAGTGCGCTTAAGGAACATCGAATCTGTCCACAGATGATTGACGCTAGTTAGGCTTGCAAGGTAATCATCCGTATAGAGAACATCACTAATGTTTGGCACTACTAGGTGGAATAGTGCCTAACTTTGGAGCCCGAGTACTCAAATAAAGCATGCAAAAGGGTCAGGTAAATGAGTTCGGAGCAAACCGAGCACGGAACTGGCCAAGTGCGGGAAAGAGGAGCTGAGTTGGAAGGCAGGAAGCAGGCGATATTAGAAGTTGACGTATTCGAAAGAGGAACGAGGTGGTCGGCTATAGAAGCAAGAGTGAAGGAGAACATTTATCGATATAAGTTTAACCTCCGTTTCGAGCCAAAGCGTGGGCCTTGTTTCATTTAGAAACAAGAACAATCTAAGAAGTGTCCCAAGACTGATCGCCAATTCTGTTGTTTGTCCTTCTTGAATCGAGGATACGAAATGCGGCTCCCAGTACATCGTACGGGTACTCTACAGTTGAGCATAATCCTGCGGCTCTAAGTCTATTAGCTCTTCACATCAAATTCCGCACAACATAAAATACTTGAGTGCTTGCCAGAGAGCTTTATCTCCCCCAAGGTAAGCAATCCCGTGGCCCCAACATCACTGGCCCTTGGGAGCTGACACTCCTGCATATCGCAGTACCAACTACTGCTATAAATGGTGCCAGTCAAAAAGGCATCCATGAGGCGTAATTCAGATGTCATCGTGCCGTCGACTCCGCTGGTGTGACTAATTGTTCTCCTGCACGTTGCACTCTCGATGTGCGCAATAAACGTCTCACTTTGTGTCTTGTTAGCAGACCAGCCTCCATGTCAGCCTCGTTTGTGACCAGATTCCTTGCAGTCACTTCTATCTCTGAGAGGCGACTAAGCTTTATCCAGTGCTTGCGAGGCTGAAAGCAACTGACGTAGGCCGTTCAGTTTCTGTCGCTGCAGCTTGTAGCCATTTGTTACATCTGCTGTCTGCTCATCTCAGTTCCACGGTCCGGGGATTCTGTTTCGATGGTGCTCTTTCCAGGTTGTGTCCATATGTGCAGATTTGACCTGGCCATCGTGGTCTGGCTAGTAGACATTTGATGTGGCTGGATGGATAGGTAGGGCTTTCTGGTTGTGTATAGCATATCGAAAATATGAGAGAGTGAGGAGTTGGGTGGAGAGTTTTCACTGCTTGTTGAAATTTTTCTAGGTATAATAGGAATTTCATACACCCTGAGGTGCCATTGTTATATCCACAAGCACGGTGGAGCATTCTCCTAGGAGATGGGAGATGGCTCCAGGAGCTTACAAGGCATAGGAAAATGCACCGCTGAGATGTCATTCTTGTGTGCATCTCCTGCACCTTCACTACCGCTAAGTGCGAGCTGAGCTAGTGCTCCCTAGCAGTTATATTATTGCGGTCTATACTTTGTACGACCGCCCCTTCCTGTGATCAAGGTGAAGTGAGGCTACGCTGGGATGATGCCTTGCAAGAGCACCATCACTCACTCGTCGGGCTAGTGAAATTCGGTAGCTCAAGTACTTCTGCCTCGACTACTTTAGTATATTCCAGGTTGAGAAGCATTTAAAATATAGGTTGCCTTATGTTCATGTAAATTCTACATTCTCATGTTTAAAAATTTGTGTTTGAGGTAATACCTCTTAGAGCCTCAACAGTTTCCTTCATGTGGCGGATTTTCTTATCTACTCTGTCCAAAGCATCAATGCCGATGGGAAGGCGCAAGTACTCCTTTTCCAGTCCAGATGCAACACCACTCTTTGTTACGATGTCAAAGATTGTCGAGCAGCACTTCACAGGATCTCCAGGCTGCATCCCATCTAATCCTTCAAAATATTTCAACGTATTACCAACGGTATTGCCTAGATAATCGCTGGTAGTTTCTCTCTCGGGGAAGGTACATGACTGTAAAAATCTAGTTCTAAAAGCGCCAGGCTCGACCACAAGAACGCGGATATTGAAGTCGGACACTTCATGTGCGAGACTCTCCGAGAGACCTGTCAGAGTGTTAGTGCGATCCTCTGGGCTCCAGGGAGATTCGCTCGTACCTTCGAGAGCGAATTTACTACCGGCATACAACCCGCATGTTGGGAGGCCATCGATTCCAGCAACGGAACTGACATTTATAATAGTCCCTGATCTTTGAGCGCGGAAACTAGGTAGAATGGAACGAATCAAGCGAAGAGGACCGAAGAAGTTGGTATCAAATTGGTCCCGGGCTTCTTCCTCGCTACCAAGGCGGTCAGGACGAGGACAAGTAGATCAGTGTCAAAAGGAGAAAGCAAACCTGATGTCTTCCACAGCCCCTAGCAATGAGTATCCGGCATTATTCACAAGCACATCAATGCGACCGAATACTGTAAGGGCCTCTTGAATGACCAATCCTGAATTTCGCGAGGTCACATCAAGTGTCATCCACTGACCTCCTAGAGATGCGATTTCGGGGTTGGCTTCCGATGCAGAGGCAATGTTTCGGGCTGTAGCTATGACTTTATGTCCGGATTTGAGGACATGGGTGGCAAGGGCGGCCCCAAGACCAACTGAACTTCCGGTAATAAGCCATATCAGAGGAGTGGTGGTTGCCATTGTGATCATTGACTCCTGGTCCCAGAGGCAGATAAAAGCTTATGCTCGGCTTCAATTTAAGAGACTCTTAACTCATCCATGGTCTTTATACTTGCTTTGCGTATGGGGTTAGACGGACTTATAAAGGATATAAAGTTTACATGCAGGTAGCATTTCGGCGATACAACATCCTTCTCGTTGATTCATCGGACTTAACTCCAAGAAGAGATATACGCTAACAATGCCAAAAACTACGAAGACTGCTATGTCCTCTTGCATATGTGGCACAGATTTCCTGCGGTCTCGGATGAGTACACAATACTTTATGTCTGCGAAGGTCGACCAATGGGAGTATGTTGGCTGTGCAAGCTCCCGACTGGTACCATGTTGGAACTTCGCTCCGGCTACCGAACCTCGGAGCGAAGACCGCGAGAGGAAGAGCCATTTAAATCGACCTGATATAAAGAGACAGGAACGCCTGCCAAAGTTGACGCCAATCATCAGAAATGGTGGCTCTCATACAAAGAAAGGAGGACGCAAATCAAAAGAAACTGGTATCTAAATGGAAGCAACTATTATGGCAGCGACACAGCCTTCCCTCTCTCCTCCCGATATCATGATTTCCCAAGACGAGAAACACTTAACGACAGAAAATAGCAATGGCCAAAGCCAAGATGAGAATTTGATGCCACTATGCCAGATCGCAACTCCTGTTGGGATGTTGGGATATGGATTTGATGACAAAGAATTTGATAGTGCACTTCAGAGCTTAACCTCCTGTGACGTTCCCACGGCGATAATACTGGACTCTGGATCTACCGATAGTGGCCCTTCAAAGCTTGCTTCTGGTATTTCGACGTGTCCTCGATCGGCATACAAGAAAGATCTCACCAAATTGCTCAAGGCACATCTGAAATACAATATCCCGTTGCTAATATCTTCTGCTGGAGGCGATGGCAGCGATTCCCATGTTGACGAGTTCGTTGATATTATCTCTGAGATTATGGCAGATCTGTGAGATCTTTAGCACACAATTTGAGAAGCAGAATTAACGCTTATCAGTAGGGATAAGAAACTGAAAGTACTGGCCGTATATGGGCAGGTTTCTAAGAGCTTCGTCTTGGATAGATTTCATCGGGGTGAAATAACCGGCTGTGGCCCCGTAGTGCCGCCATTGACAGTTGAAAATATTGAGACTTCACCAACCATTGTCGCTCAAATGGGACCGGAGCCCTTGCTCCAGGCCATGACTTCAACTCCGGATTTCGACATTCTCATTGCTGGCCGTGCGTACGATCCCGCACCTTTTATCGCATACTGTGCGTTTCAAGCGATGAAAAGGTCTGACGGTACATTTGAGTCTCTGGGAACCGACATACTCGGTGGTTTCACTCACATGGGTAAGATAATGGAGTGCGGAGGCTCCTGTGCAACACCAAAGGGGCGTGGTGCCATCTCGACTATGTATACGGACGGAACGTTTGATATAAAGCCGACAGATCCAAAAGCCAAATGCACTATATTGAGTGTCGCTGCACACACCTTATATGAGAACACCCGGCCGGATATCCTTCATGGACCTGGAGGATGGCTTGATCTAACCGCGACCAAATATCAGCAGCTGGTAGATGATGTCTCGGTTCGAGTTCGAGGAGCCACGTTTACTTTTACGACAGACACTGGGTCGCCGTATATGGTCAAGATCGAGGGTGCAAGACACATTGGATTCCGAACTCTCTTCTTGGGGTATTTCAAGGATCCAATTTTGATTGGACAGTTGAAAGATTTCCTCAACACAGGGCGAGAACATGTCACGGCGCAGAATCCACCCTCTGCAGGTGCTTGGAGAATCGACTTCCATTTGACTGGTCTCGAAGAACAAGACGGTTCTCCTCATTTCATAGCTAAAAAAGTTTTTATTGTGGGAGAAATACTGGCTGAAACACAAGAACTTGCAAGTGAAGTTGCTCACTCGGCTCGAATATACTGTGGCCATGGGCCATATCCTAACCAGAAAGGGACGTCAGGCAACTTTGCCATGGGGATTGGCGGTCAATTGGACATCCCGTTGGGAGAATGCGCCGAATTTACAATATATCACTTGATAAATCTTAAGCCAGGAGAGTGTACAGCTCGGGAGGTAATCCCGGAAGGTGATATGGGAAAAGGTAGTGAGACGCCACTTTTCAGTTGGAAGAAAATCTTTATCAACCAAAGTCTTGAGGAAGTAAAAGAGGAAACCAGTGGGCACTTGAAAAGGCCGTTTCAACTACAGAAGGCTAAGTTAAAGGAGATGACGGACGAGAGATTGTTTATCTCATCATCACCTCGAGTCCTCTGTGACATTGCAAAAGTCATCCGATCGAAGAATGCCGGCCCGTTTGAGCTTACATTTGACATCATGTTTGAGAGCACTGATGTATATCAAGCGGTCAAGGAGTCTGGGATGCTTTGCCCGGAAACTATCGCAAATATATACAAAATTGGCTCCACTGATGACATTTTGTGGTGTGGATTCTTCGATCAGGCACGAGCTTTCAAAGTAACTTTGCCAAGAACTCGAAATGGTGCTGTGATTTGTTCGGGGGGTTACATGGAAGACGATGTGCACGGATCGCAGCAATATATTCCATTGATGGAATTAGCTTTAAGCGACGATTTGGTTCTGAAGCTGGAAGCGCTCATTCGTAACAGGATGCTCTTGCTTGACCTCGCACAGTCCACGATTGCCGACATATTATGAATTCATCAAACTTATCTGGTCTTCGGTCATCGGTGACTGATATGAAAGGGTACCAGGAGGAATTGGTACCAAATGATAAGTAGGTGGTTGATACAAGTCCTGTCACATAATGAGCAAAACTTGTTTTGAGTTCATTGTCCCATGTACAAATGCTCGGCGGACTCAACGATTAGACCCAAAGTACAATATCCAGTTCGTATCGCAAATGACAGTACCAGGATCCGTCCCATTATCCCAAGCCGTGAGACGCTCGTCTACTGACCCTTCCAGGAAAACCCGCGCCAAAAGTACATTATACAGTGAGTCCCTATAAACAGGAGACCATTAAAAATCAACGCCTGAGCTCTGTCCTTTATCTTCTACATTTATCGTTCCTGAAGTGGCGGGATTCACGTCTGATATTTCGGGCTTAGTCCCCCAGCCCCAAGGCAGCCAACTACCCCCTGTGGGTATCTTTGGAGCTTTTTTACCTTTGGATTCGTCTTCTTCTGTACCACTCTCTGCCTCAATTTTCTCAAAATCAGTTTCGCTCTTTCTACTGCTCATTGCACTTCTTGATCTCTCTGTAACCACTTCTTCGGCAACCGACGTCGAAGGTCTCGAGGATCGAGTTTGAATTGCACTCGCCTCTTTGTCTAGAGCAGAGAGAAGAATAGATAGGCGTTCGCGCTGCGCAGATATAAATGAAAGCCGCTCTTCACCATGCACATTTGGTGGTATGAGGGTTCCAGAGTTGGAAAGGTCACGGTTTTGGCTTGCGGTAGCTACTGAGCCTGAAGATGTTGCAGCAGTCACTGCGGAGGCGAGCAGTGTGTAGAAGTCAGCGGCAGTACTTGTGGCACTGCTAAGGTTGGATGTGACAGTTGGTCGTGCAGCGGGCAGATTGAAACGTGCGAGGAGGTTTTGTGTATAGCTGAAAGCGGAGGGCGGTGGTGGAGGCGGGGTGGGTTCGGGCGGAAGTCCGAAGACGCGCTCCTTGAGAAAATTAATGCCTTGTTTGAGGTATGCAAGGCCAGCGTCTTTGGCCCGGTCATGGGCATCTGATATAAATGCGTCGATGGCCAGTTCATTCTTTGTTAGGAAAGGGTGGACGTGTTCTTGGTAAAGCACTTTGGCGCCTTGAGTCTGGGGTAGGATGAGGTATAAGAGAAATAGAAGGCGGAACCAAGAGTACATCGGAATCCTAACAACATTCAGTTAGCTAAAGTCTTGTAGGTTTCGATCATAGCGATAGATATATTGTTACCAGACAAGGATGAACCCGACCCAGGACTCAACTAGCAAGGCACACGCTAGCACCACCCAATACATGAGCCATGGTGTCAACAGCGCAGGGTCCGAAGTCTTGAGGGCTTTATAAGAGGCAAACACGGGAAACACAAAGGTAGGAATCGAACTAATTTCCAAATTAGCACCAGCACTCGCACCGCTGTCGTTGTTCGCGGATGGAGAAGCTCGATAGCGGGGTCGACTCACGATAAGAGGTTTGCGAAAGTATCGAAGAGCATGGCTTACGAGACGTCTCGTAGTTATTTGGGTAAGCGTTTGACAGAAGTATCATAGGGCGATCAGGAGGTGTTTTATCCGCCCATCCAGGGAGAGAGAATGGGTACAGAAGATGAGGATGGGGACAGAGTGGAGGAGAACTCAAGAGGCACCTGAGGACATGAGGTCACGCAGGGCTGCTGACAGAGGTCCTCAAGATGGTTAGCGCAGACTCTTATCACGGGCCGGTGCAGAAATAGCGCAGCATTAGATACACACCCCGCCTCCCCAACGTCCGGCTGATTGCGGGGCGGAGAGCCGACCCGGAAAGCAGTTACGTAGGTAGACCTCATCGAGGGCAGGGTTCAATGAATGGACTATTGGCTGAATCTTCCATTCTTGCCATTCCATGTGAACTTTCTTTCCCGCGCAAGGGACGACTTGGCGCCCACCTGCAATTTTGACAGTTGTTCAATGCCTACACGTACCCAGTCAATCGTTGGGTAGCGGAACCTTTTGCTAGACTCTGGGAAAGAACAGCAGGCCACGACGCCAACATATCATACAGAATCTTACGATACGTGGAGGGCATCTGGCCCATCGTGATGCAGGTCCCGATGTAACCCTACTACCGCTGCTCTGAACCTTGCTTCTCTTCTATCCTATCTTTGCGGTCCTGACTCTTCGCATATATATCTCTTCGTCCCTTCCCGGAGCCAGGTCACAGGCCTCCCGCCATATAAACCGCCACAAAGATGTGCATCGTCCTTCTTACCACCGCCCATCCATCGTACGCTCTAATCGTCGTCGACAACCGCGATGAATTCATCCTCCGTCCAACGAGCAGGCCACATTGGTGGACGGCGAATGGCCAGGAGATCCTCTCTTCCCGAGACATGCAACGAGAAGAGCGAGGTACATGGTTCGGCATCACTAAGACCGGAAGCTTCGCCGTCCTTACCAACTACCGCGAGACAAATCTGGCTGATGCAGACCATCCAGTACAAGGGACGCACAGCAGAGGCGGGATGGTGACTGCGTGGTTGGCCGGTCCTGAAGAGGAAACTACACAAGAATTCGTCCATCGTTTGTTGGAAAGTGGCAGCGTGAAGGGAGTTGGTGGCTTCTTGTTAGTTTGTGGGAAGCTGAGAAAACGAAAAGATATGGCGGCCGGATTGGAGCCGCTGGCAATTCTATCTAACAGGAGTGGGAGGCCAGACGACGTGCCATGGCTCCTCGAAAAAAGAGGTATGGCATATGGTCTAAGTAATACCTCATACGATGATCCGATTGCTTGGCCAAAAGTCAAAAGCGGCAAGGAAAAGCTCTTGAAGATAATTGAAGAGGTTACCCAAGCAGGACTAGGAGAAGAAGAGATGGTTGGAAAATTATTCGCCTTGCTCGACACGGATACTCTCCCACAACAGAATGGTCAGGATTTTGAAGACTATATCTACCAGCTGAGAAAGTCTATATTTATTCCCGCAATTGGCCAAGAAACAAGCTGTGGAGATAGGCCAAGGCGCGATCAGATAGCAACGAATGGCAAGCCGGCAATGCAAATTCAAGCAGACCAACCTGATCCATCTAGTTCAGAGTTAAGAGATGAAGAACGACCAGATGCGGTAACTAGTAGTTGTATGTCAGGCATGTATGGTACCCAGAGGCAGACGATTCTTCTCGTGGACTGGGACGGACACGTGACATTCTTTGAGCGCTCCTTGTGGGATGAAAGAGGAAATCCCATAGAAAGAGGCAAAGGGGATATGAAATTTGAGTTTCAAATTGAGGAATGGAATACAGAAAGTGAAGGAAACGAAACCCACGCGCCCGGCATTGGAGCAGAAGTCTTATAGCGAGTAAAGGCAATCAATGAGATGGTTGAATGGTTTGCGACATGACCTATATTCCAAATCAATGCGTGCTAAAATGACGAATAAAATTAGATTAAATTTTGCCAATAATCGTTATGGTGAATTAACGAAGCGTCTCATCTTTAGCAGTTCTCTTACTCGACTGCTTGAGCATGGTAAGCATACGTCGCCTTCTTGTGCATGAATTTTGGCTCGTGTTCTCTTTTATGGATTGCGTAAGGACCTAATATATCAGAATATGACCTGCTATTTGAACCAATATAAAGTTGACTTTTGAAGGTCATGACTCGATGCATCAAATACGGAAGGCTCGACGTCGAGCCGTGAAATCGGACGATATAATCCTTTCTGTTCTTTCCATCGCTTGTAGAGAAATGAAGTCATTGAATCGCGGTCAAAAACCTAACTTAAGCTCACAATTCACTTCGAGTGATATTGTTGACATACGGCAAAGTTAACTGCCTCATGGTGCAACTCTCTGGTAACCTCAGTAAAAACATAACACATCAACAAATTTTCCTAGCCTGCAACACCTTAAATTAAAGAAGAGTTTAGCTTGATATTGGATGTGACGACTAGTTTTTGATTGGCAATAGTGTTTCCGTCGCTACTTTAAAGCAAAATATGTCGAGCAACGAACGTCGATACCGGCCTACCAACTATGCAGGCTATGTTCTGCCTTTCGATGCTACAACAAGGAGCGAGAATGGGCAGCTCCGGGGTTTTCCACCATCTCCAGATAGATATAATCCTTATTATCGTCGTCGAACCGCAGACAATTTCCCAGTGCCCGAGCCTGTACATATCGCTCCTACTATTGCTAGGTCCAGTCTTACGGCGTCCGCCTCTATAAATGACCCGAGTATGGACGGCAAAAATAATCTCCTACCCATTCAACTATATATGCCGACCTGTATTAACTCCTGTGGATATAGGCAAACAGATCTCGCAACAAAATCGGCCTCGATTTCCTCTCATAAAGAAGTTTACTCCTACAAGGATTCCAAGTCCCGTATGGAATGCAACAATCAAAGACCGACATGTTAGCATACCGGTATTACCAAGTCAAAAGTCACGTAAAGAGGTAAGCCCTGTCAATAATCCTCTACATATATGCCAAATGGAGATGTTTATTATAGAATACATCCTGCGCATCACAACCCCATGTGTGTTGTTGCCTATTCCTAACAACTTGTTCAGAATGAAAAACAGAAGGCCCAGAGACCCCACGATGCCATTTATACGTCCAATAGGCCTCCGCTTCATCTTCCGAAGTCTCGGACGATTGGAATACTTTCTAATTTTACTACATCGTTCTCACGCGCCAGCCTGAGTCTCGACGATTGTCGCCAAGCTTCGATCACTGCTACACATCCAGTAAAAGTCACAACTTGCGACCCTGAGAACATTATAATTCTTGCGTCTACATCATCTATGCACCAGATTCATGCATCCAAGATGAACTCGTACTGGTGTGGGCGCTTTCAGGCGCTTTGCGATCGTTTCCATGATGAAAACTTCCTCGTGAACTCTGAAGCAGCACAACAATATGCCACAGATGACTCGGACTCCTCCTCTCTTTCCTCTACTCCCACTCCCAATTCTAAAGAAATACCGGGATCCAAATTGAGACCTTCTAAAGCGGGGGGTGGTAACACTTACCCACAAGGTAGAATATCTCGCAGCAAGGATGAAGAACACGATAAAAGGAGTTCTCGAGCATTTCATCACTTACAATCTCTTTGTGCTACGAACGAAGCCAAAAAAAGCCTATGGGAGTTTCAGCTTCATTTTGCAAGGATAGAGCGTAAGCCACACTTACTACCGAAAGGTGGCAAGATGGAAGATGGTCGAGGCGGCTGGCTGGGACGGGTTGGCAAAGCAATGGCTTGGGGAAATAGCACCGGACTTGGACCTCACACTTCTGTGGGAATGGGTAAAAGAAAAAATTCCATGGTCGACTTTCTGGATTCCCAGTGAGGGGTTATGCCCATATTGGAGGAGGGCATATTATTAATTGTATGAGTTGCGTTAAGGTCGCTCAGAAGTTGTTGCCCTTGCTAGGACAGTATTGTGGTTTGGTATTTGGAGTAGTTGAACTAGATGGACGGGGAACATAACTGTGTTGTGAGATTATATGACTTCGATCCAGGGGTTTGGCAAGTTGGACGATATTCCAACGATCCTTATGGCAAACAAGTTTATGGCTTTGCAAGCCAACCTCCGTGTATTTTAAGACAAACTATTTCTACTCCAAGCAGCTAGCTATCTACTGTGATGATATTAACACTTTACCTAGATGTTTTTCGGTATTGTTGATGAAATTGGTCAAGTCAACTTTCGACCAGGGCCATTACGGTTTTGTGGAAGATAACTGTTCCACAATGTTTGAAGGATCTTTCCAAGCATGGGCAATATATCTACGATGATTTTGTCAATAAAAATTCCGTTCGTTTGTTCAGCATCCTGTATAGTTTTGCAGCATGGAAAGTGGGCCTACTTTGTGTGGCTACCCCTGGCAGCAAGTTCTCCTTTGGAATTTGTGAACTGGATTGATGTATAGGCTAAAGACTTTCCAACTAAGGAGAATTAGCGTTTTCGAGAATTCGGTTATGTATTCACTATCACTTACATTTATCGCAGGTAACAACTGCTTTAATCGTATCTCCGACCTTCCCCCCGGAGTTGAGATATGTGACGGAGAGGTCAGTAGATACTCCAGTAGCGAAGAGTCCCTTGGATGCTACTGCTAAAGAGCCCCCCAAATCAACTGGTTGAGAATTAGAAAGTAAATAGGGCATTCACGTTCGAATGGAATACCCATGCTTGCAATAGTTCCACCATGAATCATATTCAATCGATTCTAGGATAAGAATTAGCTGTTTTTGAGTTAGGAGTGGGATGGAGAAGATCCACAGTATGCTCTTTCTTAATATCAAGTTCAAAATAAACACGACCGGGCTCTGCAGCGGTAACCCGGATCTATCAAAACGGTGAGTTATACTAGAAGAAATTTCTTGCAGTTAGTGAGCCAAGGCTCATGTATCGGAATGCTTACATTTTCTCCAAACAGTCTAAGAGTAAACATGTCAGCCAATATTTAAGTAGATCTGGAACACTTTAATATAACGACGAAATAGTACTTAATGTCGATATAGATTCTTTATTTGAACTTGATTAAGGTGTACAAAGGGAATAAAGGAAGCCAGCAGAGTATCAATAAGAGCTTTTGGCATACCTTGGTTCTAGGCCAGATTCTGCTTGAAACGATTTAAGTACCTGCTCAAGAGTTAGAAATTATACGAGTACTGGAGTGATTGCACTTACCGACCGCACAAACCTGAGAGCTGCCATCTTGACCAAATGTGTAGAAAACACTCCAAACTTGATTTGATAGAGACGCGTTGAAAGCTGCCCCACGACGAGATGGTCCGTGCTCACCCGAGAAATAATATCGTATATCAGGCTACATCCGAGAACCAAATCGCAGAGCTCTCTTTCCCTGAGCAATGATCATTCGATAGCATTTCGAGTATTGAGATTCTGACACCTTCATGATGTCTGTCTCGACACTCGCTTCTTTTGACTACCTGGAGCGCCTGCCAGGGACGACGTTCAGGCGTTTGTACCAGCAGCCATCCACTTCTTTGGCTATCTTCAGGCGCATGCTTCCTCATCTAGGTAGGTATAAGGTCTGTTAATACTGCGATACCTTAACTGACTAGAAGTAGCAAAAACTTTTGTTATGGCGTTATTATATATGAGCAAGCCACTCCCCCTCACCGACCTCGATCTCTGGGTTCAACCAAGTAGCAAGAGGCGAGCGTTGATCTCCATTATCTCCTAAACCTTTGCTAATAAGTCGCAGGCAAAAAGATCAAGCGCTCTCATTACTATCACGTCTGAACATAGTTACAATAACCGCGCCAAGTCGAGAAGATCCCCAGGTCGTATCCTTGACAAAAAACTTCAAATCGGCTTTACAACTTGCTCTGACAGGCGGTGGCGACCATCAATCGTTCGGTGTACCTTCAAGCGACGTTATAGAAGATGTGGATCTCAGATTCCTCGATGAATATGCGCGAGACCAGTGGGAAGGTATATTGCATTACGTCGTGAATAGCGTCGGAGATGGAATGCGCCAGGATGGGCAAGGCCCAACTCTAGCAGTGAAAGACTTGCTAGAGGCAGGAAAATTGGTTACAAAGGGGAGGCATAGCGGGGGAGGAATAACGCAGGCCGGGTTTTCCTTTCTATTACAAGAAGTCAATGCCCAAGTTTGGACACTTCTCTTGCTTTGGATTGAAAATGCCGAGAAGGTTTGCCTGCCTGCCAGACATTGATTAAAGCTAATATATGCAGATGAGCATGGATCATGTCGAAGTCCTGTCGTTTCTTTTCATGCTTGGGTCTCTAGAGCTTGGCAGAGCCTATAATACTACCACTCTTACAGAATCTCAGCAGCGCATGCTCGGACACTTAGTGGACTTCGGCCTTGTCTATATTCCGCCTTCAACACCAACTCAATTCTTCCCTACGAGACTGGCCACAACCCTTACATCCGATGCCAGTGCTCTCCGCAGCGTTTCAGCTGGCTTTGATGCTGCACTTACTGCTGCAACTGGCTCCAAAGGATTTATTATCATAGAAACGAACTACCGCCTCTATGCCTACACATCCTCCCCTCTGCAAATTGCTGTTCTCTCTCTGTTCACAAAACTCAGCTCTCGGTATCCAAATATGGTGTCTGGCCGTATAACCCGAGAATCAATACGACAAGCTATCTCACATGGCATCACATCTGACCAGATCATATCATACCTCACCACACATGCCCACCCCCAGTTGTTTAAGACAGCCGCCGCACAAGCTGGTGGCCCTGTGCTACCTCCAACGGTTGTCGATCAGATAAGACTCTGGCAGATCGAGAATGAGAGAATGAAAGCTACGCCGGGATTTCTATTTAAAGAGTTTGAAAACCAAAAGGAGTATGAGGGCTGCGCGAAGTATGCGGATGAGATCGGAGTGCTGGTGTGGAAGAGCGATGCGAAGAGGATGTTCTTCGTAACAAGGCATGAACAGTTGAGAGATCACATCAAGAGCCGCAAGGCAAAATAGATAGGCGATGGGCAGTCTTGGGTATGCAACCAAGAGACGTGCACCGTCTCTTATTGCAGTTGCACAACACAGGACTGGTTTGAAGCATAGCGCGGCGTTGGACTCGAGGCGTCTTCTAGATCGACCGCAGTAAATGTAGACAGACACATAGTCTTACAAAATTCATCACCTTTCCTTAATCGACCTGTCCTCTCCGGCGCCAACGATTTAGGAATAAAGTACGGCGATTCCTAGGCTGCCATGCATCTCAATCAGAAACTACCCGAATTGGTCCATTCGCATGCCCGCTTCAATTTTCCTCGTACCCAATGTCTCGTATGCCGATTGCGTCGGTGGCCAAACCCCACGTCATCAGGGTCATGCCAACACCCTGAAATCGGGATTTTGATTCAACACCAGTCCTGTGTGTAAAATCATTGTCAAGTGCATACATAAACTGTCTGTAGTATTGCAAATATTCTCAAGATAGAACCGTAGACCCACAAGGCTGGGGCAGTTGAACAATAATCACGTGGAAATCTCCCATTCATTGAGGCGCCAAGTCTTTTCGAACCCGCTTTCCCAGCAGCGCCAGCCTCCACCCTCACTCTTCCTTCCTGCAGCCAACCTTCAATAATAAAAAAAGATCTTCCTCCGTCCAGCCGCCTTGATTTCCTCTCGAAAACAGCGAGAACTTCCTGCCAACCGTCGCACACAGCGGGCTATCCGTGCAAGCCTCTCCGCGCCAGTTGCCAATAGCGGGGCAACCTTACTATCAGGACAACCAGTCTACGCCGTACCTAAATAGTACAAGCTGTTCCCACAGAGCCTTCCTTGCGCATAGCCAGAAGAACTTCAAACTCTTCGCCTACAACCCTAATACATCAGAAGAAAGGTCCTGCAGGAGCCACAGATACCGAACCATCAGTCGCCATGTCCCGGGAGCGGTACAGCTATGCTGCCCACGGACGTGGGGAGCGGTGGGACACAGAGCGCTTTGAGATAGAGAGGGACCGGGACCGCCATGGCACAGATGTCCGAGAACACTTCGAAGAACGCGAAACGCGTTACTCCTCTGGGGGTGGACATAGCGGTGGACGACCGAGAGAGCGATCTATCGATGAGGTTTACGAACGGGAACGAATCGGCCCTAGAGGCGGTTACGAGGAAGATAGATACGAGAGAAGAGAATATATTGACGATGAACCACGACATGCTAGGGAGAGACCTAGGTCCCAGCAGAGGATGCAGAACGTTACGATCGAGGAACGAGAGAGATACTATAGCCCGCCTCGGGCCGGCCCGCCGCCGGCGAGACCTGAGTTCATGAGGAGACGGAGCAGCCTCGAATCATTTGATCGCAGGCACTTAACAAAATTTGTCGAGAGGGAGGAATACGGCCCTGCCCCGAGTTCCTACTCGGACGAACCCAGGCCCCCGCCGCTAAATCCAATTCGGGCGAGAGGACCTCCCCCAAGACGGTATGAGGAGAGAGAGTATGAAGAAATTGCGGTTGCCGAGCCTGATTACTACGGAGACGAGGAATTCAGGGGCTACCCAGAACGAGTTCGAGAGAGAGAGATTATTAGGAGACGTCGAAGAAGCGGGAGCAGAGGCAGTGCAACCAGCTCTCGATCTGAAAGTGTTTTCAGTGAGGTTATCAAGAGCGAGTTCCCAAAGAAAGGAAAGACGAGAATGCCTGCTAGGCTGGTCAGCAAGAGGGCAATTATTGATTTAGGTTATACATTTGAGGAAGAGGTTCGTCCTGGATTTGCCTCATCGCCGGTGACTGCTAACAGAACTAGGGCAATGTGGTCATTATTCAGAAGGCCCTTGGCCGTGAAAACATTGACGAGGTCATCAAGTTGAGTGAGGACTACAAAAAATCTGGAAGTATGTTGTATCCCGCAGATCTGTCCTGCCTTTCTTTACAAGCACCATGTACGATTCTTGATTTACAAATGAAAATCAAGCTAACTATTGCACCTCGTGGTAGAAAACGAAGTACGCTCCGAGCCTGAGGTGGTCATCCGTGAGACCACACACGAAATTATCACAGCGCCTGCAGTTCCACATATTGTGCAGCCAAGTTTGGAAGTAGTGAGTGACACCAAGATTGTGGAGACCCGATCTGTATCCCCGTCTCCACACCATCACCACCACAGCAGCCACCACAACAATCCCATCATCATTGAAGCCGGTCGGCCCCGCGAGGAGTACTCAGATGCTATTGCAGTTGGGCCTCTCGCTCTAGTCAGTTCTCATTCTCATTCCCGTCATTCCTCACGCGAGGATCGTGTCGTTCGAGCCGAAATCGCCCTCCTAGAGGCCGAAAAGGCAAAGAGATACGCTGAAAAGGACTATCGCCGCATACGCCACAGCGGCCGCTCGTCCGAGACCGAGTTGGTGTTGTATGACAGAGATTCGTATGGCGGACCGTCGGAGGAAATTACCCTGGTTAGGAGAGAGAGGGAACCAGATATTGGAGTCCGCATTGAGAAAGATAAAAAAGGTAGGATGTCAATCAGCGTCCCGAAATATATCCGATGAAGCATTTGGGAGCCTTTCGGTGCGTTTTGGCCTGGCAGGGGACTGCATGATCATAAGGCTGATTCGATATCTATCTAGGTCCTCCTCCGAAGTTGGTTCGAGCTATGTTAAAGACTTTGACATAGAGTCTTGGTAAACGTTATCTAGATAGCGCTGGTCGTATCAGGATTTGTAGCCGACGGGAGCTAAGCATTAGCAGAATATTTCATTGTCTTATTTCATATATATACGGGATAGAGGATATGGTCTGAGTTGGCTTCATTTATACTATCTATGTCCTCCCGATTGGAAACGGGCGGGCCCTCATTCCTTTGAATAACGATGAACTTCACAGCCGTTTTCATATATGACAAGCCATGGCCAACTCAACGGCCTTTTTATTTTGTGCTTTACTTTGATAGTTATGACCTAAATGCGTACTCGACTTGATGTGCATAAAATAGTTGAAACTGCAGGTGCCGATGAAAGTCTAGAACTGTCCAGATCGGCATGTTCCAGAAAAGAGGCTACGTATCAGGACCCGAAGGCTTCTGCATCCTTACGAGTCGAAATAATAAACGAGAGATAGTATCAACTCCTTATATCTCATGTGCCATTCAACGTCCGTTAAGATCGCTAGATATCATAAAATTAGACACCAATGCAACACGTAGTATCTCCTTTCTCATTGCTTTACTTCGAACAGCATTTTGCCTCCCCACCTGCAACCACCAACTTGGACATCTTATCTGCCGCATCCAGAACTGCTCCCTGACCAGCGACTTGGCTTGGCGTACTGCAATAGCTGGGTGGTACATCCAGGGCAGGATTCCGAGTAAAGAAGTTCCTCGGCCGCAGCAAAAGCGTCATTGGTTCAGCTGGCATGATAGGGAAGTCTTCTGGAGATGGGAAATGCGTGATACCGAATGTGTGCCAGAGAACAATATCAGTATTCTCGATGTTGGCATCGCCATCTGCAATCCATTCCGGGATACCACGGGAAGGCTCGCCAGATGTTTGTGGGACATGTCTGCCTGCTGGGTACAACTGGTCATCCGAGTCTATTGGCAAGGTTAGTTAAATGGGAACAGTTCGGGACGATGGATTATAGTTCAATTACATTTCGTAACGTGCACAGCATGGCGTGCAAAGCCTGCCCGTTTCCAAACCAGCGACCCTTCCTTGGGAAGAAGTTTTGGCACCTCTCTGCTCACCAGTTTGTAGCTAACTGGTTTGTGGCTGTAGGGATTCAGTTTGTTGGTATTAGCCATCTCCCATGTCCTGGAAGTGACACCGTCATAATCGCTAATTGACTCTTTGACAGTTGTGAACTTGGTTTTCTTGGCAAAGAAGGCATTGCCATATGGGTTCTCGAAGCTGCCTACATCACCCGGCCCCTGAGTAGCATCGACTTGGAATACCGTATTATTAGGGCCGTCGATGTTGGGATCAATTCGTAGGCAGAATAAGTGCTGATGATTGTGTGCATTAACGCCAGGATAAACTTCAGTTCCCCAGCCCTTAGTATCCTCGCCAGGATTCATAGCATAGGTATTCAGAATGCCAGTCAATTTTATTTCCAATTGAATCGTTCCATCCTGATGGAAAATCCAGTAGACGCAGTACTCATAGTTTGCTGCAGTGAAGATGTGAGAGATTATGAGTTTTCTTCCTCTGGTAACAATGACCGAGTCATCGCGGAAGTCACTATGTTTGAAGAGAATACCTGCATCTTCCTCATGAATGCATATAGCATTCTTGATAGTCATGCTTTCGCCAGCTTTGTTCACAAATGCCGCGTCCAAATAATGAATCGCACCCTTGCAATCGCAACCCAAAGTCAAACTATTGCTCATGTATCCACCTCCGTACTCGCCAAGATCGAACGCATGTTTTCTCTGGTGAGGATGTTCCGGGTTTCCGTAGGGGACGACCATCTCCGCGAGAGATAACCTGTAGAAGACTGGCCGAATAACTCCGTTATCGTTGTATGTGATGTTATTGAGCACAATGCCCTCTTTATAATTAAAGCCGACATGAACCTTCCACTTCTGCCAGTCAATGACTCTCCCATCTACTTTGAACGACACACCATCCGGTTGGGTAATATTAATAGGTTTGATATCCTTTCTATAGCCACTGTCTGTCTCGATACTGGCTACGTGATAGTTATTTGGTTTTGCCTTGCTGAGCGGCCTGCGGACTTCGGGGATATCAATGTGAATAATTTCCTGCTTGTCGGCATCGAAAATAGGGCAGAAGTCGAGGGGGAATGAATATTGACTGTCATCGACATGCGGCCGGTAATACATAAGAGCCTGCTGCAGTCTAACATTACTGCCGAATCTGTGATCGTATCCAATTGTCCAAGCTGTAGATAACTTAGCGGTGGCTATTCTTGTGGGAGGAAAAACGTACGGTCACAGTAAACTTTATGCATGTCCTCCTTCGGAATCCCGCTGATTATACACTGTTCAATAACTTTGGGGTCTTTTCGACAAATGTGCTCAACAACTTGTAGGTCCTCCATTGTGATCTGGCTTGATCAGCTCTCTTGTTATTCTTTCGGGCGCCTTTAAAGCTCACCAGGGGCTGCACGCCCTCCAACGCTGTCCATTTTGTAATTTTTCCCTCTTCCAAATTTACCAATCCATCATAGACCTTTCCTCCTGGTGCAATTGCAACAACGTCTGCAATCCGTGCTGGCCTAGGAGTTCGTGCAGGGTCCTCGAGCCATTTTAACATCTCCTTCTTCGGCGGTTCTAAAAGAGTGATCGCATTGTAGTGGATTTTTCCGTGCTCCCTGCGGATTATATGAGCAGCAGTCTCAATTTCCGCATTCGAGAGAGGATCGAATGGGTGAGGAGGGGATCTAGTGCCTGCGACGTGGTCGGCGACTGATTTCAGTCTGTCAAGTGCCATTATGTTCTGACACGGGCGGGAATGTTGTAAGAAGAACTGCTAAGAAGCCCGTGGTACTTATAGGTTAGCAAGCTGGTATGGATAGCCTCGATGGCGATAAAGAGGGCGGTAATTATGGAGAAGCACGCGGGATTTGATATGTCGATTGAGTCAAGAGCCAAAAACAGTGGGATAGTGGGAAACGTTGATTTTAATTAACACCTATGACTTCTGGATACTCGCGACAGCTTTCATAGCACGGCTGCACGTCTCTGCCAGCTTATATCCACTATGGAGCTCTCTGCAGCTGGTTGGATAAAGCTGTTGTGGTGCTGATAAGAAGGTTGGTTGTCGGGTTTACTGCCCGTATACGGTTTAGCGAATAGCGGGGATCAAAGTGGGCGGGTTGAACAGCCTGCGATGGTGTCGTCTTGTCCATTTCAAGTATGAAATTCCCTTTGTCGTGCAAAAACGGCATAGAGATCGAAATGGCTTGAACGAGAATTACCACCTTATGTCAGAGGGAGATTTTTGTGGAGGTCAATTTCTCTTGTGTCTTGGTAGATCACGAAGGGCTGGACCGCGCAGGCATGATATCCAGGAGGTAGTTATGTTGCCTAGGTACTATTTTAAGTCTCAACGTCCAGAAGCATTACGCTGGTATGAATGAATAAATAAGTGAATTTTCTTGCCTCGCAACTTCATCTGATTATCTAGTCTCTTCGAAGTAGTAATATTTCAAGCTCCTGTGTATGTTTTCTCCCGCATATGCAGAAGAAACAGAGCACGAGTCTTCCATGAACTCGAAATGGGTCCTTATCTAAAAGGAAATGAAGAGTAAATCATAAGCATGAGACCTAGCAGCCATTGAAATCATGTTGTATTCTCTATTTCTCGACTTTGAAACGCGAGAAAGCACGAGATTCTAATCAGCAAATATTTGGACCGGCAGCCAGCTGTGCTACCACTTTCTGAGCAAGTACATCATGCATCGGATACGTTGGGTGAAGGCTATTGAGCCAGAAATACTGATTGACCGGAATCCCACAGCTAGGGTCGAAGTAATCCTCCGTTGGAGTGCCACTGTTCAAAGTTAGCAAACGAGTTATTCAACGGAGGAATATACTTACTTTTCGTACGCAACACAGTACGCCGTGGTATTGAGATATCCAGCAGTGAGAGGGTTGCTCGCCGGATCATCCAGAATTTGGGTGAAAATAGCATTCGAATCGACAGTGAAAACATTTATATCTTGGAACGTTTGCTTCAAGTCGTAAGCCATATTGATCAGTAGCTTATTCCATGCCAAGATATCTGCTTTCTCTTCAGCCTGGTTCTCTACACTTTGAACATTTGTCAGTGGGGCGCGGTCGACGGGAGGGACGTTTAAGAACGCGAAGTTGCGCGCTCCAGCATAATATAGCTCATCTACTAGTCCATGAAAAACTGCGTATATCTCATTGTTGAGTGTAGTAGTGGCCGGAACCCCATTGAACCAAGAGTTCCCGACATCATTGATGCCGTCGAAAATGGCGAATAGTGTGTCATCAGAGGACCATGGTGCTGTAGCTGGCTTTGAAGCATAGGCCGGAAACCATTCATTTTCAATTTGCTCCGCAATTGAAGATACAGTCGGTAAATATGGGGCAACAAGATCGGAATCAATAGTAGCTCCACCATACGCTATGTTGTAGGTCAAAACTAGGGAGGCATTATACTTGACGGTAATGTAGTCAACCCAATTCGGACCGTTGGACGCAGTGTAACCAGGATACGGTGGGTTCCCGAGTGGATTTGTCGGTGTGGGCTGGACGCCGGTGACATTGAAAGTGGTTGAGGTGTATGAATCACCGCTACAAGGCTTCCATTAAGTATGTTTTGGGCGCAAACGACTAGAAACTCACAAGATGAAGGCATGTTTGATTCCTTTCCATCCAGGCCAGTATTTTGTAGCACGGCAATGGGAGATTACCGTGTCACTGTCTCTAGATGAGACGGCGGGAGCTGCCTGTGCACTTGACAATAGACATAACGCTACTGCAGCCAAATATAAAGGCTTTGATTCCATATTTACAACCCCGGGTGCCAATTTTATGATAAACTTTCACTACCTGGAATTTAAGTTGGCTCGAGATTGCAGTGGCTGCCAAAGATGGGCTTGAAATAAGCTCCGGAAGGTGGAGGAACAGCCATACTGATATAAGTTTGCAGATGCATTAGCAGCACAAAGTTATGGGAAGCAGTGACAAAGTCTCATCCGAAATATGTTAAGAGTCGTCCCTCTAGTCCTTGACCTAGGCCGGGAAAGCTACTGCGGATGATGTGGCTCCGCGGTGGGGGAACTGGAAAATGTCACGATGAAGCTCAAAATGCGCAATGGAAATACTATTTCCCATGTGCCATTGGCTATGTGCTCCAATAGCATTGAGACTCTCCTCATTATATACTAGCAATGAGGGAGAGTAGGAAGGTAATACGACGACGGGCCAACGGATCAACGGGTGAGCTCGAAAGCACATCGGACAACTGCGCCGTGATGCCGCTTATATTGGCACATCGTCACCATTCAAAGCTTGAAAATCTCCGTTCATTTTACCGCAGCCGGTCAGTTTACCATAGCCGGAGAAGCTGCTTTGCGTACTCTATTTCTCCGACTCCGGAATGAAACGAGTCTAATGTTGAGGGGAGAGAGTAGAGGATGCACTGTGAAGGGCCAAAGGGCCATCGGCTGTATCCTCCCTCACATGTGTCGCACATCGCGCGTAGGATCAAGACGAGAGGTATTTAGAGACAGCCGTAGTGTGTTAACGTACCCCGCATGGCTGAAAGGCTGTGGTAAAGTAGATCTGCTAAGGTGTAGACAACGACTACCCGTCCATTGACAATACTCGGGTTCGGCACCGGCTTTAGCGACGGGTGGCTCCGGTACAGCTACCCCCCCTTTTTTGCTTCCGACCAATCACTCATGAAAAACTCTTATGCCGCCAAGCGGACTCTACTTTCAATCCAAACTTTATATTCTCAGGGCAGCCAAGTAATCAAATAGAGAATATTTATATTAAGGTTAGTTCTTCCGAGGGAGAGTATTCCAGCCAAAATTTGGGCAATACCGGACGAGATCCTCTCCTCTACACGATATATTACGTATATTTACGAAACCATCTTCCAACATTAAGATTAAAGGAGACAGTCACCGTCCTTTAGGTATTTAGTTTACATCCCACCCAAAGAGGACTGAAGCAGTAAACCTATAACCGTATATTCTCAATTAGACGATAGCCCTATGATATCGATTCCCTATTGATATTCCGTTAGATATTTGATAGGTAAGTGGCATCTTCACCGCGACACTATTCAACTACCGTACCTTGCTTCTGCTGTCCCCTGTAGCCATGCTCTTCTTTTTGACCCTTCTCCTCTTTATGACCCTTCCCCTCGTGGCCTTTTCCCCTTTCCTCTTCATGACCCTTTCCCTCACCGTGGTCTTTTCCCCTTTCCTCTTCATGACCCTTTCCCTCACCGTGGTCTTTTCCCCTCTCCTCTTCATGACCCTTTCCCTCATCGTGGCCTTTTCCCCTTTCCTCTTCATGACCCTTTCCTTCATCGTGGCCATTTCTCCATTCCTCTTCATGACCCTTTCTCTCATCATGGTCTTTTCCCCTCTCCTCTTCATGACCTTTTCCCTCATCGTGGTCTTTTCCCCTTTCCTCTTCATGACCCTTTCCCTCATCGTGGCCTTTTCCCTTTTCCTTTTCGTGACCTTTCTCCTGCACGTGGCCCTGCTGCTCGAAGCGAGCTTTCTCTTCACGATGACCCTTCTCTTTGTGGTCGTTCTCCTGTCTATGGCCCTGTTGATGCCCGTCAAAGTTGTCCCGGTACGGATCATCTGAACAATCTATTGTTACCATGGCAGCTTGCAAACTAGAAGCCGACTTTCACTTACAGTCATCTCGGTATGAACCATCTGTATCATACTCGTAATAACCATCATAATTATCATACCCATCATCTCTATTATCTCTATTATAACCATCATCGTCCTGATCGTATCTTCCACGTGGGTCTTCAGGTTGAGCTCGATAGTCTATAGATATGGTCAATTTAGGTGCGCCACATACTCCCTGTTAGTTATGTACGTACCTCCATCGCCATCGTTATTCCTACCTTCATACACGGCCCTGTCGTATCGGTCATAGTCTATGAGAAGAATTAACTTCAAGCTCTAGCGGATGGGCTTCGGTTCAGGAGAACTTACTGCCATATCCGCGCTCACCAGGTCCATATTCAGGCTCGTCGCGTTTTTTCACAGGAGCTTTAGCTATAGCATCTCTCTTCCAGGTTCCGACGTGCGCATAATGTGGAGCAGCCTCGTGACCATATCGCCATCTCCAATAGTTATGAGGAGCTGGATCAGCTTCCGGCGCCGCAGCCGGAGCCGCGATAGCAGCACCGAATGAAGCCGTAGCAATGAGAGCGACGAGTTCCTTTGAGAAACGCATGATTGGATTGTGGTAATTGAAGTCAACGATTGGCCTGTTAAATATGGGACAATAATTCAACGAAAGTGCAATTTCCTGTTGTTGAGAAGGAGAGAGCAGTAGCTAGGGAGGTATGGGGCTATATAGACCTCTTTCCCATAACTCCATGAAGTATTCAAACTCAACGACGATGGATAACAATTAAAATTAAAAGTTAGCATTTACTTCTCAAACTATGGCGCAATCCCGAAAGCATTTAAGATAATTGGGGCCAAAACATCAATTCGATCAGAGTGTGGAGTCGAGATTTCAAAAGGCATTCGTCAAGAAAGAGAGAACGATGCCAATTCGGGTTGCTGCTGTAAAGAAAGAAGGAGAAACTGACCTTGGAGATTCAAGTGGATAAAACCATTACCGTGAACTTCTACCTTGGTTGTGATGATTCACAAGAACAGTCATCTGTTTTACCACTACCTCCTCGAAACAACCCCTGATCTAAGCATACGTCAAGGGGGGACGACATTGGCTGTGGTACAATGTGATTCAGATTCGGGACTTGGGCCATTAACTAGTTTAGTAGACCATAAGGTCAGGAAACAAATATCCTCAGGAGTAAGGCTGAGGTCCAAATTTAAAAGTCTAGCCTGCTCCCGAATGGAAAGCCTTTAACCGCGCCCATTGCACCAGCAGCTGCTGATAATTACTTCAAGATACCTCTTGTACGCACCTTGAATAATTTATTCTTATTATAATTCTAATTAGCAAGATTTCATATTGAGATGGTAATTGGACGCTTGTGGGGTAATCCTGAATAAAAGCGTTCCATCATTGGGAACGTCATAACCGCTCACAGCATTTCATAACCTCCAAACACGCATCAAACCAGAGTCACAACTCTCCACAACAGTAAAGACAAGGTAACCTCGAAGTATGTAGTGTATTGGTGAGGTCATCGACATCCAAATGATGGAACTCGAGAGCTAGAGTAACAGGATCGCAGTACGTCGCTCCGAATATGTTGCCGAGGTAAATTTGCCCAGAATAATTAATCTATACAAATACAGTTTCCAAGAAAATCTATTATTAAGCAATCGTGATCAAATACGTAGGGGTCATGCTAAATATAGCGAATTTTGTCAACCGTATGTCTCTTGCTTTTGGATATCCCCCAGTCCATGACAGGAGGCAATAGAGTCAATAATCCTACTTAATTGCCTACATTAAATTTTGGTAAGTAAACACCATCGGTATACTTAAAACTTATTCCACACATAAGACCTAATTTTCATCTCTAGCCTGCCTACATATAAATCGATACAACCTACGTCCAGAGGTGAAGCAACTTTGCACAGAGGGGTTAAGAGAGGTATCCCTCTTTTCGAGGCTGATCCTTTTAAGCGATGAGACACAGCAACTACTATAATCAATGGGTCCTTTCAGCTCAATTTTAGACATTGCATGTAGTATACGATTCTGAGCAGACCTCATAAGGTATCAATAATACACAAGCATACCCCCATGATCTAAATCAAGATAATATTCCGTATCTATGTTAAGAGAACTGTGAAAGGGCTGACAGTTCAGTCATACATCACATCAGCATTTTTAATATAATTAAATGTCTCTTTTTATTACGGAATGCTCGTTATAGTCTCTTTCAACGTAAGCACAAAAATCTCAATCTGCTCCGGCTCCCCTGCCAGCATCAGCAGCGGCAGGACAGCCTTCTCCTTGACCATGAACCCGCTCTGCTCCAGGAGATCGAAGCACACCATCTCATCTTCATGCCTAATCTTCATCGCTAGTAGGACTAGGACGTCTTTCTTGCCTCCTCGCGCCACACTCCGCAGCGTCGATACCAGATCCGGGACCACATCTGGGTTGTACGTGCAATCTGCTACGAGGACGATATCCCAGTTTATGTTGCCGACACGAGGAGGTAACGGCGAGGACCAGTCAAGGACTTCGTGTGTAACACTAGCACCGCGAGATGATGAGAGGAGGGAGAGGTTGTGTGTTATGATCTCGGAAGCTTCCGGGAGGTCGGTCAGGAGTATTTGAGTGGCGTTGGGATAGAAGATTGAGAGAGTTATGCCGACTATGCCGCAGCCGGTGCCGAGCTCTAAAACATTTAAGTTGCTGAGGGATAGTTTGTGTTTTAGTACTGGGAGTTGGGGTAGGGCATGGCCAAGATCCGGTGAAGTGTTAATGGGCGAGGTTATAGCGAGATAAGACGAAAGCATGAGTCCAGCATCCCTAAGATATGTTGTTAGCCAATAGAGATGTAGTAGACATACCTGTCCAATCATACCATATGTGCCGAGCGATACTCTCGCCGGTTTCTTCGCAGATAGATATAATCTTCTCATTCGAGAAGAATACCCTCCTGGCCATTCCTGATATTCCTTTTAGTCCTGCTTTGCTCACATCAATATCCATACTTCGGACAGCAACCACTCGGCCATCATTCTCGGTAGTAACCTTAGTCCCAACTAACATGTTATTAAAGTGCTTCACATTATGCTTATTTTCCTTTGGTCGAATCAACATCCTCATAGCCTCACTTTTCTTACTCGACGGGACGGGAAAGGAAACTTCCAAGCTTCTCATCCCATCACTACCTTTCCATAGATACTCTTTGCCGTTTCTAGGGCCAAGAATCTTTGCGCCAGATTGTGATTCTAGTTCCACGACCAGTGTGAGGTCTGTGAATAGAAACGATTCTCCTAGATCCGTGGTGACGGTTATCTTCGCGCTCAAAACAGGAGACGGAGTCGATAACAGCCGGGGAAGCTTAAGAAACCGTATGTAATGCATCGTGTAGCCTCGTCCGTCCCTTGAAGCTCAAAGCCTGGTCAGGCAAGTGCAAGGCTGTAGTCCCGTGGTCGACACTCCAAACCCGTGACGCAAGAGATCCTCGATTGGAACTCAAATCACGAAATCTGAACCCCTGCTACTCAACCTTATCCAGGGCCCCGTCTCTGTCTCGCTCCCAAGGAGAGGCTTCCCTCTGCAACACAAAAGCAATAAAGTTCGAAACCCAGCCGTCCGAAGGTTGTGTGATAGAGCCCAGCCTCGTGCAAGAAGTTCGTCCCAATAGGCTCCCACCACGCTCGCTCCGCCCCTGAATGGTGAGTAGACGCCGGGCCAGGTTCCCACGTTGGGGGCCGGCCCTCTTCCTGGCGGTATCTTTAGTACAAACTGCTTCAGATGTCAGCCCTAGCGCGCATCCCTTGTTTGGCTCCAGGAGGAAGGCCATACAGGAGTTTCCAACGGCCCTTGACGTAAAAATCAAACGAATCTCGCCGGCGTTTTCGACCACACGCTGCGTAGTATGAGCAGGCTGCGGGCGAGGCACAAGCATAGAGTGTGGTAGAGAGCTGGACGGGTAATGCGAGGCGATGGTTGGCTGCGCTGATGTGATGTGATGGGACGTTCAGCAACGATGCAACTCGCCTTCCCCAAGCCGGCGGCGCGTGTATGAACTTTTCGCCTACAGCTGAGAAGAAAAACAGGAAACTCGCAAAATTGTCCACGATAGGCTCGGTACTTGCACCGACGGCGCTTCAGCCCGGTATTACAGCGCCGAAGTCACAAAGCCTCGCCACTAGCGCTTTCTCATGGGCTGGGTCAGGACAATGGCGAGCCGCTGCGCCGTTCTCTCGGGGTTCTAGCGTATCGCAAGCCCAGCTGACAGTCGTGCCATGTGTGGGCTGAGCGTCTGCATGCAGGCGGCGGGATCCGATCACCCGTCTTATCGATAGACTGATTGTTGTGCTTACGTTGGTTTGCGACGAGGGCGGGGGTTGGCCGAGGGGATTGTGGGTGTGGAGTGTCCTATTTTTGGGCGAACTGTAGAGATTCGAGATCGTCTTCTCGACGCACATCTGTACAGTATGCAAGGCAGAGTGGGAAAACTCGCCGGCGTTCCTGGAATGTGGTGTCGGGGCGCAAGTGTTCAGTGCGTAAGGGTCCAGCCTATTGGCAGGAATGCAACCCACACCATCCATCTCAGTGCGCGAAACATTACTTTTCTGCCGACGGCGAAGCAACTGTCCGAAACCCCTTCACCCGCGCGCACCCTCCACAAACAAAACACAGCGCTGGGGCCGTGCGATGGGCTGCACGAGACAAACGGATTCCCGCTCGCACCTTCTCTCGTTCCCCGATGTGTAACAGCAGCAATATATTGAGGGTGTGGTGGGACGGGCGAACCAACGGCGCGATATGGCTATCCGTAAGCCCGCGTTACGGCAGCTGACGGACATTGGATGCAAGTAATAAGGCGGGATGATGGGGTGGTAAGCGTATTTGCGTAAGAGCCAGCAGCTTCATGCAGTTACTGTGACGTTATGCACGACTTACAAAGCACCTATTGAGGGCTGATTGTAAGAGAAGGTACGTAAATTGATTTGGTATATGGTACTACACCCAAGTAAGGTAGGTAGGTACCTTACAGTCCACAGCTGTCCCTGTCTACCTCCTTCTAACTACTATGCCAATCGACTAGACTTTCAATAGGCTCTGAAGAGGAGCAAGAAAGCTCTGAAACATATCTTTGTGTTCATGGAAGACGGTAAAGCCCAGCGGCCATTGTAGATAAATATCAAATCCAATACAAGAGTAGATATATAAGCCCAAAATGCCGACCTCTCCAAAGTCGGCCAAACAAATCATGCAGGGAACCTCTCCACAGCGTAAGACCGGACAGATAGACAGATAGCCTTAGCGCCCTCTCCTCCACAGCCGGAGGATTTCACAGAGTGCTCCTCCTCCATGACGGATGCGGGGGATGGTATTCGGCTGTACAGTCCTACATCCTGACTACCCAAGAGTCATGGCCCCCAAACCAACGTGATTCTGGTAATGAGATGGAGTCTTGGATTCAGTAGCAATTTGAGGAGTCGTATCAAGTGCAAGGGTGCAATAAGGACAAGCGCAAATATTCATCGCACACATTGATCAACTCAGTCACCACCCTCGCAAGGGACTCAGATGATCCTTCGATGACTACCACGATCCTCGTAGGATACACAGAGAGATTTTTCACAGGATTGTGAAGAAGGTCAAGTTTAGAGAGCTCTGACTGACGCTATTTGCCAGGGTACGAGCAACAGATGGCAAGACCGGTGGCGCAACGTTTCTCTGTTTTGTATTATGACTCGACGCTGCTTGATAGGACAACGAAGCTCCTGTGCCTGCTCGTGATGAAGCAACTCGCCTCTCAGCATCGTACACAAAAGTAAGAGATGGGATAGGGGGGAAAATAACGCAGCACGATAACATTCGATCCATATAATTCACATAAATTCACATCTTCTTTGAGTCACCGGATATATCTAAACCCCGTGGCAGAATAATTCGAGCCAAGCACACAAACCCCGGGTAGCATGACGGGGACAAGAACTGCCTGTACTAGTCTGCGCTTTGGGAAGAGATAACAGGACGTGAGGAGGGAACCGGCGACGCACAAGAAGGGAAACAAGCCCTTTGATATCTTCTCGCTCGGTCATCAGACCCTGCGAAGAAAGCGAATCATCTAGCGATGACTAATAAGGTTGGGAAACACCAACGACGGTACTATCGGGGGCGATGGTGGCATCCAAGCGGGAGAAGTAAACGGTGATAGGCATTCGCAGGCAACGTGCATCTGTTAAATGGTGATGACGACGTTGAGGCGAATACTCGCCTTCTGGAGCGCGGGGGTCGGGTCCCGAAGAAGAATTTCAGCCATTCGTTTAGGCCTGTCACACGTGACTCAGCCCACACGCACCCCAGCCAGCGGTTCTCATGACTCCAAGGCGCTGAAACACGGCTCCTCTCTCATTAGACTTACCGGGCGTCAAGCATCCTTTTTGGCTGTGGTTTGTGGGTGATATTGGCCCCCAAAAGGCAACGATAGACAAGTGCGGTGTTTGAGGCTCAACAAAACTCGTCACATCTGCGCGATGCGTTTCCATTGGCGATGTTTGTGTCTAAGCGCGGCCCCCGAATCTGATGACCCGCGGAACGAGGATGCGAAGATGGTGTCCGGGATGCACGCGCCGAGGCCCGGTACCAACAGAGAATACGACCCCCGGAGGATCCGACATTCCAGTTGCCCGTTCGGGGCAGGCAACCGGCCGGGGAGGAGAAGGAAGAGGAGCAAGAAGGAAGAAGCCTACGATTGGGGGAGGGATCGCCTTGAGACGAAGGGAGAGGAGGGAGAGGGAGGAGAGATGGAGCGCGCGATTGAGCTCCCTCGACCAGAGCCGTTCGAGAGGAAGAGAGAGATCTACGCTACGTCACAGGGCCGAAGGCCGATTCCTGCAGTTGTACACGTAGGAATGCATATGGGACTACCTCGACTGTATGCTCTTAGCCTTGGAAGGATGGAAGGAGACGGCGAAGGAATTTAGGCCCCGACGTCCTGAGGGGTTGGCTAGAGTGTGACGTCCCTTACTGGCAGCCAATGTGGGCGGGCTCGCAGCGCAAGGGCCGGCACGGGAGGGAGCGCGCAGCGAGAGAAGAACGAACGCATGCGTGCACTGTCGGAACCGGGGACCCACGAAAAGGCCAATCTGGCACCAATGATCCCATGGCCAACGTGCCAGCATGGGTTTTGTAAGTGCGCTACGATCCAGTGGAACACGATGCAGAGCCGTCACCCAACCCTGCGGCAAAAGCGTCCAGGCCCAATACTTACCTCGAGGTATGCATGCTGGCTGCTCCATCGCGCGCGATCGCGAGCAATGGAGACCCAGACGTGGGCCGTTGATTCAAAAGGCATGAAAGGACAAACGAAGGACAAAGAGTCGGTGTACCTCTTGGTCGGGTGCCGGGAGAGGCCCAGGTCTGGATCCGTGCCATTCAAGGGCGGCCGTCGTGAAAACTCTGCAAATTACACAGTCCAGGGGCCGTGATCAATGCTCGTCACGGATGGCAGGTCTCAGGTCAATACTTGCTATGGAAGTAAGCCCTCGGTCGTAGTGGCCAGGAGGGTTTGCTGGGATGCTCACAATATGGAGCCTGTCTTACTCCGAGTCGCTGAGCGCCAGAGGATGCGGATGCTACTTTCGCAAGATTAAGCATGGGTAGTGAAAGGTTCACACTTTCGACACTACATCCTCTTCCTCCCACCCACGCGTTAGGGCCCGATGTGGAGGTAGAATCTGGCCCTTTCCGTCATGCAGCAGCGTCTTCGCATGGTGGACCCCGTGCAGCGGGCGGGTGTGACGGGAGACCCGTCGAGCGTGGTCTCGTCGATGAAGGGAAGGCGATCTCAGAAACGGAGAGGGAAATACACCGCGTTCATTCACAGTCGGGTGATATCCAGGGCAGGGGAAATGCGGCCGAGAAGGTTCAAGGTTTTCAGCGAGGGGTCGAGCAAGCAACCCGGTCAGTATGAGGGACGCGCGACATCTTTGCACGGGAGCGCGGCGGATCCAGAAGCAAGCCGTCGTAGAGAGTGGGCGCCGCCCTGTCGACGAGGGGGAGGTTGAAATTGTGCGAGCTTGAAGGTCATGCCCCTCATCCTGGAGGATGAGATCGAGGATGTGGTAAGAAAGAGGGGAGAACGGCTGCTGCTGAGCAAGGTGAGGAGGGCAAAATTCCGCTTTCCTTGCCCTTATTTTCGCCACCATTACTCTCGTACAATGTATATGAGCTGCGCTTCAGCCCACTCCTCCTCCCAGCTGGTTTGGCCTCCCCAAAGCTATTCGCCGCGGGCCGTCCATCGCCAACCACTCCGCGAGCCAAAACGCAGCACCGTCCGGCCATTCGACAATTGAACGTCAGCGCACCACCACAGGCTCCAGTCTTGCGCCTCGGGGGCCAGAGATCCAGAGTCCTTCCAGAGTGACTCCACCACGCGCTGATCCAATTTCGCTCAGAGGACTATCCTGGTCGGCCGTCTCGCGAAGGCAAAGGGGGAACCGAGTCGTCGGCGCTCTTCGCCTCTCGCGGTAGTCGGACGGGCCATCCATGTTGGGTCGGGGTCATTTCAGACTCATGACGAGTATGAGTGGCATGGAATAGTCATATTTTGACTTTTCGCCTGCTCTGGTCAGTCTTCTATTCCCTTCTGTGCTTTGGAAATGTGATTGGTAATCAAGTTTGTGCGCGCTGTCTCTCTCTCACACTCTCTCACTTTCTCGTGCCTGCCAGAACCCGCTCGCCGATTCCACCTAGCACTCGGCGCCTCCGTCTTGACTCTTCTCTCTTGTTTCTTTTCTTCTCTTCTCCCTTCCCCCCTCGCCCCTCTGCTTCTCTGTTTTGTCTTCTGCGGACCATTTCCCCCTCTATATATTACTATTCTCGGCGCAACGGGCACTGACAAAGAGGGTGTGAGTCCCCGTACAGCCACCGACCGCCCGGGCCTCCCTGCCCCTTGTTTGTGCGCCAACGCATCCACAGTCCATTTTCACACTGGGTTCCTGCCCCCCCCTCCCCGGTCCACACCTCGTTAAATAGCATCTCGCCCGCCCCCAGCCACCTATTTCGCCTTTTCTCTCTTCCCTCATATTATACAAAATTCACCAACCTTCACCACCACCGTGATCAGCCCTCCTTGGACGGAATTCCCGGCCAAACTGCGCGCGATCTTCCAGCAGCGACTCCACCATCACCACCACCACGACGTTCGCGCAAGGCGACACTTCCTGCTCCCGAAGTCGAACCCCCTTCGACTCCGACCCCCTAGATATCTCCATCGTGGGACATCCCGTACCTGGCTCCTGACATGTCCGGATCAACGACGACGGCCTCCCCTTCCTCTTCTCGTACCGACTACATACCACGGTGACGGGCTCGTCACAATCTCCCACGTGCCCTGACTGCGGCGCGCCTTTCCTCGTTGTTTCCTTTCCTTTTCTCCTTTTGTTACAGGTGTCGGGTGGGACACCAAAAAGAGCCAGGAGCCACCAGATCGCAGAAGATAAGAAATCATGAACACCTTTTCTCCATACAACACTCCCCCCGGAGGTTACTACCCCTTCAGCGCGACGCCGTCGCCAGCGGCCTCGCCATCAGGACCCCACGGATACTACGCGCCACGACCCTCCTCACGACACCATACACGACATACCAGCTCGGGCGACGCCTACGGATACTCCCCTCGCGGCGCGTTCTCGCCCAGGTATAATTCCAGCGGATACTACGCGACTGCTGCCAATGTGAGTCGCAAACAAAGTTCTTGGTCGGCGCCTCCGCGCTATGAAGCGAAGCGGCGAAATTCTTACTCCTATCGAGCCTCTCATGGGGAATCCGACGAGGATGATTATGAATACGCAGAGTTTGTGGTCAATGGCGTCCGCTACCGCGAGCCCGTTCAACGGCCGAGGAAGGCAACTTACAAGTATCATGGGCATGGCACTGATCAGTACTACTATTCCCAGGCACACGCGACCTACGACGACCTTGGCGATTCGCCCCGCCACGAATCCACCCCGCGGCGCCGGCGCCAATCCTCCTCGACGCCTCAGCGACCGCACACGGCCCGCCCCTCCACCTCGCCCAAGAAGCCCCCGCCCGTGGCCAAGGCTACCGAGGCCGACGCGCGGAGGCATCGCATCCCCCCGGGCTACTCCCTCAAGAACTGGGACCCGTCTGAAGAGCCCATCATGCTTCTAGGCAGCGTCTTCGACGCTAACAGCCTCGGCAAGTGGATCTACGACTGGACCGTCTACCACCACGGGCCCGCGACGCCCATAGCGGACATGGCCGGCGAGCTGTGGCTCCTCCTCATCCAGCTCGCCGGCAAGGTCAAGCGGGCCGAGGAGTGCATGCCGCGCATCCGCAAGGAAGAGTCCCGCGACATGGTCGAGGACTTCATCGAGTCCGGAGAGAGATTGACCGATAAATTGAAGAAGCTACTGAAGGCCTGTGAGACGCCCATGCTCAAAGCGGGCAAGAAACATGGCAAGGATTCTGCACAGCTGGGCAAGAACGCTGGCATCGAGTTCGTCGATTCCATCTTCGGACGCGATCGCCAGCTCGAGCCCACGGAGAAGTTCATGGCTTCCATTCGCCTGTGGAATCTCCGCTTCGACGCCAACTGCGAAGACATCCTGCTCCGGCCGGGCCAGTACGACTAGAGAAGCCACCTATCTGCAGCATAGGCGCGGCTATTTGAAAGAAAATAAGAGAACAGATAGATGAGAGGAGGGCGGTTTCCTCGGGAGGAGGTTAATCCCATTTTCTTCCGTCATACTCGCATTTCCTAAGCACACTCTTGAGATACCCGCTCCCTGCGTTCTATGCATTTTCCGGGCGGTGCGTTTTGTGTGTAAGATATAAAGAGCGGCAACTGCTAAGGGGGGCGACCCCAAAGTCTTTTTCCAGTCAGTCAGGCATTGGGTGGACAAGAGGCATCTTGGAGGGCGGAAAGGAAAAAAGTTTTTTTTTTTCGTTTCGAAATGGTGGGCACGTAGGTGGGTTTGCATCGGGTTGTTATTTGAGTTTTTTGTGTGCGTGTGGGTGTGTTGCACATTTGGATCTGGACGGCGGGGTCACGAACAGATTGGATATGGGAAATTGTAATAATAGTTCCTGATGGCATATGGGCTGGCGTCTGTCTTCCTCGGTCACCCTTTCTTAATTGTTGTCGTCAGAGATACCCTTCGTACTCAATATTTATCAATCTAAACAGTTAAAGCCCATAAAATCCGTACAAGATGTGATCTGACGATGGAAAAAATACGGCTTCGCATATTTCCAAATGTCCTTACCCCGCCCCTTTCTCTAGCCCTAGATACCAGCCCTACTGGGCGCAGTCAATGCAGGCACCGCCCTCCCGCTTTTGAAAAGGGGTGAGACGCCTCTACCCCTCCATGTCAAACTCGTGGCGATTACTGCGCACGGCAACCGTCCATGTGGATTTATGCATGCACAGCGGAGATTACTAGAAGAATAGCGTAATGAGAGTTATTATTAGCCCCCCGCAGCCTTACGAGACATACTCAGAAAGGATAGAGATTAGAGTTAAAACAGTAGCAGTCACGAGATTGAGAGGTTATGCATTCAAGGGAATGGTATCGAATTTAACCTAATGATTATTTTAAAACGGGGAGCCAAAACATGAACACCCCCTAGGGAGCCCTGTGTAGGTAGGACGTGGTAGTCTCGCTAAAGCCCCTTGGATGCATGAGCAGCCCTGTGTTCCTGGGCGTCGGTTGCTCAGGGGCTAAAGTAGTAGTAGATCCTTGGTGCATACCTACCTTATGTACTCCAGCGGAGAACCTTAAAAAAACTTATCTACCTTATTTGTTACCCGGTGAACTAAGTAAATACCCATCCCTCTTAGCCATCTTCCCATCCCCAGCGTTCCTGATCCAGAATCTCCAACCCGAGCCTCGTCCTCTCGCAGCCTTGTCCTCTCGCGAGGGTTTCGGATATTCGCTCTCCGGTCCTATCAGCACGTGGCCGGGGTGATACACGTGAAAGACTATGAGGGCGAGGAACATGGGCGCCTCATCGAAGACGTACATGTACCACTCGTTGTTGTCGAGCGTATTGTGGATGACAGAGTCGTTGCCTGCGGAGAACTCGATTATGCGGAAGATTATCCGGTACTGTCGGGGGCGAGGTTCCTTTTAGTTAACGTTTTGCGGATGAGAGAAGGGGAGAATTTACCGTGATTAGAGCAAGTGATATATAGAGAGCAATAACCAGGCGGTTGCCCTGGATTAGATTCCTCTCTGACTCGCGATTCATGCGTCGTTGGAAGAGAATGCATAGGATCAGAAAACTAAGTATGACGGCCTGTTGAAGACATACTCCTGCTGTGTATATGTGGAGCCCAGTTGCCACGGTTGATGGCTTTTTGTTATTGCCAACCGTTGTCAAGGCGCCTACCAGTTGGACAATGAACGAGCTGTGGCTGATCTTAGCGCTGTCACTTTTTATATGTGGGGGTATTCTAACGTGATATCCAAAGAGACAAAGTAGAGGGCAAATCTCTGAGCCTTGACACCAACAAGCTGCTTATCTGGGAGATAATAATGCACCATTCGACCGAGGACCATGTAATCGAAAGCATTGATCCAAAGTGGAGCGAGGACAAGAAAGACGAAAGTCGTTTGAGAAACCTGCTTATCGAAGGGAGATTTAATGCTTTCGATCCTTGTCGCGCTCGAAATAAACTCCCAGATCGCACCCATTATCAATACCCAGCAGAACCATTTTTTATGGTGCCGTGCTTGGAAGACATGACTAAGGACGCTGAGGCCGAAGAGGGCTGTGAATAGAATGGCGGCACCCAAGGACGGGCAGTAATTAAATTGGAAATCTGGGTTATCCGTGGGATCTGGAGAGTTGTTAGCGGTATGAAATCACTTGTAGGGAATACTAGATTGGAAAGACGCACTGCAAGAGAGGCCGAGGACGGTCGACGTTCTGGCCTGCACAATTTGGAGCGACATTTTTAAAATCCAAGAAAGTGGCAATACGGATTTAGATCATGTACATAGCAAAATGACAAATAACGGAAGATAAAATGATATAGAGAGAGAGCTTAGATGTAAAATTTGAGAGAGCAATGAAATAATTATATTCGTCCTGTCTGGTCAGCACGGAGCTTACGGAGGAACTATATACCTCTTGCAAATAAGATCCTTGCCTTATATCGCTGAGTAAACCTATCATTACGCAAGAGTGTGATCCATTTATTCCTCTAGAAAAGGTCGTAGTGGCATGCAATAGAGCTGTGTTGGTGGCATTTGCCAGTCTCGAGATTCCATGGGGTGTACGGTACGAAGTTGCGCCTACTTTGATTGGTCGCCTCGCCGAAACTCAGGAGACGCGGATAGACTGACCCGCCAAGTTGATATATCACGTCTCTTGGATACTTCCTTCAGTGCATCGTAAGTGTCGGTGTCAGTGCTTTCGCCGAATTGGCTCAAGGCTCCCGTAATCTTCGAGCTCAGATACGTGAGCAATGCCATCGATGACATTATCACTTCGCTGGGGCTGTGCTGTGATACGTGTTCTTTGTCTCTCGCGGGCTTTCCAGCTCTTGACAACCCTCCCTTTTTTCCGCCGAAGACTACGAGCAACATGATACGTCCTGCAGCATCCCTATCTTCTGAGAATGAGGGCGAAGTTTCATCACAATTGTCGATCGGCCGTAAAGGGCCGCGAGGGCCTCGATGCCGAACCGGATGTGCCACTTGCAGGTTTGGGCTCCCGTCCTTTAATTGTAGTAAAGAATGAGAGCGTACAGGGTACTGAACCTCCGATTAGGATTCGAAGAGTCAAATGTGATGAAGGCAAGCCTTGGTGTAATAAATGTACTTCGACTGGCCGCAAATGCGAAGGATACCCGCCGCCGCCATCGCTGAAGGCCAAGGCTAAACCTAGGACCCCTCCTGGCAGTTCAATCCCAGAGTCCCAACAAACAGAGACAACTCAGAGAAGCATCACGCTATCACCAAATCTTACTCCTATTGGCACCTCATTTGAGCGAAGAGCAGTTAGCTATTTCCGTAATAGGACGGCACAGGCCCTCTCTGGGTACTTTAACTGCAATACTTGGAACACCCTTGTTCTTTATCTCAGCATTGCAGAGCTGTCTGTATGGCACGCGGTAGTTGGATTAAGTACCTTGCATGAGGGCTTTGCTGTTGGTGGTGGTCTTCACCCTAGCAACAAGGAGAACCAAAAGCATAGGCTTCTCGGCCTTCAACAATACAACAAAGCTATAGTACGAACACACCAGCTGCTCGAGAGCAGATCACCCGAAGCCATTGACATGGCTCTAGTTTCCTGTTTGTTATTCATTTGCCATGAACTCATCCAGTATAATCATTATATGGCAATACAGCACTATACAAAGGGCTTGGGCATCCTTGCTACAATTCCAGAGTCCGATATCAACAAACCTATAGCACAACTATTCCGTCGCGTGACTATTCAGAGTATGTTTCTTGGCAATGCTCATACCAGACCCGAACAGCTTTTGATTCCTCCCCGATCTGTTGAGCAGCCATTTACCAGTGCGTCGGATGCGCGGGATAGTCTAGAAGAGCAATTCCTCCTCGCATACCCATATGTGTACGCCGCGCCATATAGAGTACAATCGTCAGAAAAAATAGCAGAGAAGTATCAAAGTTACTCCCTGGCGCTTGAGAAATGGAATAAACGATTGCAGATGTTCCGAAACAAGCAACAGTCGTTGCTAAAAGATAAAGATACATTGGCCTTTGAGCTCCTTAGAGTACACAGCCAGTGCCTCTCGATAATGCTTCAACTGGCCGCAGGGAGGTCACCTGACATCTTAACTTCAGCTTTCGAAAATGTCATCAGCCTTGCCAAAGAATTCCTTGGGAGTCCAGGTGCCAAACCCTCGTCGGTCGTCACATCGGATCCTTCTAAGCGATATCATGACTACTCATTCGATCTTGGCATCATTGGACCGCTGTTCTACACCGCAGTCAAATCCACCTCCTCGCACGTCCAGTGGATGGCTGTTATCTTGCTCAATCATCCTCGCATTCCGAGTCGCGAAGGCATGTGGGGCCAGGAGATGGCTGTGAAGATGGCTTATCATATCGTCAAGACTGAGGAGGTCCTGGATCGCGATATCACAAAGGTGTCTGTATCAAGCAGTAAGCCTGAGGAAGAGGATCCAAATGTGGACATCTTTCAACCTCTGCCGGGACTGAGTCCGACGTGGAAGATGAAGCAGTATCGTGATGGTGCCAACATGATTGAAAAGTATTCCAGCTACGGCATTGAAAGACCAAGAGACTGGGAAAGATCACTGAAGCTCACTGTTGGGGCCAGGAGGGAAATGATTGGCATGTACAGAGAGGAGGTCATAACTTGGTAACGCGGAATGCAGAGCGGTGCCTTGATATCCTTGATGAACACACAAAGGGCTGAAATGTCTATTGATTTCCCCCCTCTCAGTAAGAACCTTAATAGTTTATCAACCAGGTAACACGTCGATTGGTAAAGCCGCTCTCGCTAATTTTGGGTAGGGCCAACCTTGCGTCGATCAAAGCACAGAGCAATCTGTTAGCTAACACATCTCACGAGACAGCACACTCTATAACTCTACAATTGCCAGCGCCGAACAAAATGAGATATCAGGGAAGTTGAAGGGGGAAAAGAAGATGAATCTAACGGAAAGGGAATAGTGCTCGTTGCGGCAGGCGAGCCTCGGGTACCTTCCACATGCGGGGGTACGCAGGCGCCATCCCGCATCCCATCCCGCTTCAGCTGCGTCCGACGGCGTGGCGCATTCACACCAGATATATAACGGCGTGGCAGAACCTCAAATTACCGCCGACATTTTCTCTATTCAATTTGTGTCCTCTGAATGTAGAAAGTGCATGCAGTCCATAATTGCATACCCGGTTGGCCAAGTGTATTAAACATGGTGAGTTGCATTCCATCAATCCCCGGCATACCCGTATTGACCACTCCAGGCGTTTGTCGCACCACCGCCAAACTTGAGCAAGGAACGCATCCAGCTGGGCGAAGGAACGACCTTCCTCCCAGGCAAAAAGGACCCTTCCATCCAGCACCTCATAGACCAAGTCGTTTCGAACGGTTATGTGATCCTCGAGAGGCTATACACCCCCGCCGAGGTCGAGCTTGCCAAGAGCGAGCTCGCCCGTCTCGAGGCGTCGGAATCATCTGGTCCTGCAGCCAGAGGCGGGCGCAATCCCTTTGAGGGCCTGAGCACCAAACGCATGTACTGCTTGCAAGACAAGAGTCGCGCGTTTGATAGTTTTGCCATCCATCCCACCGTGATGGCTCTGAATGATTACTTCCTCCAGCCGCATTACCTGTTAAATACCTACCAGAGTGTGATTATCGAGCCGGGAGAGGAGGAACAGAGAATGCATACTGATGATGGGCTGATTCCACTTCCACGCCCGCGGCCTTTAATGGGGATTGTATGTGTGACTGTTTCCTTTGAGATAAAGTTCTTTTGGTTTTGTATCTTTTGCTTGAATTTACATTTCCATGTATCACATTCCCATCCGAGCGCCGAGATACTAAATCCCAACACCCACAGGGCGCTATGGTTTCTCTCGATGACTTCACCGCTACCAATGGTGCGACCACTCTCATCCCAGGCTCGCACCGCTGGAACGACGAGCGCGAGCCCCGTCGGGAGGAGATGGTCTCAGCCATTATGCCTGCGGGGTCCATGGTCTACTTCCTGAACACGGTATGGCACAGCGGTGGGGCGAATATCAGTGGCGCGCCCCGCCGCAGCCTGAACATTCAGTACTGCCAGCCGTGGATTCGCTCATTTGAGAATATGACCGTGGCGACCGGATGGGAAGATCTAGACTCCCTGCCGCCGAAGCTGCTCTCACTGCTAGGTTTCAGCACGCACAGCTTCATGGGCTCCGTGGATGGCAGGGCACCGAGGACTGGCGTGGAGTTGAGGAAGAAGAGACTGATTGAGTGGGCACTGAGAGAGCATGAGAAGGGGACCTTTTAGAGGGAGGGGTCGAAATTGTGAGTTATGACTTCGTTAAATGGATGGGTACTACATGGGCCATATATAATAGATATCAATTAGCCTACTACATGGAATACAGTGTTGTAGAGAGCAGTCATAAATTGCAGAATTTCAAGCAATGGTTGCTTAAGTCCATTATAACTGACAGCTTTGAGCCGGAGTATCTCAACTCATAAGCAAGAGGTATCTATCTATGCGCAAATAATGAATCGGGATAATCCTCTACCGAGGTAGCTGAGCTAGGGCAGAAATGACAAACTCTGAACCTAATATGCTAATGACGCTCATAACCGATTCCCAAACCAACAGCCTCAGCCATTCTCATCTTCTTAGCAGCAGCATCACCATAGGCATCCTCATCGCGTTTCCTCTTCGAGACTGTCGCCATAATCTTAGATTGGTACTTCTCAGCTGCAGGTGTTCCCGTGCGAGACGCTGCTACCTCGAAGGACTCCCTCGGGTCAATGCGCAGCATCTCTGTTGCACTCTGGCTCGCCTGGCTCTGTTGGACTTCCTCGCTCTCCGCTCGATATGCTCTAGTAGCTCGGGCAACCTCCTCGGAGTCAGAAGCCGAGATCGTGCTGTCACGAGATTTGCGGCGACGTTCGTATTCCCTCTCGGCAGCGTAGTCTCTTCTCTGGTTGGGGGTGTGTTTTACCTGTGTCTCGTTGATTGGTGCTGAGGGGAGAAGTGTGGAATTTGAGGTGTTAGGTCTAGCACTCCTGGGAGTGCTGGGAAGGGAAGACAAAGACTGGACTCCTCGGTTGTGTCTCATTGGAGTATGAGGATCCGCACGTCGGCTGACAATAGGAGTTGACGGAGCGCTATTGTTCTCCTGGCTCAGGACCCGATCCGCGAGTAGCAAAGCAGCAAATGGCTCTTGGCTGTGATCGCGGCGTACCGAGTGACCGGTCAAAGGGGTTTGTTTTGGCGTACCGCGATGCTGCTGCTGAGGAGTGGCAGGGTAACTACTGTTTGAGATCTTGGGGGTAGCAATGTGGAAAATACCACCTGGGCTTCGCAAGTAGTTCATGTGCTCTCGGTTCTCACGGAGACGAGTCATCAGCATCTTCTTCTCATCAACCAAGGCATTGATCTCATCATCCCTTTCTGCGATGAGCTTCTTCGCCTTCATGAGGCGCTTCTGCAAGTCTACGTTTTTCTCTTGCATAACGTGGCAGTACGTCTTCAGTCTCGAAACATACTCACGGCCGGCCTGGCTCTCAGGGCCTTGGACCATGCGTTGCAACGCCTGTACTTCGCGGCGTGTCATCTCATGCTCGACATCAGCACGCAGCGCAGCTTCTTCAGTCTCGATAGTCAGCAAGTTATGTTGTAGCTTATAGTGAGCAGCAGACATGCGAGCCTCAGCAACGGCCGCCGCAAGGTCCTGGTTCTCGCCTTTGAGAGAGCGAAGCATGCCAAGAATCTCCTCGTGACTGGTATTTGACAGTTTCTCGAGGGTGAGACTGGCAATGGAAACAGAATTCGCATGCTCCTTCTTGGTGCCATTGACAACTGTAGGCGGTGGGGACGACAGCATGGATGGTTCTGGTGTAGATTTGAGAGAGCTAGCGGCATATCGCGAATTCACTGGCTGTGAGGATGGAGGCGGGGTGATGGTTTCCTGAGACATGGAAGACTCGATGGTGGGGAGGGTAGCAGACGGAGCTCCGACCATGGAAGTGGAGGCCGACATAGCATGGGCGCTCTCCTGGCTAGCAGGCAAGACAGCATTAAGAGGCTTGGGGGTGGAAGGCGAGTCCGCAGGACTCGACATACCCTCGAAGGAGTTGGGTGAAGCCATTGTAGAGAAGGGAGCGTTGTAAAGCGAACACAAAGAGTCTCCTATCGCATCTGGGAACCGAGGTGTTGCGCGTGTGAATCGAGTCTTGTCACACCGAATCGTCAATGCGGCTACGAATATCGTCCCGGACTGGATGGCAATTCGAGATCTGGAAGTGGATCTTCAGGCTCTGTCAGCTCGCGGTTCAGGCGTCCATGCAGGATGTATTACGTCCTCGCAGCCGCAAACAGCACACGACTGAGGAGTAAGCCGCATTGCAGTAGACGCAGATGCGTTGGCATGGGAGCGAACGAATTGGGGGAATGGAAGGCGAGAAGACGTACCAGCACGAGGAGTTGGGAGCAACGCAGTGGCGTTGGCGGGTGAGGAAGAGGTATGCGATTGAGATGGAGGAGAGAAACGGATGATGGAGGAGGGTTGAGAGGGTGTATTGTCGATGTAATGTAGGTCTTGGTGCATGGCAACAGCAGGCTGGGAGATGGCTGGCGGGCAGAATGCCGGTCACGGGTGGGCTGGGCGGAATTGGTCTGTGCGGGGCGGCGGGCGGTGGTTGGCGAGGAAATGTGCAGCCGCCGCTTTTGCATGCCTCTAGATCTGTGGTCCCTTTTCAACAAAGCCGGTAAAGCGGCGATGATCTGGACTCTTCTGGGATGGAGTATATCTTCATTCGGATGGATGGGGTCGGGGACAGTATTGCTAAGTTATAAACTAAGGGAGGAATGAAATTTTACAGTAGAGCCATATCTGAGAAGGACGGCCATCCAGCCTACTTATACGACAGGGTTATCATCGATCGCGCTTGCCGGAGGTGGACATCACCATACTTGGGCCAACGAGACAACAAAGTGCAGCTATTTTGGAAAGTCCCCATTGCAGTCCTACGAGCTATTGAAATCTGCAGAAAGCGGGCAATTAAAGGCCGAAGGTGGTTCTTCTCGAGTGAAAGAGGATAGCCTACCTTACCTATCACAATTCATAATGGGCTCTCTGATACTCTCTGAGAGTCCATGCCCATGTCCCAAGTTTCAACAGCCAATATACTACGCGCAGAAGAGCGAAGGGGGCTTGCGTGGGGTCAGACATCTCCTGCACGCCAACGACGTATAGATAGGCTCTTCTAGAGAATGGCTGGGAACCCTGTCGTATAAGCCCGCTCTTTTCTTCCCTTTCTTTTTTCATGATAACTTAAACTATTCGATCTCAATTAGCTAAGCACCAGTGGGTATCCCAGGAGGGTAAGGCGCGGTTACTCCCGGCATCTAAGCTCAGGGACGACTGCCATCTTGGCCATGGCGTAGGATCTCTGTTTGGACATATCAAGTTAAATAGATTTTATCTTCAATTTTCTGCGTCCGCCCCTGAAACGCGTGACGATCCACTGCTTCGGCTTGCCTCCGGCCACGCTCCCCCCCATGCCAAAGGGATCTCATTCGTGCCGTGCCCAGGGTCACTTTTTCCGGTGCTGATCGCTCAACACTCCCTGCAGGAAGGGTCAAGCGTGTGCAACATCAACCTCCCCTGAAGCTCGATCCAGCCTGCTCCTCCATCTCGATTTCGCGACGCACCTCATTCCTTCCAGGCTGTCACGGTCCAGCGGCCTTTCGCCTGGACGCTTATGCCATTACGATAATGAACTAACTCCTAATTCTGTCTGAACCATCGCAATAATGGATCAATCCAGCCCCAGGCCCAGTGCCATCCCACGTCCCTCGCGACTCCCCGTCCCTCGCGCAGGTTTGCACTCAGCGACCTCTAGAGAAAACCTCCATCAGATAGCCAGATCTCATGGCAGTATACTTAATACTCATCTTCGAGGCGCACCGACAGCCTTGAAGTTTCGTACCTCGACTTCTGCCCTTCATCCGGACATTACCGATCCCTCTGCCGATGATGTTGACGGCCCAAACGAGCCACAAGGGCAATGGAGCGCAAACGACACCTTCCGAAGACCTTCTCAGCCGTCCACACCGGCGAAGGGCAATGTAGGGTCAGACAAACTTGGGGAGGAACCCATGCGTGAGAATGGAGCATATAGCGACGAGCTTGAGTCGGTGTTGAGTCGGCAACGCCCTTCATTATCAGAAAGGACAATGGAGACACTACAGAATATACCATCATCGCCAGCTGTGCGACGGAGGAACTCGAGCTTATTCAATGCCGAGAGCCCCAGAAACCCATCTCACTCATCCAGACCTGCTTCCAGTTACCAGCTGGATGGATCCATGGGCCCGCCTGCGCGCTCTACCAACTCGAGACCTATGTCAAGCTCCGGCCCCGATAGCTCAATTCCGCTAGATTTTCGAGCCTCAACAAATACGTTCAAAACTCCTCAATCCACGCTCTCATCACATACGCCTGTCAAGCGTCCGACCAGTATCAATCCTCTCAAAACCCCGTCAAGCGTGCGGAGTAGTAAATCACCTGTATCGGCAACTGCCAAACAGCCATCGCCTAACTTCAGCAGCTCTCTTCGCCAGCAATCCGGCAGCCAAATCAAGTCTGGTAGTAAGACCGTCTCTGCACGATCAGTAAAGCCTCGTGCTTCTGTGAATAGCCTAATCCGCAAACCTTCAATGCCTTCTTCAAGCGAGCCAAACGAACTAGACAGGATTGGCTACGTTAAGAAGAAGAAGTCCACCACATTCTCTAATACGTCTTCAGAAGGAAGCTCTGTCTTCTCCAGGACATCAAATTTAACTGCGGCCACTGCGGCGTCGGATGAACAGAATGAGCAGAATGCTACACCACGGAAATCTTCACTTGCACTCCGTGATCAAATTGCAAAGGCGAAGGCTGCCAAGCGTGCTGCAGCTGCAAAGTCGATGTCTCAAGATGGGTTAGAAAGCCCCGTCATACCTGCCGATACATTCGACTTCGGACTATCAGGCGATCCCTTCAATCAACAAATTAAAACAAACGGCTCCAATGCCCTCCTTCGCAAACGTGTCAGTACTGCCCGAACTGATGGACGCCTCAACATCGCAGCAATGGGTCTTAAAGAGATACCCGAGGAGGTTCTAAATATGTATAATCTAGAATCCATTGGCGCGCAGGACGGGTCTTGGGCTGAGTCAGTTGATCTCACGAGATTTGTCGCCGCAGATAATGATCTGGAATTTATCAGTGACGATGTCTTCCCAGACATCGATCCTCGTGAGAACGCGAATGACGAAGGAAATCAATTTGGTGGACTTGAGACTCTAGATCTGCATGGAAATATCCTAACAACACTCCCTCTTGGATTACGGCGACTCGAACTCCTGACCAGCCTGAACCTGGTAAGTTATCTACACTGCAGAATGAGGAACTTTCCCGTACTAATGCGTAACAGTCGAATAATAAGCTTAATAATGACAGCCTTCAGATTATTTCGAAGATACCTTCATTGCGAGATTTGAAGATAGCTGGAAACAAATTGACTGGTGCCTTGCACGAAAGCATCGCGAGCCTTCAAAATCTTGAAAGCCTGGATATTCAGCGCAATGAATTGACAGCGCTACCTGTTGGACTCGCAGAACTGGTACGGTTGCGAGTACTCAATATTACGGAGAACCGTTTCGCTAGTCTACCATTCGACATCCTCAGTCAGGTGCCACTTATTGAGCTCTCTGTTGCAAAGAATGAACTCTCTGGTGTTTTGATCAGTGATGATGTCTATGAGCTAGCACAGCTTCAGATTCTAGACATCACTGGTAATGCTGTGACAAGTATTACGAACTCAACTAGGCTAAGCCTACCAGCACTTCATCGATTAAGTTGCTCGTCAAATAGACTCAACAGTCTGCCTAACATGTCGTCCTGGGTCTCTCTACTGACACTTTTGGCCGACGATAACAGCATTGCATCCATTCCCGAGGACTTTATTACGCTCCCTAAAATAAAGAGTGTAGATTTCAGTGGTAACAACATAAAGGAGTTAGATAACAACATTGGCGGCATGCATAGCCTGGACATTTTCCGCATCAGTGGCAACCCTCTACGAGAGAGGAAGTTCTCCACCATGACTACAGATGACTTGAAGCGAGCTCTCAGAGCACGGGTAACGCCAGAGGAGCGCGTTGTAGACAAGGATATCGATGATGGGGCATTTTACTCGGCTCAGGCGTCCCCAATATCACCTGGACCCGCATCCTCTGAATGGCTGGTCAAGCTTGGCAATATCCTCGATCGATCAAATACAGAGTCTCACTCCCTAAACCCTGTGATCGCTGCTCAGGTAGCGGCAAATAATACAATTCGGTCTCTCGAGTTGCATCATAATGTGTTTAAAGAAGTTCCTGGCTCAATTGCATTCTTCGCAGCAACTCTGACAGCTTTGAGCCTTGCTCACAACGAGCTTACCAGTGATACATTCCTGAAAGATGACTTGGAGTTACCAGTGTTGAAGGAATTAAATCTAAGCTCAAATACGTTTAATTCGGTGCAGCCGTTAATTCAGCACCTGAAAGCACCACAGTTAGAAAAGCTCGACATCAGCTTCAATCGCTTGACTTTCCTTCCCTCTTTGAAATCACATTTTCCAAACCTGTCATATCTTTTTGCTTCAAATAATACACTCAAGGAGCTACTGCCTGAATCAATCAAAGGCTTGAGGGTTGTTGACTGCAGCAGCAACGACATTAGCAGTCTCAATGCCCGGATTGGGCTACTGGGTGGACCAGGCGGTCTTGAAAGGTTGGATGTGAGCGGGAATCGGTTCAAGGTGCCGAAGTATACCATTCTGGAGAAAGGGACAGAGGCTACACTGGCCTGGTTAAGGGACCGGATCCCAGCAGGCGAGCCTACTAGCCCTACGGAAATATTGTGATGGAATTATTCTACAAGTGCGAAGAAGGGAAGGTTGGGTGTTGGGAGATTGGATTTGGTGGCGCTAGAAATCCTGATTAGGACGTAATTGGTTTTGTATAATTATTAGATACTATTTGTTATTAGCCCTTACAGTAAGTAATTCGGTCAATCTTCATGAAGGACCCTGCCCTCATCACTGCTTCCAACCCCTATTTATGGCCGAGCTCCACTTCGGCCAGTTGTCTCGCGCGACGCCGCAGCCGAGGTAATCTTCACGTGCATAATCTCTTGACGTCTGCCACCTCCAGGAGAATTGACAACACCACCACCACCACCAAATTCTAAGTGATGTCCATAAAGTTCTATAGCCAACAATTATGACGTCTCCCGCCTCTGATGGCCCCAAAGGCCAGCGAGTCTCGGCAAAGTCCACAGCAGACCCAATCCTACGCAACGCTCTCCGATATACGATTTCCGCCCAAGAATACGAAACCCTCCACAAATACATAATCTCGCGCTCGAAGGTACTGAAGAGGAATGCACCTACCGTAGCCAAAGTGGAGAGATTAGTTGAGAGGCCGGGACGCGATGACTACCATGCCTCAGCTGTGCGGGCGGCGTCGCGGGTGTTCGTCGCGACGGGTGCGGCATTGAAGCTCTATGGCTTGGTGATGGAGCGTGTTTTGGGGCAGAAGAGCGCGCAGTAAGGAAATATCTATTCTCCAAATATGTATGAAATCAGAGGGTTGCTAATTATACGTGGCAGGGGAAAGAAATTACCCTTCTGGAGGAGCCCGAATTTTCGGCTCTCGTTATCGATATCCACGATCCTTCTCCTCCACCGCATCCTCTTCCGCTTCTTTACCCGGCTGCGCGCACAACTCTTGTCACCCGAAGCACATCCGTTTCGCCAGCGGAATAAGAGGACCGGCCAGTCACTAACCTCAAGTCTGGCGCCAGCGATTGGCGCGAGTCTGGCGGGCTTTATGCTTGCGGTGTACCCGTCGGAGCAACTGAGAGTGACGATTGCTATATATGCCCTGAGCAGGGCAGCTGAGTTTGCCTATAACCATGCGGAGGAAGAGGGATGGATCTGGGGCCAGAGGAGCGGAATTGAGAGGCCATGGTGGTGGGGAAGTTGGTTGTTGTTTCCCCTCACGTGTGGGCAACTGGCGCATGCTTTTATATTTGACAGGGAAACCGTCCCTGAGGTACGTACAAGATAAGCAACAGAAGATGGGAACGTATTCTAACGAGTCCAGGGTCTGAGCGATTTTATATTCAAGAACAGCCCCCAGTATCTCCATGGCAAGCCAGTGGACTATCCTTCCAACCTTCCTTGGCCAAGTCCCGACGAGGTTGTGGACAAGGTGGCCCAGATGTCACGACTCAACTATCCGTATGTTCTCACTTCTCTCTCTACAGACATGCAACTGAGGCATTTAGACCCTTCACTTCTCCCATCCTCTTCCCAGATAGCACCACCCTACCCAACAGCCTAGCCTCCATCTCCCCCATAACCGCTCCCGCCCACCCTTTAATCCACTCTCTGACTTGCGCCACACTTCACCCCTCCGACACCTCCTGCCTCCGCACGTACCTCACCTACTGGATCCAGGTCTTCCCACGCATCACTCGTATGTTCGCTATCCTCTTTGCCGTGCTCTCCATCCCGAAATACAAGTCTTTCTATCACTCGCCCATTCTATCCCTCAACTCCCTCGCCTCGCGCATCCTTCGCTACGCCGCCTTCGTAGCCGGCTCCATCGGTACATCATGGGCATCAATCTGCCTCTTCCAGCAACTCTTCCCTAAGCGCTTCTTAGCCACGCAGAGATTCTTCCTAGGTGGTGTACTAGGTGGCCTTTGGGGCTGGATTGTCAGAGGTGATGCGAGAGGAGAGTTCTTGTATGGGATGAGGACGAGCTTGGATTCGCTATGGAAGGTCGGGAGGAAGCGTGGATGGTGGAAGGGTATCCGCGGTGGTGATGTGGGGCTTTTCGTGGCAAGCTTGATGGTCATCAATGTTATTTATGAGAGAGATGCAAGGGCTATAAATAGTGGGGTTGTCAGGAGAGGGATCAGCTCGCTTAGGGGGGAAGGGCTGAGGGATTGGGTCGAGGAGGAAGATGGAGGAAAAGAACGCGGCATAGAACGATAACATGGGGGAGTATATTTATGCATATCATCTCATGAGAACGGAAATGTTTCATCAGTCATTCATCTACAATTTAGATGCGTATCATATCTGATGTCGAATACAGTTTATGTTTGTACTGCGCAAGCTAATGGTTCCTTAAAAGTCAACCATCTGTACCACAGACGCATAACTCTGACATACGAGAATATCACCTCTCAGTCGCCTTCGCAAAGTCTTTCAGGAATAACCACCTGCTCTTTGCCACCCATCCCTTCTCCATGAAATCATTGGCATATTTCGGAAAGAATTCCACCACGTCCAACAGCGTTTCATCATGAGCTATGACGACAAGGATATCCGGCCGCGCATCAGCCTCCATGACCTTTCCAATGGTAGCCTCGGCCAAGTCAGGATCGTATCCTGAAGGCGACGGGACGTTGTACCTGACAACATTAAAGAAAGGCTTCCTCGTGTCTCCCCCTTGGAGGATATCACTGAACAGAGCTCCGGGGCAAGGACTCGAGCCCTTCAAATCCAGTGGATTGGGCGAGATCGACGCAGGCAGAGGTAGGTACTTCGAGGGTCTGAATTCAGCGCCGTGATGGCACGCATCCCCACCCATGAAGATGAAGGAATCCGGAGAAGTGGTCACGCGTGCTAAAGCACATATATGAGCAGTCGTGTGGCCAGGGCTATCCAATATATAAAACGACCCGTCGCCGAAATAGTCAAATGCATCGAAATTTCCAACTTTGCTCTCCTGCGAGAAGGTAATCTCTCGCAACTCTCTGCCCTCGTAGTCGCTCTCCAAAATTACAGCATTTGGGTTCGCAGGATATCCTGGCATGAACTTGTCCTTGAATCCCGGGCCGACGATCAAAGCTGTTTCCTTATTGAATCTCGATGGGTCGCCCGTATGATCCCAGTGGAAGTGGCTCCAGATAATACCCTCTATGTCATCTGGGCACACATCGTTCTCTTCGAGGATTTCACGGACATCTTTCTGTGTTTCACAGCCCCATTTTTCTTCGCGCATGCGATTCGTGATGACGGGCGGGAGATTTTCGTAATCTCTGCGCACACCGAGGTCGAAGAGAAGCTTACGGGATGATGGATGCTCAATCAAGAAGGAGTACGCTGGACAGGAGAGGGTGTCGAGGCCTTTGATATGCGGGGTGACAAAGTAGTCGAAGGGGATGTTAGTGATGTGGGCTGTGGTATTGATTATCCGCACAGAGACGGTAGTACTAGACGATGGTATATGGAGATCTGGCGCTGCAAGTGCCATTGCCATGGTGACCGAGTACTGCTATGGTCCAGCGTAACCAGCTTCTCGCGCCGAGCGTCATAAAGAGTGTGCTGGTTCGCGTTGGCCCAAGGCCAGTGCAGTTAAAGTCAAACTCTGTATTTGAACTGACTTGAACTCATTGGCAGTGATATTGAAAGCAGAGAGGGGGAACGAGAGATCTTGTCAGGACGAGGCGGGGTCAAAAAGGCGGGAGACGAGGCTGAGAAACTTTTTGCGGGGTGGATTTACCATGGGATGATAACACCCCCGAATGATGATAAACTCCATTTTTGGCAGCCTCGCCTCCTACGCCGCAGGCCAATTTGGGAAGGAGAGATGTGTATGTAATATATATTCGGCGTTATCTATCCCCAAAAAGGGAGATCTCTAGGCGAAGACCGTTAGCTTCGGGCTTTTCTGTGGTACCCATTTTTTGACTTTCATCTGATTTTTATTGCCCTTCGTAGCCTTTGCCTTTCACATCACTCAAACTCCGATCCCGAACCGTGCTCAGCAGCTCCACAGCGTCTCCAGAATGGTCGTCAAGGAATATGTGACCTACAACCAGGTAGGGGACCTCTCCCACGCCTCACGTGTATGCGCGAGAACTCACAGCCTAGCCCAGGTCCACAAACTCTGCCAGGAAGCTGCCCCTCGCATTCTTGAGGACTTCCAGCCTCAACTTATGATTGCCATCGGCGGTGGCGGATATGTTCCAGCCCGCATCCTGCGATCATTTCTCAAGCAGCCCGGATCGCCAAACATCCCCATCCAGGCTATCGGACTATCCCTCTACGAAACCCTCCCCTCCACTCATCCCTCTGCTGTCAATACTCCTGGCGAGATCGAAATGCTGGGAACGAAGGTCACGAGAACCCAATGGTTGGACCTGACGAGTCTAGGAGAGATGGAGAACTTGGTTGGAAAGCGGATCTTAATTGTAGATGAGGTGGATGACACAAGGACAACCTTGGAATATGCTGTCAAGGAGCTGGAGAAAGATGTCGAGGCAGCCCGTCAGAAGCTGGGCTACGAAGGAGAGAAGACCATCTTCTCGATATTCGTGCTACATGTCAGGTCTCCTTGGTGCATGCTTGGAAGAAGGGCATAGATGCTGACTATTTTGACTGCAGAACAAGAACAAGGAGAAGAAGGGCCATCTTCCTGACGAGATGCTCAAGGAGAATCGATATCTGGCTGCTCGCACGGTTGATGATGTATGGATATGTTATCCATGGGAAGCAGCGGATATTGATGAGCACGACGAGCTGGCCCGACAGCAGCCAGCTAAGTAAGCTGTCCGTGAAGGACGGCAATTATACCAGAAGGAGGAGGATTCTCGTATTGTCGTGGGGGTATTATGAATTAAGAGTAGCCCATACTGCTATGATATGGAATAGACGAGCAACGATGACTTGTTGAAAGAAGGGAATGAATGAAAGATAGATGTCTCCCTAATAATTTTCGGATCATTTCCCCGAGGGACAATCTTGTCTTTGCAATGTTCTTCAAGTCAAATGAGCCTCGGCTCCTAAACCATTGCGACATTTTCTTATCGAATCAATCTTATCTTAGCGCCATTCCACCTGTGGATTGCGTGCAGACTCAGGCACAAAACCCCACGTTAGAAGCTGCTCTTGATAGAAGAAAATGTCCTGTACTCTCGGTCATCCATTTGACTTCCGGTGAGCACTGACCGAGATAGGTATGGCCCCGGCTGAATAAGACCGGCTTACCGCATTTCGAAGTATAAAGAGGGACGCGCCCTATTGTTGATTCCCTGATATAGGCTGAGATATACCTACCCAAGAACCTTCTTCTACAAACATCACCATCGCTTCTTCAAAAGTCTCCTATAACCAGCCATAGCCATGGGTGAAGCACCCCCTCCCCAGAAGGAGTACATCCTAGTCATTACGCCCTTTGAGGAACCCACAGAAGCACTCGACGACATTCGTAGGAAACACCCTAATGTTGAAATTAAAATCATTCGCGTAACATTTCTCCTTAATGGGTCTTGGGCTGTGAATGAGATCAAGGTTCCCGACGGTATTTCGCCCAATGCAATGTATCAATCCATGGCTTACAACTAAGTAGACGAGTACCGCAAGGCGACGATATTGGCTACATCGAGGGTCCTGCCAGAACCAAAACAGGCCCCGAATCTGAAGTTTATTCACTTCTTCAGCGCCGGCACTGATCACGTTACAAACACTCCTATCTATAAAGACTCGGAGGTTACATTAACAACTTCTTCCGGTATCCATGGCCCTCAGATTGCAGAATGGGTCCTCATGCAATTGCTGGCATTCAACCATCATGAGAAGCAGCTCCTGGCATTCCAGAGAGAACATAAGTGGGGGAAGCTCAACGGCATGTGGAGTATCAGAGACTATGTCGGTCAGCGCCTTGGTGTTCTCGGATACGGGAGTATCGGTCGTCAAAGTAAGCTTTAACTTCTTCTCTGTGAGCGATAATTGCTGAGTGATGCAATAGCTGCACGTCTATGCAAAGCCCTTGGCATGGATGTAATTGCCTACACTGCCTCTCCTCGTAAAACACCCGAAAGCAAAAGAGACACAGGCTATATCGTTCCCGGCACAGGCGATGAAGATGGGACGATCCCTTCCGCATGGTACAGTGGAGTGGACAAAGCTTCCCTTCACAACTTTCTCAAACAGGATATTGACGTGCTACTTGTGGCCGTACCGCTCACAGATCAAACACGACACTCCCTCGGCAAGGAAGAATTCGAGATCTTAGGTAAGAACAACGCATTCCTTGTCAACATCGCTCGAGGTAGTATTATAGTGCAGGACGACTTGATTGCCGCCCTGAAACAGAAGGAGGGCGGATTAAGAGGCGCAGCGCTAGATGTCACAGACCCCGAACCATTAGGTCCGGAGAGCGAGCTGTGGGATTTAGAGAATGTGGCGATTACGCCTCATAATAGCGGCTCGGGATCAACATATGTCGAGCGGTCCTTCCAAGTCTTGGAGAGAAACTTGACGAATTTAGAACGAGGAAGGCGTCTGATAAATGTGGTCAATCGAGAGCGCGGGTACTGATGCGAGCGACGAATGCTGTCCCTGGTGCTCTCTTTCAATGTTTGAAGCAGAAGTCCTTCAATGCCATGATTTGTAGACGCGGTTAGTTGGCTGTGAATGCATATAAAATAGCCTAACACATATATATAAATCTAGAATCTCAATCGTACCTATACCGGAGAATCCTACGCAAAGTCCTGCATTGAATATGACGCTGCAAGTCCGTCTCCTGGTGGGTCAGGGGGCTTCTTTTTGTCCTCATCATTCGACACCGCATCTTTATTCGCCAAGAGAGTATTAGCACCTCCTTTGAGCAAGTCTTCGAACAGCGCCTTTCTCATAACTGCCATCTCGCCACCCCTATTCCGTAGCAGCTCGTTCACAAGCACGAGGGCATTCTGTCGGTCTATCCTCGCCATTTCAGCCGCCTGTCCATCCGTTTTCAGGCTCTCGGGTGTCTGGATATTTAATGGCGAACTGGTAACAGGGCCAGGGGTTGTAGTAGATGACAATTCGGCAGATGATGGCTCAGACGATGTCATCAATATTGAATTGTAATCTACGAGGTTCTTACCGGTGAGTAAGTGAACCAGAGGCTGAAATACGGAAACATCATGCATTAGATCACTAATGCACTGTGCGCCTTCGGGATGTCTTGCCATCAGTGCATAGACGAACCAGCCTTCGCTTCGCACAACTGGCCATTTGTCCTGTGAGACCATAAACCCAAGAGGTCGGCCTACATCCGGATGCATGGTAAAAAACTTCTTCCGAACCCTCTCCATATCCTCTTCTGTGCGGCCCTTGAGTGCGTTGAACTCGCGACATACTGCAGTAATCAATCTCGCGATCTCCATTTTTATTGGTTCCAAATCGGTGCGGTCGAAAAGCCCTATTAAGAGTGAGAGCTTAGAGCGCATGTGAGCGGGTGAATCATGATCCTGAGACAAGGCTGCACAGACTCTCCGTACATTCGCCCAAGTTCCGGTAAGGAGCTGGCGGGCGAGAGATATGGAGGTGAACTGGATCTGTTGTGAAGTGTCAAGGAGCCAGAGTCGAGGCAGAGCATCATATATCCCAGTGTCGCCAATAGCCTCTTTATTTTTAGAGGGAAGTGCGAGGTTCTTAAGGAACCCAAGAGCGGCATGGAGCAATTGAGGATCGTTCGCATTCGTAAGGACCGTAACGAGAGGTTTATGGACCGCACAAGTATGAACAAATTCCTCACAAGCGGCATCAGAGCGAGCCAGATTTCCAAGCATAATGCACGCGCATACTTGTAGTTGCAGCTGAGGACTTGAAAGCCATCTCCGCAGGGAGCTGCTAAAGGGAGAGACAACAGGAACCGCTTCCTTGAACTCTGGAAGGGCCGAAACATCAGAGAGAGCCTGGTTGAGACCGCTACGCATTTGCTGAAGAGCCTCTGCTTCCTCCTCGTCTGGTACTGTAGGGCCTTCGATGACGGGACGTGAGTCAAATCGGGTATATGAATTAACCAGAGCCGTAAGAGTAGCATCTAAAGCTCCATACGCGATCAAGCCCTTTTGGAACTTAATGTGTTGCAAATAGGCCACCGCAAGGTTAACGTAGCTAACAAAGTCTTCCAATCTCGCCGCACTCTCTGTGGCATACGCTGCAAACTGTATGAAAATAACTGCGGTATTTTCGGGCGCGAGGTCGACTTCCGTGGCTGCCCAAAAATTAGCTTGGTGCGTAGTTTGTCCAGCATGTATACATACGTTGTGTAACTAGGAGCTCGATGATCAGACGTATGTACCTCACATGAGGTTTAACCTCCCACTTCCTCTCAGGTACGAACATGTTAATAAGTCTTTTTGTTAAAGAGTAAGAAGATGCTTGTTTTTGGGCGGGTTCTACAGTTGTTAGCTTTACATCTTGATTGCGGCTCGAGGATTCTCACCATAGTCAAGGCAGATGTTGTACAAAACGGGTATCGCAAAAGGAAGAGTGGAAGAATTATCTAGAAGGTCTATAATTGATGGCAGGATATTTAAAGAAACAACTCGCGATCGATTCTCGTCTATCTCAGATTAGTTTTGCACTCCTATCTTGTGCAGAACAGCTATACCTGTATCTGCGCATGAATTCCCAACGAGGCGAAGAATTTGGATCTTCAATTTCGAGTCCAACGCATGGGCGCTTAATATCTGGAGAAAAAACTTAAGGATACCGGATTCCCCCATTGGGACTCGCCATTTAGCTAAGACAATCAGTATGAGCAGCCAACGTGGTGTGTGACAATCAGATACTAAATAAAGAGCAATGCACGGAGCAGGACACATTAAGAGGCATGCAAGATAAGATTGGTCGGAAGAGTAAAGTTGCTGAACGATGCATGGTTATGGACTAGAAGGGACGTGCACTCACGATTTCGACTTCCATCTGCCAACTTCTCTGTAGCCAGCTCCATATGCTCGGAACGACACCACCATAACTGGGCTATCGTAGGTAAAATGCTCTTTAACTTTTCAGTTCGTTTTTGCTGATCTTCAAGATCAACCTTTGGTTCCTCATCGTCAGCGTCTGGCATCTCTTGATCTCCATGGAGTGCTCCTTCCTCTTCGGGCTGAAATATAGCCTCAATGTTCTCCATCAGCTCGGTCTGCTTCTCGGCTGACAAATGAAGGCTTAAGGAATCAGAGGTAAAAGCGTAATTCATGGACGACAGATCAGGGCTTCTGGTCCGAAGCAGGTTATGTGGCGCCTCGGGGTCCGATGGCAGTGTCTCGACAGGCCACTCGTCCCCAATATGTATATCCGGTGGCATCTGGCCAGACATTTTGCCGCTAGAAATTGAATTCCAAATATAGCTTGCTTTTCCGTCCCCCTGAGACGCTATCAAACAACTCTACATAGGGCCTCAAGCTGCGCCACGATCAAGAGGACTCTGAACGGTGGTATAAAGTGCCGACTGCAGCGCAATGGCCGCCTCACAGTTTGCGTCCCCGACGGTACTCGCAGCACGGAGAAGTGTACGGATGACGAGGACAATGGTCGACAACAACTTTGTTGCCTTGTAGACCCTGCTTCTTTGGCTGGAGTGATGAGCAAAGATTGCAAATAAAGAACACCGTTGGGCCTTGAGGTTGTTTTCGCTTACGGCTTTCTGCGCATGGTGATTGGCCACGGCGGGATGGTTCTCCCGGAGCCTTTCGTCAACCTTATTTGAAGGATTCGATATCGACGACCAAGATATCAGATCAGTTCCAGAGAGTGTATTACGATCGCGATCGCCAAGAAAGTCTGAGCCTCGTCCGGCCTGGTTGTAGGCCTTGAAACCCTGGGCAGGGCTGAAATAATGCGGCTGCCTGGAGAGGAGCGCTATTACGCATCATCCCCCTGGGCTTTCCCGCAATGTCACTTGGATAGGGGACTAGGGACAAAGGGGAATTCCCCTGAATTACACAATGACGAGCGCCAGAAATAACGCCGTATTCATTTACGTAGAGGGCCAATACCCCTTGCATTCATTGCGAGCTCGCACACACTACTCGTCACCATCTGCCACAATCATCGTCGCTATGCAAAGATCGAAGACATATGTACTGTACAAAATGGGCTGCGGCCACAGATCTCCATAAGTGATTATTGCCGCGCCCAGAAAATGCATCGCTAAACGCCCCCCTGCCGTGCACCGTGAAGAGTACTTCCCAGAATCACCTTCTATCATCTCAGCAACCTTGTTTCCCAAATCCCTCTACCAGAAACTGCACCATCCAATATAATGCTGGCAGAGATTCTCCAGCTTCGTCGCCTCAATTAGCAACTTATCAACTTGAAGAGTGTACGTCAGTTCTTCATCTGGTTTGAAGTCATGACCCGTCAGCTTCTCCTTGACCCTGTTAAGCACTTGTACGGCCCGCTCATTCTGCGTCTCAGCTGTGTCCGCGTCGGCGCCTCCCGGGCCATGAACCGAGGAATTTGTTCTACCACGTGGTCGCGAGGATGGTGGTCCGCCAGGAGCCGCAGTGGGATCCGGGTCTGTGTGAGCAGATGGGGCTATTTCGCTTTCCATCATGGAGGGTCGACGATTATCCGCAGGCATTAGAGATTCGCGACGCTCGGAGCGGAAATGCGGGCCTGGTGGAGAGGGATTATCACCAGTCAACCTCCAGTTGAGAAGAGGATCATGGATGAACTACTGCAATGTCAGATGTAGATCAAGAATGTGAGGACGTGTGAAGGAATTACTTACGGCTTCGAGAACAGCCATCAGGGAGTCCTTGTTATCACGCAGCACTCTCATGACATTCTCACAAGTAATCCTGAAACTGCCCTCGATATTGCTAACTTCCATGGCGTAGGTTAACATCCTGGTTAATCGGAACGGCACACGCTCAGGGTACTTGTCACGATGCATAGCAACCTCGAAACAGTCGCCAAAATCGCAGTGAATGATCTTGCCTGTAATCTTGTCAAGCATCAAGTTCGACGGATGTCTATCTCCGAGACCAAGAATGTATCCGACCATGGACATGACACCCAAGGACCGAGTATAGTTGGTGCGACGCTCCAGCCAAGCTTCAGAGCTCTTACTCTTTAGCCACAGGACTCGGTAGAGGTCTTGACCGGTTGTATTATCCAAAGCATACCCGAAGACTTCGACTTTCTGCATGAGGGTAAGATTGTCGTAATCGGGAGCCATTTGCAGCATAAGACGATGTTCAATATTCAGCAGAATGCCCCTACTTTCCCGATACTCGCGAATCAAGACATGCAGAGTGTCTTGATTCGGGACCCATCCAATAAGACCAGAATTTTGCGATAGTGGAATAGCAGGGTATCTTTGAATATTCAAATGTCGTTTGTATGATTCCGAATCATTGGTCAGAAGGGTATTACAGAGGCCAAAGAGCTGCATAACACGTTCATCTTGACGAATATCTTCGTGGCCTTTGAGGAGGAACGTGTATGCGGTACCGTCGCTGCCGTGCAGACTAAGTTTTCGAGGGCGCTGCTTCGATGAGATGACATTAAAGGTGCCTTCGAATGCGAGGATTCTAATAACAGGCTTCCCACTCTGGTAAGTTCCAGGAACGGCCAAATCGAGATCTTTGGCATTCAGGAGGTTAGGTGACACGTATGTAAGTTCCAGAGCGTTAAGTTGAGGAAGCTGGCGAGATATTCTTCGGAACACCTGGTAGTATAAATCCCAGGCCTGGTTGATGTCCCCCACATCTCCCGATTGTCTGTAGGTATAACACCATTCACGGGCTTCTTGGAGGTCACGGCCGAAAGTTTGTGCAAAAGATACCTCTCGAAGCGTCTCTGGTCCTTGATCCAACATGTCATGTAACGGAGCCAGAGTGGCAAACATGCCCTCGATATTTCGGTCTCCGAAATACAATCGAGAAGCTTCCTCAAGACCTTCGTGCCATTGCTCGTGCCATAGTACCGCAACTCGGATAAGTTCATGGCTAACGATATCAGCCTGCTCCACGAGTCGTGCACTATGCTGTCGCATGCTATCCATAATTTGTATAGCAGATCTCGACCGACGAGTGTTCGGAGCGGATTTCATCGCGACTGTCAACGGATACACGAGGGCCTGAGGATGAGCTCTGCCAACGTCGGCGAGCAGGTTGTGTATAGATTGTCTAACTCGACTGTTTGGCTGATTGATCCGGGCAATAAGCTGAGGTATAACTTCCAACCAGGTATCGACACTAACAGAGGCAAAGCCTTCAATCACGACTGCATTGACTTCCTGACTTCCTCCATGTGCAAACCACAAAGTTAGAAGTCGCAATGTATCTTGCAACGAGCTTCCGGCTGAGAGAGCAATTGACTTAAAAAATCCACGGACGGCAGGTACAACATGATCAATGATAATACTCTGGGGTAGAATAGCCGGATCTCGATCCGGCCGTGAGGTGATAGATTGAACGATCTCGAAATTGGCAAGAGCCCAAGCATGCCAAGCCTTGTACCATTTAGGGTTGAAATGGGTCGCAGCACGGTAAGACGCTAGAACATCATCAACATGGTCATGTTGCCAGTCCCCTTTCTTCTGTGCGACCTGCCATTCACCCTGCTTAAGACAACATCTGGCAAGAAGCACCGTATGATCTGTCATAGCTTTACTCGAGAGCATGGCGTGGGCAGAATGGGCCGGGCTAGGCCCAATCCCATTTATTGACCCGTTAACACTGCCATTCATGTTGTGACCGTCATTTCCACCATTCATGCCTTGGGCAGCCATATGGGCGGCATCCAGTCGGTCAGCCATTTCTGCCGTGAATATTTTGAGGGCTTCTAATGCTTGGCTCTGCTTTCCGGCCGCCCATTGATATTTGAGCACTGCATAGTTGACTTGCGGAGGTATGCTCTTCATCGCGGCTAGGCCATCGCGTCGATACTCGCCTGTCTCCGTGACTGGTAGCATCATGTCCAAGGTATCTTCATTTCCAATCAGCATCTTCAAATGCTTTTCAGCAAGACCCATCCGTCCAGATTTTCGGCACAGATTAGCAAATTTGATGCACATCTGCATATTTTCCTTGGGTGAAATAACCAATGCGCGCACTTTCAGCATCCTCTGCCAAACTTCCACATTTCGCTGACAGCCGAGAAGTCGCGTCTCCCAGGTACGTCGCATGGTCTCTTGCTTAGCAGGATTATTATTGCTTTGCTTATAGACAATGAGCTCTTCGAGCTCCGCCAGCATCTGCACTCGAACGACGACCGAGTATGCTCGATTATAAGATTCGCTAACCAAAGCGCTCAGTTCGGTATCTAAGCCCTCTCTAGCCTTTTGAACATAAACACTTGCTTCTCGGAACTGGTTTCGATGTAAGGCGAGAATCGCACCGAAGAATGATCGATCCGGAGTATTAGTTCTCATGACACCCAAGTAATCGTCCATAAGATCCCATTTCCGTAAACCCCAAGCAGCTGCAGCTGCCAGAGGTGCGACGGCACGCTTTATCTCGAGCGTCGAAGTATGCCATTTATCCTGAGCCAACGTTGATAGGGACTCCCACTCTCCCAGTGCATGAAGACACCTCATCTTACCCATAATGACATCGAACGTCTCGGCTTGATCAGGATACTCTCGCTCGCGCTTTTTATAAAATTCAAGCGCCTCTTCCCAGCGTTCGAGCTTTTCGAACCAGGTCTCGCGCAGCTGAATGCCCTCCTTGTATAACTGGGCTTTTCGCAAGATTCCAATAGCAGCATCATATTGCTGTAGTTGATTATTAATCTGAATTAGTGCTTCAACAGCTCCGCTCGTCTGATCTTGGCAAAACTCTAGCTCTTTGTAGTGCAGCGCCTTGGCCCACGCATGACATCTACCAGCCTCACGCCCTAGAACTCGAATATCGATCGGCAGTGCCTTGTCATCGTGCTCCATGAACTCAGCGAGATTTAACAACACACCAAGAAGATCTGGGGTAACATGAGGAGATCGAATTGCCGTTTCGATATTTTGAATTAAATCATCCTATATAAGCTGTTAGATATGCGTCTTAAACACTTGAAGATGTAACGGTTACCTGGTATGCCTCTAGCAAATCACCCCAACAAGAGACAAAGGCAGAATTGAACAGCTCTCTTGCGAGGGGCGGATAAACGCTTGCTAAAAAGGCACACGACCTGAGGGCTTGATTGGGCGATTCTTGCAAGACAGTCAGACTGAATCTGCGCATCCATTCTTGCCAATCCTCTTGCGTTGATCTGCCAGTAGTGTCCCAAGAGGCTCTAAGATGCACGGGGTTTGCATCATACTTTTTCTGCGTAATATCCGCAAACTGCGCATCGTCGGCACCATTAAGGTAAGGTTTCTCGGCATTCAAATCCTGCGGCAGGACCTCCCCCTTTTGCAGCTTGCTAACTAGAAGCTCGTAGTTCTGGTGTTGAATACCATGTGTTTGAAGGACTTTATTGATGGTGCCGGCGAAGTGCAGGTAGTCTTTCCCAAGTTGGAAAATCAGGGCGCAGAGGGTGTCGAGCGCCGCAACTCTTAGAGAACTATCATTACCAGCCAGAACTCTCGCCAATGGATGAATAATTTTCGACGCATAATCGTTCAAGTTTACTTGTCTCGATATCTTCCCAATGGTCTCAATTGCGGATTTGCGAATAAAGGATGGTTGCTGCGGCTTCTCGAAAACGCTGACAATGACCGGAATTATTAAATGCATGTATTCTTCACTGCTAGACCCGAACACGAGGAAGGCATGCAAAACTCGCTCGGAAGGTAGGCGTCTCGTGGAAATATCTTTCTCCAGGACCCCAAGCATGAGAGGTAGTAGGCCAACCAGGTAGATCTTGAACTCCCCTTCAAGTGATCGAGAGATTGCCTCCACAAGTTGAAGAATATTAGCTTGCAGCGATGGCATATTCCAATACTCTTGTAACACAGTCACGATATCGGGTAGGAAGTTCCGAATGTGCTGTCGCACAATCGTGACGAGAATTCCCAGCTGATTGAAGTATGATTCGAGTCGACCTGTAGGAGAGCTACGAATAACGGCGAGAAATGCAGGAATGATTCTATCGAGGAATGAGACGCATTCTAGTCCCAGTGTTCTGAATATATTCATGATTGCATCAATTACCAGCGCGTGGTGTTGGGCGAGGGATGGATCTTTCAAAATTTGGAGCAGAGCATTGATCACAACAGTTGGATAGTACTCTTTGCTCGAAGGCGTGAGACCAGTCATCATAAGAGAGATGTCGGTCATCTGATTTGATTCAAGACGCAACTGCATCTCCGGCGATCGTTCTTCGACTTGCTGATGCCGATAGGGATCAAGCGCACCCAGGATGCCCATTAGCTTAATCGTCTCTTGGCGGAGTGGACTACGCTGAGGCTCGCCCCTAATAATATTCTGGAGGATTTCGAGAAGTTCTGGGTAATCAAGGTATGGCTTGATCACATAGCCAGAATTGCTTGCCAGCTGGCCGAGGGTTCGGAGAGCCGCTTCCCGCTTAGTAGAAGAGCTTTGATCTTGAAGCGCCTCAATGATGATTGGCATGAGCTTATCGATGTACGGAATCATGTCTTCTCCCCCGACAGTTGCAAGATCACCAATAGCCTTGATAATGGTCGCCGCCACAGCTGGGCTAGGATCGGAAGCCTTCGGTAAGAGAACAGCAATCATGGGATCGACGTACGGTTTGATTAGCCTTTGTGAGTTCTGGACAAGTAAGCTTAGGAGTTTTGCACTCTCCTCCTTATTCCTCGCAACATCAGAAAACTCGAGTTCCGTAAGCATCTGAATTAGAACTTTTCTCAGCGACGGTATAACGTATGCTGGATTCACATGGGTGAGACGGCCAATAATCGCGATGGCAACCTCTCTAATTGCAAACACCTCATCATTAAGGGCAAAGAAGAGGGTTCGGATGTTTTCTGCCACAGCAAGATGCCGATCAAATCGCTCGTCTAGAGCGGCAAGAACAGTTCGCCGAATTCCAGGGTCGGGATCTGATACACCAACTGTGAGTAGCTTCTCAATAACCTCGCTCACAACTTGAAGTGCATGATAGCTGGTCTGATTGACGATTGGGTCTCGGACATAAAGTTGACAGCAAGTCAAAGCAGCCGCTTCTCGGATTTCCGGATTCTCGTCTTCGACGTACTTGATCGCAACATCGCGCACAAATTCGTTCAGCACGTGACCGGAGAAATCAAAACTTCCCAGCGTGTTCAGCGCCAGCTTAATCTCTGCTTGGCGGTGCTCAAATGCGATAGGATCCTTCGAATCCTTCGCAATAACAGGTGCAGTAGCGATACTATTCTGGGTTGGCGCCCCTAGAGGTTTAAATGGCGCGCCGCAGAGCACATTGCTCAGCATGTCCAGAAGCCTCTCCTGAATTGTTGACTTGACTGGTGGAATGTAATGTGCCATATCTACTAGAGCTTGGGTAAGTTTTGGAGTTAACTCGCAAGCAAAAATTGGATCAAGAAGGGCTTCCATGTATTTGCTCAGAGTCTGGCCAACCGCAGCAGCGAGTCTGCTGATGCAGTCAAAAACAGGATCTACTGTGCCACTCCGTCTCCTAGTTACTGTTAGCAGTAATCGAAACGTCACAAAGTAACAGCTACATACGATTTGAGGCTCAGGCCCTCTCGCACGTAGATCAGCACACCATCCAAATATGGTGCAATTGCGCTCTTCACTGCGTTTGCAATGTTGCCAATGGCCAAAAAAGCGTCGTTGCGGTCTTTATCCTTCTTGAGCATGCCAGACAGAAAGACCATGAATTTGTGCAGGTACGATTGTGCAAACTCTGTCGGTGAATAGTTCGCCAGCTCTGGTATTAGGAACACCACTGTGCGGCGTATCTGGGCATCCCTATGGTCTTTCTGCCTGAATATGATATCGCAGAGCTCAGGGTAGTGCTCGTGCATAAACATACCACCTTGCTGAAGCAGCTCTCTGATCACGAGCAGAGAACCATGGATAAACTCCACAGAGCCCTGCTTTACCCCTAGTATTGCCTCGTCATATATCTGTCCCTGCCATGTCTGTCGCATAGCCTGGTCTCGCTCTCTTATGATCTGGAAACAGGCACTGATAGCTTCGGCCGCCGTCTGTCGAATGAGGAGTCGCTGGTCACGTAACCCGACCCATATCTGATCAAAGATGAGGCCAACAAAGGTATACATCAGCGTAGCGGCATTTCGGCCAAGTTCCCTAAGTACAAGGACGGCACTGAACCGTCTCTCCTCCACACGATCTGACTGTAGCCATTCCAGAGCAGTTTTCACCTCGGCTTCTACAAGCTCGGATATGAGCGAACCTCCCGGCCTGCAAATCTTCCCCAGAGCTACTGCTGCAGGTTGCATAGCATTCAGATCCTTTCCACGGAACACTGATCGAAGGGCCTGGACAAATCTAGTTGTCTTCTGTGCAACATCGACCCCATCGAACTCGATGAGGGCATCCAGAGCTTGGATGCCACCCAGACGCTCAGCAGAGTCATTTCCATGCGTGATTAGATTCGTAATTCGTGCATTAACAACATCATAGAACTCCAAAAACCGCTCCTGTGGGAAATCTAGCACCTTGTCAGCGTTCTCGTCACAAACAGAGACCATCCTGTGTATATGCGCACCCCTTGCGGTAACCACCACAAGCTCCCTCAAATCTTGTGCTGCTCTCTTTCGGACATCATCGTTTCTAAACGTGCGAACCCCGTATCAGTAACTATCCCCTCGTGCAGGCAGCAGTTGGAGTTCAACATACCTGGACTTCAGCTCCAGGACTAGCCGCGTCAGGGCATCAAGAGCTTGCTGCGACATTTTGTTTAGCTGCGTCTGCGCACTTCCTCTCTAGATTTGGCACGCCATATTCACCCATATGCGCGTTGAAAGGTGAGGATGTAAGTTGTTGGTCCGCGTCAGCGATCAGGAGTGGCACATGATGGTAGTTCGTTGTCCTGGGTTGCTGGTTGAGGTCGGCTCCTCGATGTTGCGCTAGCCAGATATCGGCTAGCGCTAATTGATAAGATTCTTATCCTAAGCCTCCCAGACATTCAGAAGCTTCAAGACATTCAAACCCTCCCAACGTCATCCTCTGACAACAGTCCTCTCCAAACTGCAATTCTATTTCGCTATCTGACCATGGGTAATGATGGTGGAAGTATACCTACTCGGCGGGAGCTGGTCAAGAGCGCCGCACGCAATCCCAACACCACGGAACTGAAGGCGACCCAACACGAAGCCCAAACACACGCCTGGACACAGTGCCCCCTCTCGAACCGCCCTCTCGTCGAGCCTATCGTGTCCGACTGCGCCGGCACTCTGTACAACAAAGACGCCATCCTCGAACATCTCCTCCCACAAGACGAGTCCATCCCCAAATCCCTTGTCAAGGAGCAAGAAACTTTACTGAACGGGTGCGTCAAGGGCCTGCGGGACGTTGTCGAGGTCAAGTTCACTACTACCAAGGACGGGAAGAAGATCTGCCCGATCAGTAGCAAAGAGCTCGGCCCCAGCACGAAAGCTGTGTACCTAGTACCCTGCGGGCACGCGTTTGCGGAAGTAGCGATCCGCGAGCTTTCCTCCACGACGACGTGCACGGAATGCAACGAGCCGTATGAGACTGAAAATGTTATCCCCATCCTACCCCTCGCACAGGAGGATGTCACGAGGTTGGCCGACAGGGTGGCAAAACTGAGGACCGCAGGGTTAACGCACTCGCTGAGGAAAGCGCCCGGGGGAAAGAAGAAGAGGAAGAATGCTGATGCAGAAGCTCCTGCTGTTGAGGTGAAGGCGAATGGAGAAGAGTATAAAGAGATGGCATCTATTACGCAGCCTCGCAACGGGCCAACTACCATATCATCGGGCATAAAGAACGCAGCCACAGCGTCACTGACGTCCAAAGTGTTGGAGGAGCAGGAGGCGCGAAACAAGACACGGAAACTCGATATGAATGACAATCTAAAGACGCTATTCTCGAAGTCAAAATACGACGCCCAGAGCGATTTCATGACGAGGGGCTTTTCAATACCAAAGAGAGCGTAAAATTATGAAGGACGTGACTTTTGGCGTCTTGGCGGGAATATTTGTTTGATCTAGGCACAGGCGATATCATGGGCATGGAGTTCTGATAAACATGGTGGAGTTGTAGACAATTCATAAATTCATTAAGGTTGGTGTCAAAGAAGTTTACTTAGAACAGAAATGGGCTCGCTTGCTTACTGAATGCGGTTCATGGGATGGTTACTATCAAGACGGACTGATAATGACATCACAATAGAACCGCCCGTAAGAAGCAAAATAGTAATTGTGCTATCTTCTGACTTGATTTGATTTGATTTCCATTTCATGAAGGCTCAAGCGGGAGAGAGCCCACGAGCTCTACTGATAAATAGTAAAGGTACATAAGATATTGCAGATATGCCTCCCTCCCAAAGCCCAACTCATTCCATCCATGATGACCACACAGACCTGCTTTGGGCCATCAACTTAATATTGCCACTATGCAACTGCAAATGTGTTGTTACAGCGAGATATCTTCACAAGATTTCGCTTTAAAAACAAATATGTGATATGTCAACAAGCCCGACACAAAATGGAGGCAAAGGCAGTGAGCCCCAATTCCTGCATTTGCCATTTTCGCGTCTTACAACTCTCAGAACGCCTAGATCCTTCCCTATAATTTTTTTAGGCGCCGTTGGCCATATACAAAGAAAAGGCGTCATCCAAGCATTATTTCTCGCGAGAGTTAAGTTGTAATAACTGAATTAAAAAAAAAAACATATCAGAGTACACGCCACATATAAGTGACTGTTATCGGGGCGAAGAAAGATTAGAACATGCCGCCCTCGTCGGCGTTTCGGGGAGCTTCACCATTGACAGCAGATGGCTCAGGCATGGCTGGGCTTGGAACCGCAAAGATAGCCTGACGCGCTTTAGCATTAAGGTTACCACCTTCGCTGGACGTCTTCCTGAGCTTCTGGCGTGGTTGTTTCGGCTTAGAATCGCCATCGTCAGAGAAGGTGGTTCGGTCTTCAGTGGGAGTCACGGCGGGATGCGACGGATATTCGCCCGAGTCATCCTTTCGTCCAAAACCGAAAACAGCGCGGGTTTTCCGTCTTGGGTTCACAGGTGGGATCGGAGGCGCCTCGATGCCGTTCTGAAGGGATGCTCCTGGTGGGAGGTTGACCGTGGTCACTCTTGACGTTGACGATAGGAACCTCGGCTCGGAGATGTCAGACTTGTTGATAGACCTTTTGCGGTGGGCTGGAACAGTTCCTTGACTCTGGAATCCTGGCGTGGTTGGCGTATTTGCAACAGAGCTTACAGGTGACGGCTGTGACAGATTGGGAGTTGAACTTCCAGAGAAGGTAGTGGCTAGAGGAGGCCTGGGAGAGAGTGCAGGATCCATCATCTCGCCCGTCTGGATGGCTTGCAGTTTGTGCGGTTCGAAGTAGCCGACAGGTGTGGACTTGCTATTGCTTCGGTTGCGATTCCTGAATTCCATTCCAATAACTGGCGAAGGTATGGGCGACATGTGAGAAGCCATTCCATTAACGTGTGGCGATTGTGGCATGTGCCGTGCGGTCGGGGGCTCAAACTCTTCGTGGGTGCCCAGGTTCGGGCTTGGTCTCCCATCAGTAATGGGCTTTGCCATGTCGTCCCTGTACCTGCCATTCCGACTCTTAGAACGCTGTGATGCATCAGAGCCCGACCTCTCGCGAGACTGACGAGACGTAGGTCTCGACCCAGAGAGATTTGTATCGACGCTCCCTTGGCTTTCTCGATGATTGCCATTGCGATGCGCATACGCGACAGGAGGAGGCTTCCTCTCTCGGCTGGGTGTCTGATGGCGCGGGCGCATATTGGCCGGGCCTCTTTCACGGCTAGGATCCCTCGGCCGCTGCAGGTCCTCGACTGACCGGTTGAACCGTTCAGGTCCAGGACCCGACGGAGCTCTCTGCTGATGCCGCATCGCAACCATCCGTTCGCGGTCGCGCTGCGCCTCTCTGCGTGCTTGTAGGTATTGCTTGTTCAGGGATACAGGAGGTAGTTTTGGGCCATCGTGTACCACCTGCTCATCCTCTTCTCTCCAAGGATCTTCGTCCATGGTTGCTCTGCCCGGCGACGCAGAGCGACTAACATTGCCCAGGCCTTTGAGGGGCTTGAAGTCCTTTGGCTTGCCCATCAGAGATCCTCGACTTGTTTTGGATTTCAAAAGGCCTAATGGATTCGTCTTAAGTAGATCTGATCCCGGCAGTGGGCTCGCAGATCTGCTGTCGGTCTCGACGAAGCTCTTCAGATTTTCTTGGACTCTCCGTCGGCGGGCTGCCAGGTCATTCTGAAAGTCCTCTCTCTCCTTCTGGGTTTCTGAGCTCCCATCTCTGGTGTGGTGAATGGACAACTCTTTCTCCCAAGACGTACGTTCATGGGAATCGGTAGATTCGCCGTTTGACACCCGTACAGAGAGCGGCGGCAGGGCATCGTCGCTCTTATTGCTGTTTATGGAGAGATCCAGGCTTGACTTGACGTCTGTGTCGTCAGCGTGTTCCCAGTCATCTCCTGCCGCAGGATGTTTTCCGACGGTATAGTCATTCTGCACTAGTGGTTCATCTTCGTGTGAATTGAAACCATTAGCTGGCACGCCACCATACACGGACGAGGTGTTGCTGTCAGACCTTAGATGCTGGCGGACCATTCCGCTGAGTCCGGAGAGCTGGACGATCGGACCGAGCGTTGGCGAGTCAGCCGGGGCATTTGATACAGTCACGGAAGGAGTAGGCGCTTCCTCTGAGGTCCGCGGTGGCTCCTTCACAACTGACTGGATCTTTTCGCTACCTGGACTCGACTCTTGGGACAAGAAGGGATGCGGTCGGTTTGCAGGATGTTGTGATTCGGGAGGCCGTTCTAGAGGGATATCCTGATCCCGGCGGTATAGGCTAGCTAGGTCACGAACATGCAGGTTGGGTCGGGGCTGGTCAGCCTGTTCCGTATGAATAGCAGGCGCGTCAGTATTTGAAGAGGCTCGAGCAGAGCTGGCTGCCGATTCTCCGGACAGACTGGTCTTTGATGCCAGGCCCGTTTCTGGGATGCGGTCCGAAGGGAGGAAATGCCTTTGAGCGGACGAATTGGACCTTGACCTAGCAGAGGAATATGTAGCATTCGAGTCGGCACGGGTCCGACCCATCTGCTGCCGAGGGGGGAATGCTCTCGGAGGCGAATTCTTCCGCAATGGTGGTGTCTCCCGGCCTTGTTGCATCTGAATTTGTCTTTGCGAGTACTTATTCTCGTCGTACGGTTGGACGGGCTTTGCAAAAGCCCCAAGTGCGGTTGCCTTCCCTCTGTCATTCGGTTGGACGGTGAGGATGGGGTGGTCGTCATGCTCGCTCATGGGCGGGCTCAGAGGAGGCAAGCCAAATCCAAGCTTAGATTCCGGGATAGCCTGCCTGGGAGGAAAGTCAAATGCACCCGCGCCGCTAACTGTCGGCGACGGACTTGCAGTCCTCATATTAGGCATGCTTGCCTTGCCAGTAATCTGATTTGGGTGCCATCTCTCAGCTGGGTGAGAGAGCCCGGTAGGTGAATTTCGGCCCAGGGGAGGAGTTTGGGCTCCGAGGGCACGTTGCCTAGTGAGAGTATCAATCCTGCTCATGGCAGAGAACTGTTGTTCGTGCAGATGCTGGTCGAGTCCAGTCTCATATAATCGCCGCCCCTTGTTTACGGGTCTCTCCATGGCCGGGAGGGTGGATCCAAGCCCAGTAGGGGAGATAGGGGCACTGGATCCGTTGATTGACGGCGCCTTCTGCGAGGTGACAGATGTCGCAGCGGTCGAGCTTCGGGTGATCGAAGGGCCAGCGGAAGATGTTGTGGATGATGTTTCCCGATTGCGGTTATAGGTGGGCGAGGGTGATCGCGCGGATGGATCTTCTTCTTCGTGCTCTTCTTGCTGCTGTGCCTTCTCAACGTCCCTGAGTTTCTGGAAGGTCGACTGGCTAATATCACTCTCGTATATGGCGCGGCCTCCCATTCCGGAACCGGACCCCTCTGTCAAGCTCTTTGTAGATCCGGAAGCGCCAACCGGGATCTTGTAAATCTTTTGACGGCCGCCAAACAAAATGTTGCCCTCTCCAGGCTTCGCACGACTCATAATGCTTCCACTGTGTACAGAGTCCTCGTCCGTCCCATTGCTCTCCACCGTCTTGTACGAGTCTGTCCTCGTGACAGCCCACGGCCGGACGGATCCATTGATGGAGGAGACCTCCGCAATATCGGAGAGTCCGTGTGGTTGAAATGCCAGGTCATTCAACCTAGATTGGCGTTTATTAGGTGCGAAAAGGACACTGTCATCGCTCGCCTTCCCCAGCTTTGATGTCGGGTCGTCCTGCTCACGCAGCATGGAGAAGCGTGCCGACAGACCACTCATCAGCAAGCTTGTTCGAAAGTCGTCGGAGGACGGCAGAGCGTTGGCGAGGTCCAATTCCATCTTGGGTTCTTGCTGCAACTGTTTCTTACCCAGCCTGAACGTCTTTGAGGGCTTGATACTGGGCGGGGACGGGCCATCGGAGTCGGTCGAGGCGCGGACCGGCCCTTCTGTGGCCTCCTTAGCCCTCTTCTTCGTCCGGAAGCGATTCATCTCGTCGTCTCGCGCGCCAGAGTGGGATATCGTTGGTCAGCCAGTGCTGAGTGTCAATTGCGAGAGCGAGAGTCAACAGAGAAGGGACTGCCCAGTTCGCTCATGTGCTCCTCGCTGTACAGTGATATAAGGGGCGTATGCGATTTGGCGAGAAGTGAGACGCACAGGCGTTTGCACATCGACAAAAGAGCTTAAGCGGATCAATTTCACAGCACGCAGTCGAGAAACCTAATAGCGTCTGGAATGTCTTACGTCGCGTAGTGTAGGGATGGCGAAGGCGCGGTGTTCAGAGCTGGCAGTCGCAGATGCAATACCCCTAAAGTCGGTAATACAGTCCCTGTGCGCATATGCTTTCGGCGCAGGATAGAGTATAGGAGGCTTTTCCGCGCTCATACCACCGCGTCACTGTCGATGGTGTTGATGAGGGGAATGAGGGGATTCTGGGGTATTTGGGGGGTGATCTTAGCAGATCTCGTCTTATTTCCCTTTTCACGCGTCGACGCGGTTGATGCGCGCGATGGGGAAGAATCCAGTAAGTTCGGCGTTGGGCGCCGGGACGGCTGGTTGGCTGCAGCAGCTTGCGTGGGAGGGATCTCGGAGATACGCCTCTTTAGGAGAGATGACGGGCAACGGCAGCAGCGCAGAAGGAGGGATTGGAAGGCAGCGAGCAGCGTATAATGGAGCAGCTGGGGCGTTCTCTTTCCTTGTCACTATCGCTGATCGAGGGAGGAGGAAGAGAAAGACGAAGAGAGGAGGAATGTGAAATTTCGAGAGGAGCGAGGGAATGAGAACGGGGTCGAAAAAAGGGCGAGCCAGGACTGTGCAGGCTGGCAGGCTGGTAGACAGGGGAATCGACCAGGAGTGGATCTAATCTATCTGGGAGGGCAACGGCGCGGAGAGCAAGGAGAGCACTGTCTCAAACGCAATGACGAAGGCGGGAGCGACAGGTAGATGTCCAGTCAGGCAGAGAGAGAAGGAGAGAAATAATCCAAACAGAGATCTCGGGCGCCAGGGGGGGGCGATGTCCCCTACAAGTAGTCCGGATCCCAGCTTGGGGATTTGGCGTGACTGGTGGTGATATTTTTTTCGGGTGGGTTGAGCTTTTTGGCCTTTTGGGCTGCCGCCAGAGCCTGACTCTGCTTTCTTCCGAGCATGGATGATGGATGGTTCCTCGAGCCCCTTACTCAGTACTGTACTGTATGTGCACCTGCAAATCAGTGTGTGCCACCCCCTCTTGTCCTCTCCTATCCTGTACCCAGCGCGTGGTACATACCTCACCGCAACCGCCAGCGAGTCCTCCTGCGCCAGGCAGATTTGGATATGGATTTGCCGTCCACCCAGAATCAGGGCCGGCAGAAGCCTCGACCGCTGGATCGTTCCCCCACCCACGATTCGACAGCTCTTCCGATGCCGCGGGAGCTGATCCTACGGGGTCTGGATGGACGTCCAGCAGATACGATGCGATCGTCTCCTCCCTACTCCTGCTTTCTGTAGGCGCAGTCACGATATCGACATGCCCCGCGCCCTCAGCATGTCTTACTGTACTCCCTCCGATGCAGCCAACTGATCGTCCTCGCCATCGCCTTTCAACGCATTGATCGTGATTATTGTGATGGGGGACGATGGGGCACGCCCGCGTTTCAGGATCGCGCTGGCCTCCATGCCTCCTACAGTAATTCTGGGCCCGGTCTCCCGCCCGGAGCTGCCCTGCCGCTGTATGGCCGGTGCAGAGTGCGACGCTGGCCACGCAGCGAACGGGGACCAGCCCATGGCACGATCGTCTGCCTCGGTCAGGGGAGGGAGGAGGGAGGGAGGTTCAGTGCAGCTTGAATGCTGCCCGTCGCTCACGTCGGCGAGCCCCTTCTCCGGCGGGCTGGTATTGACGGTACCATACCGTGCAGATGAGGGACGGCCCTACCTACTGGCCCCTTAAAAACTGTAATGTGTGTACGACCAACGAAGGTATCGCGTACTGTACTGTACTGCACAGTACATGCCGAGCAATAGACACAGCGCCTACAGGTACGGGGAACCCTCCCCCCTTGGACCACGGCCACGGCCCATCATCAGGTCGACGCTACGGCAGGCTGGGCGAGCTGAGGCAAATCCAGCTCGTCGGATCCACGAACGGCCTGTCACACCGCGTCACCAATGACAGCCGGTCTGCCCCTGACGCTGCGACGGTACCTGCGTACTATGCTCGCGCACTATCGTTTTCCAGAGGCTTGGCTCCCCTTTTCGTCCTTTTGGCCCGGGGACCCTCCCGTGCCTCCCGATTCCCCAACTCCGCGACCCCAGCATCCCACGCCAGTGTCTGATTGGAAGACGCGATATATCAGGATTCACCCGGAAAAGGAGGCAGCATCCTGATTTCTGCGCATGATTTCTGCACATGAAGGAGGCCATCGCGATGCTGAGAGGAGGCCCCGGTGGTATGGTCCCCATGCCGGCTCAGAGACAACTGCCAGAGGATCTTCACGGGGTTCCATCGATCAATAGATCTCAGTAACTTATTCTCTCCTCTCCTTTGATCGCTCTTCGGCGCAGCTGAGACCTGCTGCCGGAGCCCACCCACCCGCGCTTCTAGTATCACTCCTCGCCGACGATACATATATTCGATGCCTGGCAGCTTCCACCCGACCAGGACATCCTCGTAACGGCGATTGCTTAGACCCTTTGCACAGCACATGACGCACGCCCCTTTCGCACCTTCAACTATTCGCTGTGCGACCAAGGCACGGTAAAATATCACGGCGGTGGCGAGAGAGCAGGCTCCAGCCGCTCACTCCCGACCCGCACATCCCATAATCCTAATTCCTGAAAACATAACAGAAACTCGGCTCTCTGCAGAGGCACGGGGATTACGGAAATCATTCTCCGTCAAGAAAAATTAATCGAGAAGGGCTTCTGCGTGGATCGACTCAGTTACCGGCATAGCTCCGTCCCCAAGCTTCAGATTGATTGCGGAGGCCGGCGTCCGCCCCTCGTGGCCTGCAAGGATGTTGCAGTCTCCTAAAATTGCCTCCCTCTGACCTATTTCTCGTACCTGCGAGCTTCTAGCATGTCGCCATGTCCGAACTGAAATATCGACCGTTAGGACGAGTTGGGTTATAGTTAGCCAAAGGAATTGTTGAGATACGGCATGTTCTTTTTTTCTGCCCCACACTCCGAACATGCCCTAAGCTTCATCCCTTACCGCATTTCTCATCATATTTCCCAAAAATGGGTTCAGTAATGAGACGCGACTAATGTCTGAATCGCCAAATGTGCCGATCCAGAGTCAGCACTCTCCTGCACCAGGGTTAGTCCACCCTCGCCTTACCCTCGGAATTCTGGTATTCAGCTTTGCTCCAAGGCGGAACTTCCCTGGCGAGATCTTCCCTCCAAGTGTGTTTGGTCCCACGATACACGGATGCCGCGGACCTTCAGAGAGCGAGAAACTCTATTCGTAGAGTGGTTCATCTCGAATTGATTATACTGAACCTCTTCCTTATTCATTCAACCGCAGGGTGGGTGAGGGGTTGGCCCAATCCAGCCACATCTTCATATTGCTTAATATCATCTTTTATTATCGGTGTTTACTTCTCATATCATCTTGCATTAGCATTTATGGGTGTAACCGTGCTCTACGCCACGCTACGCATTCTCCTACATAATCTCGACATCCAGCTGCAGCATGCATCGCATTCGTTGACAGGGGATTAGCTTAGCGATATGCATCCCAGGCAGAGTTGATATATTTCTGTATCTGTATTCCTGCAGTGCAGAAGCACTCTATTTGGTTATCTCTATGGTCGTCTCAAAGGTGTAGTGCGCGAAGCGCCGCCATTTTATTTCAGACACCAGTTACCACTATGATGTTGCGAAACTCTCCAGCATACTTAGAACACTACGATAACTACCTGCTTCGCTAGTGAGTCTGCATGCAAAGAAGAATATTTATTCGACGCCTTCGACACGCCCTAAGCTCCCAGGGTTGAGAGTCCTAGCGCGGGGGGTGATATTAAGAAAGAGAGGTTGTGATCAACACAGGTCTGTTTATTATGATACGCCGTTGCCAAGCAAAGGACAACTATAGAATCTCAACTCCTATTTCATGCTTGACATGAGTGATATGATCTTTTTTTTCTCTCCGCCCTTTGGAGACAGATAAGGGGCACTTGGAACAGCATTCGTTGATCCCCCTTTGTAGATCAATCGCGAAAGACGACCGTCCTTGCTGCACCTCTCACCAACTTCGCTCTTCACGCCCCAGATGTATAGATCGGTCTACTAGTCTGCGCAAAATGGAGACTATGCCAGCACATAATGCAAGTATAATCATCTTCGGTCAAGGGCTGCATAAAATTTCCTCCTCGTTGGCGCACAAAAATAAAACAATCCAAGAATTAAGGTTCTCCTTTGACCTTCAAACCGCACTCAACATGTCCCTCCGAAGAGGGAGGGGTGTCCCATACTCTTCTCCCGAAGCCATGTCCCTTCAACTCGAAGCGAACCTCGAAGGGCCTGTTCCCTTCCAAGGAGCTTCGGATCAGCTCACGTGTCGGGTATCGGATTGCAGTTTAGGATGTTTGGCCCAGGACGACTATATGCGGTGAGAAAGGAAACATATATAGCGGATATATATAGAGTGGTACAATTTTGGTAAGAGAGATGAATGATGCCACTGCGCATGCTGGTCAGGCGACTTTTTTGTGCTGTTCGTTGTAATAGCATTCTTTGCTTTGGCATTATGGTAACTATCAGCTAGAAATTAATTGTAGCTAGGAATTTTACAATCACCGCTCACGCGACGTTAATTTGCATTACCTCTAGCTTAATATCACGCAAAATACCCGCAGGGCGCCATTCGCCTTCACTACAGACCTAGGTTTTGGGAGCGATATATTATCTAACATCGTTGTCAAGCTGCATAGAATTTTGGGAGGGGTAGGAAGAAGGGGGGGGGGGGGGGGGGGAGCGGAGAGTCAATCGAAAAAAGGGGGACGACTAAGCGACGAATTGCTTCCTTCCAATCACTCCAATGCCCAGGATAGCATTTAGGTTATATCGCGATAGAAGTTCCACACGCGGAAGATTTATCTGACGTCGGTTTAAATTTCCTTGCTTCACATATTCCGTCATATTTCTTTGGTAATATCAACTTTCATTACTCGCATACCAGTTGTCTGAGGTAAAGTAGTGGGCCCGTCGATGTGTGATGAGACTACCACGAATCCGACTCGGAGAGGGAATAGGAGTTTCAGTCGGAATGGACTAAGAATTACGAGATACACTACCACGCTTATGGGCTATTCACATTCTTTGTATTCCAAATAGAGAGAGGGAAAATATAAGTCGTCATGCTGATGCAAAGTTACAAGCCTTACTCGTGTCGATCATGCTGGCTATGCTGTGGCTCCAAGATATCGTCTGGCCGTCTATGATTAGACATGCTGCTCAAATAATATTTACCAAGAGCCCATGTGAGCCGTTATTTTTCCTGGCTGATCATGGCTGTGTGGTTTATTACTAGTGTTGTAACCGGAGAAGTTGCTTGACCAGACTGGCCAAAGTAATCTGTTGGCCGAAGGTTGTTGCAACGAAAGCGCTATTGCGAATGCATGACTAGTAATTATATTACTGTTCTTGTTATAGAGACCTGAATAAGGAGAACGAAGAAGAAATCTTTTGTTCTACATTCATTAAATGGTTAGCTTACTATCCTTTAGTATCGAGAACCAGGGCGTTTTATGCCTACATTCAATGTGACCGTCTGGACCATGTTTACTCCCCGTACTAGTATCATGTTTCTCGTATGGAGCATGAAACTTATGTAGCGTCTCCTACGCATCTATATCACTAGAACCACGAAGGAGGCTCATATTCCTAGTAAGGAAGTGTCTCCAAAGCCACCATTCCATCCAAATGCCTTACAGTCTCCCAGGGTGCTGTCTGTTCCACATCATGGACAAGTAGTGTAATTTCCCTTAGGCAACTCCGAGCAGATTTTTTAGGATGCTAGGTTTACTGGCAGCCTCCTCATCAGCTGGACTTTCTTCAGCCGCTTTAGCCACCTGCATGGGAGGTGGTGTGACCTACTTAGAGCGAGACTTCTTGATGCTTCTCGGCTGGCTCATCACTGAGTTCGTCAACAGGATTGCCAGCCGTCTTGTCTTCAGCTTTGTCCTCAGCACTAACAGGGACCTCTGCCACAACCTTATCGTTACAGGGCGATTCTGGTGGAGGCATGTTTTCCGCTTGTGACGGAGGTGCGCATTGAGAGGGTGTATAGTGAAAGGGACTTCCGATTTCGTGCTGTTGTGTTTTATGAACGATTGTTCGAATTATCCACGCGTCGTACGTAAAGGTAGATTAGGCAAGGTCTGGAATGTCTCGAAATACGCTGTCGGGTGGATTCCGCTGACGAGGAGACAGCCGGTATTCTTGAATTGTTTGTGACGGGGGTAGGCTTTAAGAAGGAGAAACAAACTTATACTTTGCATTATTCGAGGAAAGTACTGCCTGCCACCAAAGGCGTATATAGAACTTACCCATGTCAACCACTCTGATTTCGCGTGCCTTTTGGCTTGAACGTTTGAACTGAGGACTTGAAATACTTTGAGCGAGTCACTTGAGACGCGCTATATCGCGAAAGGCACCTGCTGCAATTGACAACTGTGCTATCGTGGATGGCAGGGTCTTTGAAATGAGATCTCCTTTACCTTAGGATAACCAGCTAAACAGCCACAGCCATTTACACATACCATGGCCAAGTCAGGGCCTTAATAATGCGTAAAGTCGATTGCATTTTCTTGAAAGTACACCTAAGCAATGATAGAATGCTGCTATTGTGACCTCCAACCATCCGTTGCAACCAACACAGAAACAAAGACCCCTGAGTAACTTATGCCGTTTATTTCTTAGCCGCAGCATCCTCATCCGCCTTCTCCTTTGCCCGCTTCTCCCGCTTTCCCCGGTTTCTCGCCTCACTTCGGGCATCTCTGAGCTTTCGGTACGCGCCGCCCTCAATAGGCTCGGGCATGTCGCTCTTGCTAATCTCCTTAATAGTAGCATCGGTGTGGACAATGGGCAAACTCTGCTTGAGGCTTGACACTGTCTTCTTGGCGCTGGCAGCCTCCTCTTTGGTAGCATCACCCTTCTTGGGCTGTCCAATCTTGCGGGGAAAGAGGATGAGGCGGGCACGGTATTCCTTGAGACGGGCGACGTTGGCGGAGAGGGATTCGGTGGAGAGGTTTTGGCGGCGATGGTCGACAGAGATCCCGATCGTGGGGGCGAGTAGGCGAGGGATTCCAGCTTCCTGTGTGCTGTCAGATTTACAAGTACGTAGTGCCTCTCTCAGATATTCTATACCTTCAGTTCAGTCAAGGTGAAGCCACGTCCGGCTCGAACACGGCGGTTGTACTTGATAGTTGGGCATCGCACAACAGGTCTCAGCTTGTCAACTGGTCGCGGGGCAACGGCTGCCGCCTTCGAAAGACGGGCATTGCGACGTCTCAGCTTTCGGCCGGGCTAAAGATTGTTAGTTCGACCTTCCAATGCTGCTCCTATATTATTTTTACCTGGTCGAAGTGAACCCGGACTCGTCGCTGCCAATCCTTTCGGAAATCTGCTTCCTGTTAGTACCATGCTTGCGCCGAAGATCGCAACAAAAACATACGGTTATGGGGGATCTGTTGGTTGTGCTTGATCGCCATTGTGTCGAGATGCGATCAAGAATTCGTGGTCGAGGTCGAGAAGGTTGATGTCGAGTTGGAAGTTCACAAATTGGAAGAATTTTAGCGAGAGGGTAGGGCTTCACACGCTGCAATTTCTTGAAAATAGAAGAGTGACACCTGAGGCGTTAGCATTATTTGTGCCTTACCAAGTTGGCGGTGCTTGGACCATTGAGTTAGGCATCCATACTCATTACACGTGATATATGCAAACACTGCAAACAAATTTAGCGAGTCACTAGCGCGGCTGTAATTTCTCGCCTATAAATATGTCGCGTCAGTCTTGGTTTTCAGTTTTCTTTCTCCTTTTCTTCTTCATACTTACCTTCTTGACAGTACCCTAGCTCAAGAATTAGGGACTGGCGATACGAGCCCTCCATTGCACATCGGGGTGGCGAGAATCGTTTACTTGGCTTCGGTCACGTAATCGGGGGAATTTTTGATTGCACTCCGACTTCTGTCGAATACTTTTCATTGAGAGCTTGGCCTTGAGCTGATTCTTGAAGAAGAGAGTCTTTTCTATCTTAGGTAGATGCATTATATTTATCTGTTTTAACATGCGGCCGCAGTTGTCGGTGTACCGACACGTTTCCGGTCTGAAGATATTCATCCTATATGAGCACGACATTGGAACTAGATCGTAGTTGCCTAAAGACCGCTGCAGCGCATATACTGTGTAGTATAAAGGTAAATGGGTACCGCGTTTGATACGATACCTGGAATGGTGCAGGTTCTGACACGCCTCAAAACCATGCAGTTGTCACAATCAGATAGGTTATGGTGGACTTAGAGTCACAGAACCATTGTTCAATGTTATCCCATTAGTAGAGCCCTCAAATTAACTCCAAGTTAATTATTAATACTAGGCCTCCTGAACATCTCCTTGCAAACTGAGCGCGTAATTTCCATTTGGGGATAGAGCATCACGTGAGGACGCCTCCAGATCTGAGGTCTATTTTCAAAAGCCTGTCCTCAGCGTGAAAACAGGCAAGCGCGCCCAAACCACGCTCCTTTATCAGCGTCTGTCGCATTCTCGTACCTCTCCCAATTCAAGAATTTTGTCATATTCCGCAGCCTGTTCTTCGAAGCGCAAACATGACGCGAGCACAGCAAACCGTATCAATTGGCCTCCTAGTGACCTCAGTATGCATTCTTTAAGCTCCTCCTAAACTCCTTAAACAGTGCAATAACGGCTGACCGGCTATAATTATAGCTCTATCTTGCCCTCTACCTCGAACTCATCCCTCTGCCGGCTTTGATCTCGAGGGAATTGCTACCTGTTGTATGTTCTGCCTCAATCAACCAGCTGTGCCTGTAGACAAGTCTACCAACCGCCCAGACAGTCAAAAGCCAAGCTAACATAGAACTGCTCTGCAATAGTTGCCCTTCTGGGCCCTTGTCACTTTCGGCGCATACCTATTATTCAAGCTTGGCTGGGGGGTCTTCACTTTTAATGATGTGCCCGAAGCACATGCGGAGCTGATGAAGGAAATTGACATGGCGAAGGCAGATTTGAGAACCAAGGGCGTTGATGTCGACTAATTCTGTGCTATAAAGTACTGCACTGTGGGATAGCAGGACCGGACTCATAATAATATACTTGTCTCATCTCGAACTATGCGCCTCACTGAGGTGGATATTAACCAAATCCGCATAATGTGTGAAGATACATAGCCAGCGGGGAACCGCGACTTACGTCTATTCATGGCTCATGTCTATGCGTATGGAGTATCAATCCTATGCGCCAGCAGTACCCTCTCTAGCATGCTTCTCCTTTAACCTTTTCTCCTGTTTCATAAATTCCCTGATGCCAACTGGTATATTCTTAAACATATCTTCTCCCAGGAGATCAGAATCCAATGATTTCCCCCAAAGTCCTTCACTTCCTCCGCCGTCATTATCTATAGTATTCATGACGCCTTTCTCTGCCTGTACAATATCAAGTTCTCGGCCTGTGCTCCCACCCATACCTGTATCTTCTCGTCGCCTTTTCTTCCTTGCCCCTTCTAAGGAGCTCTCCTTCTTCATCGCATAGTCGGCTTCTCTGCGTTTCATAACATATTCTTCCATCTCGTCCCGGTATTGATCCCAAACACAATTCACACATCCGCTCATGCAGCAGTTGTCAGGTTCCTCGGGACGAGGCGGCACCCAGACGCCGGCTACCAACGTGCTTTTGCGCTGGATGTCAGATCTTCGTTCTAGAGGTGATGACAATCGTGAGGAAAATATAATCGCAGGTCTAGAGTCGTTAGTAGAGCCCTTTGCCGAGCTCGTCGTGGTGGTCGTGGTCGGCAGAGAGAGGGAAGAGGCGGTGGTGGGCGGCTTGCTTTTGATTCTTGGGGTTGGAGCTTCGAGGAGGGAGGCATAATAATCTCCTATAGGATTGGCTTGTTGAGTAGAGGGTTTTGCACTGCTCGAGGTATTCTGTCGTTGAAGGTAATAGGGGGGACGTGAGAGCATGAGGCACTTGACCGAGCGAGGGAAGAATCTTGTCTCCATTTCTAGGTACGAGAGATATATGCTAGGAAAAGAATTCGGAATGTTCTACCGAGAAATCATTAGAATATTGGCGGGTCCCGGCGATTACTCTCTTGATCGTGAAGATTTTCTTCGACATGCATCTATCATCATCGATGACTGTTAGCTTGGCGGATCGACCCGGGGCCATCATGAACCCCTCGGCCCCTCGAATCGCGACCAACTTACGCGACCTAAACAAAGAATTCAACTCTAACACTCTACGACATACTCCAACGAGCCCTGAGGATTCTCGGAAGCGAAATCGAACATCCAGAAGATGGCAGACTGGTGAAATCCGTCTATGTTTCTGTCAATGGAGTCGTCACCATCCAAACGGCGCAAAATCTCGCCACAAACATCGGTGTCGGTTGACGCGACAGAATCCCCAAGTCGAATACCCGTCCGCAAAGATGCCACCAAACCCATGCCGCATAGACCTTCCTTTGCTTCGCCCACGAAGGCAAGCATAGCAAGGCACAATCCGCAGCTGCTGCATCGGCTGTCGTCTCCTGGGAGCAGCAGGGCAGGGAGAGGGGGAAGGAATCTTGATGATGTCTTCGTCAGGGCGTTGAGCCGGGCCCGTCCAAGTACTGAACAGCAAGATGCCAGATCTGGGGAAGAAGGAGATAAGTCCTTAGGATCGACTACAGTAGAGAATGAAACTCCAGAAGAGGATACGACGACACTCGCTACCGGACAGTCGAACACACGAAGGTCTCTCTCTGTGGGACTCTCGGCGAAGCCAAGGAGAATGTCACGTTCACCCAAGAAACAGACTCCGAGGGCTTTAAGTTCTGTTCGAGAAATTACACCTACTGAGCAAGATTTTGAGGGTGCCATCAACCCACTTCCAAGGGCAGGATTGAGGAGATCTCCAATGCGATCCCAAGAGATGCAGGAGCAGGAGGAAGACTTTAATCCATTTGAGAGAAAAGGACTGCGCAGGTCACCTCCAGCATCCAGCATGCTGCCAAGAACTAGTGAGGCGGACATTCGAGAATTGGAACAGCCACCGGTATCTATAACCTCCAACTTGCCGATATATAGTCGCGACGTAATCCCAAGCAATCTTGTGCTGCAGAGCAAAACCGAACATATGCCGGAGGAGACTCAACATTCTGGTGGACAGTTGATTGCGTCCGCGGACAATTCCCCACACGTCTCATCCCCTGTGGCAAGATCTCGAATGCGCCTAGATCAAGATGAAGAGCTAGAATTACCACCAATCCTGAATGCAGCAGGAGTTCCTGACTCCATCTCAACCACACCGCAAACAGGGATACATGACATTCTAAGCAGTAAAGAAAGACGGAGTAAAGATCTTGCAAAGAAACTGCCGTCGTCTCCGTCAAAAGGTAATTTGCAGAGTAATCCAAGATTGACAAAGGCTTCAAAACTTGACCTAAGAGCCGAGTCTGAACCGGAGCCTGCCCACCCTGAAAAGCCTAACCGGCGGAAATCTGCAAGATTCTCGATACCAGAAGATCTATATGCGCCTAGGAAGAAGCTTCGTGATGATCTTCTAAAGGAGCTGGAGCAATTGCAAGCAGATGTTGCTCTCGCGCATCAAGAAAACGAAAGATTGCAACGACATTACGAGTTGAAACGATCACCACCCACTGTGCCCCCAAACCCAGAGGAACTATTAAGCCTCCTTGTTCGATCAACTGCTCCTGGACGTCCTAAAGTGGATGCAACTCAAAGTAGCCCGTTCATATCTATTGGATCATTTCTCCCATTTTCATCCCGGAGGAAACGTATGTCAAGAGCGTCAGTCCCATTAGACAAACCGGCGCCATCACACTTACCCATCGACGTCGAAAACCCTCTGCCATATCTTCAGGCCTTTAGCCCACTAACCTATACCTCGACGATTACGCTCTTACCGCAAGAACCTCAAGCATCCAAATCATCATCCCAAGAAACCCAGTCAATATCGCAACTACATCTCATAACTGCATCTCACCTCTCAGGCCTCTTCACGGCCCGTATGTCGATGATTGTTGACACCTTTCTCCTCTCGATATCTTCGGTTCACATGGATAGATTACCTCCTTACGCCGAGAATGAACTAGGCAATTTTCTGAGGGATGAGCTCTCTCAAGACGGTACATTAACGAAGGACGTTGGCCTCATATGCTGGGCAATGGGCCGTTGGGTCGAGGTTTCTGTATTGAGGGCACGATTTTGGTGCACAGTTGAAAATGAATTCGGGACTCCAGAAGCAAGGGCAATAAGTCTCCAAAAGAAGAAGAAACGAAAACGTCGACACGTAGTCACAGAGGATAATAACGAAGAGCCATTGGATACGCAAGATGAGAAGGAATTTAAGAAACAAAAATGGACACGTAGACAGTTGTTGCCTCATATGGGGCGCACGGCTATAGAACTTGCAACTGATAAAGTGGAGTTACGGATCGAGTGGAGGCTTAAGTTTGATTGGACTGGAGAAGTTGATAGTTCCATTACCGCCAGCGTAAGGCTGCCGCAGAGCTGTCAGTCGTCTATACCCTCGTTTTATTCCACTAGGAAGCTGTGTGCTGATATCAATCATAGGGCAAGAATCAGATAATAGAAATAGCCTGTCGAAAGTACCGGAATCATTCGCCCAGCTCCTTAAGCAGCAGGGGCCTCTTGGAGCTGTAAGAACTATCGTTGGACTCCTCATGGCTGACCCTTCGCAAAATTAGGTGTTGTGCGAATACTTAGCCAGCCCCGGTTGTATATATTACATAATAAGCTTATGACTTGATACAATAGAACTCAAATGACTAGAGGGCTGAAGTGAAGGAGTTTTTTATATCAAAGTTACATGTAGCGTTCACAAGATATGATATCAAATTAATGACCTCGCATGGTATTAAAGAACTATCTACGTGCTAGGTGATCGCTTCAACGAAATGCCAATCACTAGCTGCTTTTTGATTGAACACCCCCTTCATCTAGCAATGAACAGGGATTAGAGGAAGGCATTGCTCGGAATGCAATGCCATTTAGTTCAATATTAGGGCCAAAAGAGAGACTTCGAAGTCTGCCAAACCCGTTCCCCTTTATATGCAAAGGGCATGATGCTGATTCTCAAAAAAATCGCCAAATGCAACGCCAAATGCACCTGTAATTAAACAGAGAGAAGTCCATCCTATGCCTATCATCCTTCGCTGAAGAAATATTAATTGCTGGGATTTGGGTGACCGGTTTCGAACCAAGTTCGTACCAAGGTGGAAGCTCCCTCAAGCCCGCCATGGGGATCAACAGCCTCTTGCCAGCGTACAGTGTCCTCGTACTGATCGTCCGTCTTTTGTGGAACGTAGGGGCTAGCAAGGATTTTAAGTCTCCGTCTCTCTCGCTCCTCGATAATGGAATGCATGGCCTTATGTCTCAGTGTTTCACTCGCCCAGCCTTCAACATTTCCTAATCGAGGAGACTCAAGAACATATTTCAAGAGGTGGAATGGCAGGTTGAGCAAAACCTTAGAAAGTGTGACTAAAATGGAGCTAGGTTCCGATTTGACGCTATCCTCACTAGGATGATCGCCAAACTTGATAAAACTCAGCCTTGGATTCTGAGCTGGCGAGCATTCTTGTGGCAATAACGGAAGTCTGTGGTTGTAAGCCGGAACTCCTACAGAGGTGTCGAGCTCGAAGGCAGGGGGAAATGCAGTTATGATGAAGTTCAAAGCGGCGTAGATGAGCATATTCGCGGCAGGGCCATACGTGCTAGGGCATGGGCCTTGCGCCCGGATGCGATAAGTCCATTGTGAATCAAGGCCACCATCTAACGCAAAATCCAGGGCCTTTTCGATTGTATCCCAATTAACTGTCATACAGGCAAGCTCAATGCCTCGAGCAGTGACGGGTGGAATTTGCAAGATATGACCTGCCGCAGCATAGCCGAGAGCCAGATCGAAACGATCAGCAGGTGTCCCTGGCATCGGCGCAGTTTGTCGTGCACTGGGCGGGAGGTATTGAACGGCTGCAGTACCCAGATCCAAAAGAGGCCCACCATATAATCTCTGTGCGGCCATCCAGAAGCCATCAGAGCGTAAGAAACGATCGTCGGACTCGATGAACAGAGGTTTGACGGATAGACCGTTGCTCACTTGAGCTTGCCCTTTCATGAGGGCCTTTAGATACGGGCTCCGGGCAAACAAGAGATTATGGCCGGGAATACGGACTGGTGGAGCACGATCATCAGAGTAGCGAAGCTCCAGAACATAGTCGGCTAATTCAGCATCGGCAAACTGACTTGTCAGGTACGCCAAGAGGCCATCAAAGTTATCGGCTTGAAGAGGCGGCGGGCCCATAGGATAGCTGAGGGGATGCGGCCCGAGACTCGGCGTACCTGAACGAGGTTTCATCCTTGGCTGCTGATATAGACGTACTTCATCAATATGGCCGTTGCTTCCGTTTGATATCACAGCCGTCGGGTACTGGCCGTAGAATGCTGGGGTGTGGCTCTCTTGTTCATTTGGCGCTGATGACTGAGATCCGTGGAAACTATGTGGTGTTGAGGGGTCATATGGAGGGAAGTGTGGACTGTCAAAGCCTGATGGGGTGGCAGATGGAGAGTTTCCGTCACTAGGACCAAATGCAATCATTTGTCGACGAGCAGGATTCTCTGTTATAGACGCCTGATTGTTGAAACTCTCTGGCCGGAGAGGGTAATAACCTGGAGGCGGTGCCATCGTGGAGAAGCCGTTGGCGACTTGCTGGGAATGGCTTCCATTTGAATGATGGGGGGCGTGGCGTCCAGTTTGGGGCTGCTGTAGGAAGGAATGCAGAGGGAGGTTACCTGAAGAAAGGGGCGGAGCAGGCGATGACTTGCTTGAGTCCGGGTAGCCTCCAAACACTACACTTCCCACACTGGCCTGCGCCTGATGCAATGACTGTCCGTTGTTGAAGCTTTGTTGCTGGGGGAGCTTGACAGAATGAGCAGTTGCCACGCCCGATTGGAGTTGAGTTGCTGGCACAAACGCGGGAGGCATATGGTAGGTCGAAGTAGAGACATGCGTGTCAAGAGTCTTGTCTGATGTCAAGGAATTAGCTTAAAATTCATTTCAAAGTACAGAGAATTCATCGTACCAGGAATATTCTCTTCAGATTGGGCCAGAGACTCCTTGCTGGCAACCTCACGTGGCTCTCCTTCGACGGAGTTTACCACTGCCTGAACTTGCTCGGGAGCGCTGCTGGTTCCCTTGCTGGTCTCCTTGCTGGCCTGCATGAGCTTATTGTCATCATGTCCCACAGATGAACCATTAGCAACGGCGGGCTCTGCTACGGTTGGTGGAGGCGTCGTAGAGTACTGCTGTTCGATAACCGGAGCTGCTGGCGCATCTTCCTTTGCCTTTTCCCGCGCGACCTCTTGCTGCTTGCGCTTTTGGATATAGGGTAGCGGGATAGCTGGCACAATAGCCTTCGGGACGGATGGCCTTGCACGGCTGTGCTGCATTGCCTTGGGCGAATTGCTCGGAGGAGACATGACTGTTTGAGTTGCCTTTCTGTCGTCTGGCAAAGTCGTTTCCAAATTGATCGAGTGGTCACTTGTACGACTGACGTCCCCAAGTCTCAGCAATGGCCATAAAGCTGGTCATGTAGTACCTGGGGAGTCTATCGTGGCTCGACACCGAAGATAATGTGCCCGAAGCGCGATCGATCTCGGGGTCGAAGAAAGTTCGCCGGTGAAGCTGCGGCTGCCCATGACAGAATGAGCGTCCCCGCAAATAAAAATTACCTTGGCTCCAGATACCCTTGAGCAGACGCTAGCCATCTTTGGTGCTAGCGGTCAAGGGACGGGTTTCTGTCCACAACCTCTGCTTTTGAGCGGCAGATATCCTTTAACATGAAGGATGCATAGGTACTGTGTGCTATATTGCCTACCATATTTGCGATCTTTGCAATACCTGCAAATACATTTCTTTATGCTTTGGGGGCATGAATGCTTAGGGCTAAGAGTGCAGGCTCCCCTGGGTCATCCTCTGATCTAGGTCATCGCTACGACTCCTCCTGCAAAACGGTCCTAAATCTCTGAATCGAGCCTAAAGATCTTTTGGCGAAGCTTCTTGAACAACCCAAGATTATGAGTATAGATTTCGTGCCAATTATTTTTAAAGTGGTTAAAGTTGGCAAGCTCGTTGCCTACTTCTCAAGTCACAAGAGCGTCTAATTCACCCCTCCTCCACCCGGTCATCAGTCAGTTGTTGTATCAGCCTTACGTCTGACCTGTATGCCCTCCGGCCTTTTACATTTCTTCCCCGGTTGATTTTATCACTCTCGATGCCTCCTACCTGAGTATATCATGTACAATTAAAACCCGAGCATAAAACCGCCCGTTAGGACGAATCGCAGAAACTAGGTATCATTTTTGAGACGACGGGAATAGCTAAATGTCATACAGTAGAAATCTCACTGTGCAAAGCACCGGATTGAACTTCATTTTAAATAGTATAATAAACAGTACAGTGTGGAGGTGAATGTTAGGCTGATATACAATCCTGAAGAAGTTGAGCTCTGATTTCTTATGTGCAAAATTTCCACTTCTAACCTGCCCTAACCACCCTCTCTACCCTCCTTGATCTATATTGTATATGCTAGAATTTTGGCATGATTACAGAGACACAGCAGATAGAAGCTGGAAATATGCATTCTGACTGCCAGAAAGAATCTAATCTTAACGTCTCATGCCCATCTCATCTCTTATATCGTACATGTACAGATTAGACGCCAAGGTCCATGCAAATGTTGGCCATACCCTGATATATACACTGTGCCCCCAAAACGCCTGGCTATGTCGAATACAGAGGGAAGATTTCGAGACTGTGCTCGGACCAGTTGTTCAACTAGACGCTATTAGCGGCCACCCTCCAACTAACCCATTAGTATGCCACCTGCTATACCAATCATCAATTTCATCTCCATGCGCCTTGCTTAGTGCTACCGATCCTTATAAACCTTCGGTTTCCAGCCTTCCTTCAGTTCCGCTTCCCTGCTCGCCTTCTCTTCCGCCTGGCGCACTTCAGCCTCTATTCTCTCCCTTGCTCGTAGAATTTTGCTCTGCAGGTAAAAGCTCCCTCCCTTCTTCGGATCATTGACATCGAATAGCTTCTTAAACCTTTCCGTCACATCCTCCAAATTCGCCTTGCCGTTTTGCGGCGGCTTCACATTGAGGATCTTGCAGGCTTCTTCGAGCGTCAGCCCGTTAGTGGCGAGTCTGCTCACTCCTCCGGGATTGCTCTTGGCCTGAGCTTTGGCATATTGCGAGGACGCGCTGGCTTGCTTGTATGCTTCCGCGAAGGCCCGTCCGACTACTCGGGTGCCGGTTATAACGACTTTTGTTATTATTCGATGCGCCTGTAGCCTGGACGTAAGCAATTGGGAACTGCATATCGTGGAGGAAAGCTTTGGGGTAAATGTAACATACCATGCTGCTGTGATGGGCGAAAGAATGACGGTTTCCGATACCAGAGTTAGATGTTGTATGCTTGACACTTTTTTTCGCCTGCACCTGGACTTTGCGCAAGGAGTTAGCGCAAATTATTGACGCCTTATATATAAGGCCATTATCAACTTCGAGAAAACACGTCTAACGATCGATCACTGCCACCTATTCCAGTTTTAATGTTCCGACAGTCCTACCGTCTTTCTTTCAATAACAGCCCGTCTCGAAGCTGACCTGACACACTGGGCTTCTTTACAGCTAACTGAAATGGCGCAATTCTTTCAACAAGCTCCTAACCAGCCTTATGGCACTTCAGCTCAAAACCTTCAATTCTACCCTTCATCATATGGATCCAATGCTGTATCAGGACACGAGACACCTCAGCAAGCATCATACGGCTATTCGGCATCGGCACCCAGCCCAGCCTACCCAGGGGTGGGAGGCTTTAATTCTGGGTTCGCTGGCCCGTCTGGAGTGAGTGGGCGTATGGGTGAGCAAGGAGGGCTAAGAACAGGATGGTTGGCAGCATTTGGCACAGAAGGATATGATGGGGAACCGCCGCTGCTGGAGGAGTTGGGTGTTAATTTCGCGCATATCCAGACCAAGGTCTTTGCGATCCTACTCAAAAACGCGAAGACATGCTGACCATCGTGCCATGCCACAGACTTTAGCAGTGCTCAACCCCCTCGCGCAAATAGACCAACATATTATGGATGATTCTGATCTTGCAGGACCCGTTCTCTTCTTCCTCCTCTTTGGAACCTTCCTTTTGTTATCGGGGAAAGTCCATTTCGGATATATCTACGGCCTTGCTCTCCTAGGCACCACCTCGCTCCACTGGATACTGGCTCTCATGTCACCTGCACCCAATGCCTCTGATCCCTCCTCAGCAGCCGCCCTTCACGACCACTCGCCGAGTGCCGGTTCCTCACACCTATCTTCTACTCTTACATTCCCGCGCAGCGCCTCAGTTCTTGGTTACTGCCTCTTACCGCTCGTTCTTACAAGCTTGGTGGGGATCGTGATTCCAATGGATGGGATGCTAGGCTACGTACTGACGAGTTCGGCAATTATTTGGTGCACTTATAGCAGCTCGGCCATGTTTTGTGCGGTGGGCAGGATGCGGGCAATGAGAGGGCTGGTGGCATACCCCTTGGCGTTGTTTTACGGCTGTTTTGGACTTATGGAGATCTTCTCTAGTAGGGGGGCATAAGGTTTATGTGGTCGGAGTGGCAACTCAACGGGATTGCGGTGTACATACTAAAATGGGCGTAAGGAATGATAGATACTGCATTTTGCGGAAAGCGGATTCTGGCATGGAGCTTGTTCGGGAGCAGATGGCACATAGCAGTCATAGTCTATTGCCATGGAATTGTAACAATTGAAATTTAAAGGCCAAGCTGGGCAGATCAGTGTATTCTTGATATAGATTGCAGACTTGGTTTACTCTAGGCCCATCCGGGCGTCATCACCAATTCCCCAATCTGTATGTCGTGGTCGAGGAGGCCTCTCCTCATCGCTTTCTGTAGTGAAGCTGTTTGTTCGACTCTTCAAAGAGCTTCGCTTCAAACTTTCGGGTCTAAAACCCGAGCTTTTGCTGTGCGTGCTCTTCACGCTCTTCGTGCTGTCAAAGCTTCTGACACTCTCTGCATATTCATGCGCGGGTTCGGACGTAGGGTTAGGAGCTGGTGTGGGTTCTGGGCTGGAGTTGATTGTAGGTGTCGGTGAGGGCGTGATTTCAGTGCTGGGAGATATTTCGACCAGTTCGGCGTCTCTATACCATTTTCTCCTTCTCGTATACTTTCCCCACCCATCTTGGCCACGGCGCCCATCTTTCCACTATCAGAAGTTAGCGTAAAGGATTTTGCATACAACGGAAGAAGTAATCCAAACCTTATTATCATAATATATCCAGCCCTGCCCGCCACCGGAACCCGACTTGGGCTTTGAGCCGCCCTCATCAAATTCGCCTGCTCCTTCAACAAGCCACTTACTTCCCTGAACCCATCGCCATCTAGCAAGCCCATTTTCTACATCAGGTAATTCAAAGGTATCTTTCGATGGAGCCGAGTTTAGGTGCTCATCAGTCCACGCTGATCTCTCGTATGGAAACAAAGATGTTGTCCAGCCTATCCCGACCCATCTTCGCTGATTTTCGTATAATATGAAAGTGAAACGGACACCTGGGGCATCTGGTCTCCTTCTAGATGCAGCACTTACAGCCAGGTTGGCGGCTAGAGAAGCTTCTTCTTGATACGCTGATTTCCGGCGATGAACTATGGGGCTGGCGGAAGACCCATTCGACGACGGGGCATGCACACCTGCAAAATTAAGGCCTGTGATAGCCGCACATAGTTGGCGTACAGTCCCAGACCTCCATAAGATGACTCTTGATACTCGCTGCGGCTTCGAGTGGTACGTCAGGAATAACGTCCCCCCAACAAGCACTAGCCGTTTAGCGGTTATGATTTGGATTGGCGGGAGTGTGAGTATGATCCAAAAGGGCGTGATGAGGAGGATTCGGATAAGAAGGGTGGTAAGAGCAGGGCGCGTTGTCGCAGAAGTTGCGGTTTGTTGGGTGGAGAGAAAGTCTGTTAACTCTAGGAGCGGATCCAAAAGTACGTTGCATCTCGATGTGAATTCCTTCAAAGAGTCGACAATCTCATCCAGGGTCTTTTGGTGTTTTGTATTCGTCACCTCAGACTCCGCCCTTTTGTGCCCCTTCTTTTGCCCTTTCTCACCCGTCCACCCAGTGGAAGAGAGCGGGGAGTATCGTCGCGAGTACATGCCTAGTATCAGGGCGATAACAATCATCACTGGGCCCGCCCATCTCATCACCGCATCACCATATAAGACTATACCCCAGAAGCTCGCCAAGAGCAGGAAGCTCTCCCAAGGATCCCCGGTTGTCCATGTGAGCAAGCCCACGAGCTTATTGAGGGGTAGCAGGAAGGGATGCGAGTATGCCAACGCGCGAGTAATCTGCGGAGGAGTAGCTATTAACAATGGCGACTTCTGATGCACTAAGATTGTGGAGCGTTGCTTGTTCGCAGAGACGGCATGCGAAAGGGTTACCGGCGAGAAGGACGCCACGGTTGGAGGATTCGGGTCGGCGATTGAGATGGGCTCGCCCTCGCCATCCCTCCTGGGCTTTAAGGGAGACGACATTGAATCCAACCAAGGTGTTTCCTTGCGAAGAAGTCAGCTCTGTTCAGAGGGCTCGGTGGCGTACGCGGCACGTACAATTGCCGCCATCTACAACGTCATTGCGAGAAATGCGCCAAGTCAGGCAGGATGATGGTATGCGATCCTATCGCGAGGCGTCAGAGCGACGATCATGAAAGACGAACCATTCCCAGTGTAATTACGCGGTTTACTGTAGAAGAGAGGGAGTTATATGAGAAGGAATGATAGAAGAAGTGCTCGGAGAAAAGGGGGACAAGAAGTTTGTCAGTCGAGCATGACATCCGATGATGGTGGAGGCTCGTGGCCATCCACCTTAAACTGCCCTACGGTATTCGCCTCGGTCCAGCTCTCTGATCACATGCGGGCGAAACTCGAATTCAGCGTTGCATGATTGAACCTATGGAATATAGAGCATTCTACAGGATCAAGACAAGCCATAACCAGCCAAGGCAATTATTTCAGCACGTCAATTGAGACGCTCACCTTCGGCGGCGCCATCCATCTTGCTGGAGCTGGCAGAATGGGAATCACGTGGTGATTAGCGCTATCTGGCCCGCGAGTTCCTGTCCTGGGAAATCGCGAGATCCATTTTCTAAATTTTCGCGACAACCATAACAACTTCCTCACCCCCATCCTCCCACTACCTACACCCCAAGACCCTCAACGCCTCGACAACATGTCGAGACTCCCTCCACTTCCGCCGGGACTTCCTCCGAAACCCGTCTCTGACTCGTATCGCCCTGGCCCTCCTCTCCACGAGAACTACTTCCCGCGACAAGAGCGACTAGACCGCTCCGCACAACCCATGTATCAGTTTGGACGCGGTTTTGACTCTAGAGACTCGTACCGCCCGAGATCGCCTCCCCGATACAACCGTGATAACTACGGCCCTGCTATTCCGGCATCCAACGCGCCTGGTCGCCCTCAAGGAGATGCCTATCGTCCTCCCAGCAGTGGGTTTAGCTTCCGATACGATGCCCCTCCGTCCATCTCCTCGCGGCAGACCGACTCTTGGAGGCCTGCCTCACCACCCCGCCATCACGGTCACGGACAAGAGAATAACAGAGGCTTCAGACCCGACGACCCTGCGAGCCGTCGACCGCACCCGCGAAACGGTGGTCAGCGCAGTGGACCAGGGCATCGGGGAAGAGGCGGGCCTAGAATGGCTTCCAATCGTGAGTTCCTAAGAGGGAACCGCGCTCCCACGCCGGAATTGATGCCCGGAATGGAGGCAGACGATGGCAACGAAGTTAAATACAGGCGCGCCGAAGACCTCTCGGATAGCGATGAAGCAGAGATGGACATGTCTGACAATGAAGATGGCGATGACCAACCAGCAAAGAAGCGGGCCAAGGTTGAACTCCAAATTGGAGATGGAAACAACACACACAAATGGTCCAATCCTGATCCGTACACTGTGCTGCCACCACCAGACGAGTCGCAGAAGAAGAAGAAAGATGTCCTTAAGTTGATTAGAAAGGCCCGTGTTTCAACTGGCTCAGGAAAGGCTAAAACTGATACTGAGCCTGGCGATTTTATTTCCCTGGACTTTGGAGAAGATTCAGACGATAAAGAGGACCTGGAACCCGGGCCATCCGGCATGGGTGTTGCAGGAGCGCCCAGCGGCCCACGGGCACTTCTACAGCAACGCCAAGGGCCTCTCTCGGCGAAGTCACAAAAGGTCCAAGCTCCTCTTAATGACATTGCCAACATGGTCTCGGACGGTAGGAGAACGCTGGACCTCACAAGGGATGATAACTTAGGAAGCCGCAAGCGCAATGTCTATGACGAGATTAAGCAAGACTCGAGCGCACTGGATACCAGACTCGACCCTAACTTAGGTGGCCGGAAGCGTAATGTTCGAGATGAGATTCTTAACCCACCACCAATAATTCATAAGATGACCAAAGGCAAGCCACCGAAAGTTGGTGGCCAGATTCTGAAGGAATGGAAGCCCTCTACGGGTGAGATGGCCACTCCATGGCATGTCAAGGACCATTCCGATACCGCATCTATGGGCGTCTGGTGAGTTAATTGCTTTGCACTGCAAGTGACCCTCGAAATAATCATTTCAACAGGCTACATAAGGAGATTATCGATTTCTACGAGTATGTCAGGCCCAGAGAGTTTGAGGACTTCGTTCGCACCAAATTAGTTGATAACTTGCGATTTAAACTCAAGGAAGCCTTTCCGAATGCGGACATCCACAGTTTTGGCTCTTTTCCGGCTCGGTTGTACCTCCCCACTGCTGATATGGACCTCGTCTGTGTATCAGATGAATATATGCGAACGGGACGCAAAGTCCTCGGTCAAAACTCAAGAGACATTCGGCGCTTTGCAGACTTTATTAGAAAGAGCAACTTGTCTATCTTCGGCACCGTTGATATGATCCTTAAAGCTAAGGTTCCGCTCGTTAAGTACATTGATAGAATTACTGGTCTCAAGGTTGACATCTCGTTTGAGAACACGACTGGTCTGGTCGCCAATACAACATTCCAGAACTGGAAGTCACAATATCCTGCTATGCCAGTTCTTGTCACCCTTATCAAGCACCTCTTAGCAATGAGGGGTCTCAATGAACCAGTCAACGGTGGTATCGGTGGTTTCTCTGTTACCTGTCTTGTTGTCAGCCTTTTACAAAATATGCCGCAGGTTCAATCTCGCAGCATGATACCTGAACATCACCTAGGCGAGATTTTTATGGAGTTTCTCGATTTGTACGGTAACCAGTTCGACGTTGACAAAACGGCAATTCAGTTCGATCCTCCTGGATATGTATCCAAGGTAAACATTACTTCATATTCTTCATGTTCTTTGCTGATGGTGCAGTAGGCTCTAGTTGGAAATTCCGTCTACAGAAGCGGCGTGCAGCATAAATTTTCGATCATCGACCCAAATAACCCAGAAAACGATATCTCCGGTGGCTCTTCGAATACTGCAACTATTCGTGAGTTCTTTTCGCAGGCGTACAATAGCTTACAGTCTCGAATGGGTGAATTGCAATATTCCCCCATGCGCAAAGATGAATGTCTACTTAGCTGCATACTCGCCGGAAATTACAAGAGTTTTAAGATGCAACGCGACCACCTTAGGCATATCTACGACACGCTTTATGGCGCTGCCCTAGCATAGCAGTCGGTCACAATGCCGCACTTTTTATTTGTTCATGCAGTGATCAGAGCAGAGGTTATGTCCATTTGTTCGGATTCGCAAAATAGTTTTTAGGGATATGTTGCTTAGCACGGTGTTATGGTGAAGGCTTAGACCTGGAGGCGTTCCAATGAGATGGATGATACCCAAACGGCGCTCTTGGGTGGGTCTCTGATTGGCGTGTATTATTGCTAGATGCGGAGATTTGCACTTTCTTTCCGTTTTGCTTTCCCCAACTCGACCAAAGATAATACCTAGTCTTGCTACTAACTAGGCTATAGTGATTGAATCCAGTCACATTGATGCCAGCGAGATCCTGTCACAGAAGAGACGATCGATCACTTGCAATACCTTCAATTCAATTCCACCGATTTTATACTATGATTTGGCTCTTGCGCGCACTCGGTTCCATTTGCCCGCCACAATGGCTCTGCTACTGATTGCTCTTTCTTAATAGGGAAACTTTGAAACCTCGGTTGACCTGATCTGGTGTCCAGATGCAGCTTCTTCCGTTTAAGGTACATTTACATCGTCTCAGCGCTCTCGCGATCTGGCTCTTGGGCTTTACGTTCATGGCTGGTGTCTGCTTCGCCTTCTTTCTCACCGTGCTGGCGCATCTGCGTAACCATGGAGAGGAAACTGCATGCAGAAACCACAGAGATTCCTACAACCTGTCCTTGCTTGGTGGTAGCGGTATGTTTGGTTTAAGTATTTTCACTTGCATTTCCAAGTTAGAAAGGGTTAGCGCTAACTACCTGTGCAAACTTTCTGCGGTTTAATGACATCTTCTATATATAAGCAATCAAAGAAAAGTCGAGGATGTATCGAACAATTGTTAACGACAGCTCAAATATCAATTCTTAAAAAGCCTTTCGGCACTCAAACTTTTCTGGAAGAAACTAAATGCCCAGTAGAGAAGCTAGTGTAATTTGCCGAAGAGAACATTGAAACGCCATTTTTCTCGTACCCATCCGTTCACTCCACTCTCGTAAGAAACCCATTCATTATCATTATAATCGTTCATATAACACGTGTCCCTTAGCTCCAAGGAAGCATGTTTAGACAGCGGCGTCATCGTCGCCTTCCTTTTCCCTCTCTCGCCCACGAGCAATTCCACTCGCTGCATCTCGCGGCCCTACACTGGCTGTCGTGCTTACACTCTCACTTCTCGTCCGACTGGCATCGCTCTGTCGTCTGGCGCGCAGAGTCCGCTCCAACTCCTTGATCTTTCTCTTCAATGCCTCGTTCTCCCTCTTTACTGCCTCTAGTTCGTGTCTGTGGTAAGATGCCTCCTCGTATCGACCAGTTGTTTGTACACTCGTCAAACTCTCCCCCATTCCAAATTGCGGCACACTTCCACTGGATGGCTCGCGGTTAGGGGGGTGTGGGCGTGGCTGGTATAGATGTGAGAAATGATCGGCGTGTTGATAGCTTGAATGGGCAGAGCTCAAAGGCGCTGGGCTGCTGGCTCCGCTCCTCCTCGACCCGCTCACGGAGTTTTGCCGGCTTAAGGACTGAGACTGAGGAACGGATTCATGGCGGGGATAATTTCCTCGACTACGGTCTGGAGCCACGCCTGATGTGCTGCCGGCAATTTGGCCAACGGTGGTATTTAAATTGGCAACTATCCCACCAGTGATGCTGCGGGTACTGGTGCTAGATGAGGAGCGGTGATGCCGTCGCTGGGAAGGGGCTGGGTGTGAGGGACCGGAGAGGAGGTGATGTGCGCTATGGTCAGCTGAGTCGGGGAGGCCTGCGGAGGTGGAGGATGCGTTTGAGACAACGGACGCGTTCTGTGCTGCTCGTAACATCGAAAGCTCCCGTGTTAACCGATTGACCTGGTTATATTTAGCATTGATCTGCCAAAATCGCTTCCAGAACATACAACAGCCTCCTGCTCCTTCTCCAATTCTAAGTGAAGGTCTGCAGCTGTCATAGGGCGAGGGTGCCTCAGGGGACCTGGGCCAGTCCCGACTCCAGTATTATCTCCTATCCCAGCGGCCATTGAAAGTGGAATGGTTGGCGAAGCTATGGGGGAAGAGGCCTGATTGACGGCATTTTGGTTTGAAGGTAAGATATTATAAGAAGGCGAAGAAGGGGGCAGAGGAGGCGGTCCCATCTGCTGCGAAGCTCTCCTTGAAGCCGTGCGGGAGGAGATATGCGGGGAAGACGCTGCGGGTCGAGGAGAGGGTGGCACAGAATTCAGATCAGGAGCCATTTTATTGAGGTAGCACGATGACAGACTTGAGAGAGTAATGGAGGAAAGAGATGTTCTGAAACCAAATCGCGACAAACGCGTTCTGGCATAATAAGTCTCAGCCTGATGTTTGGTTGGTGGTTACCGTAGGAGAATGACTAAGCATACAAATTACTCCTGGTGCCGGATATGGAAATCACGTGAAAATCTGGTAGCCTCGCCGGCTTCTTATTATGACGTATAGCTAGTGGGGATGTGGCGGGGAGGTAATTCGTTATATAGATAGGATTCGGCCCTGATGCGGTCTATTTTCTTTAAATTCTCATCATCAGTTAGGAACATTCAAATATTGTTAAATATTCCACTCAGAAGGCAAGTTTCAGAACCAAATCATCCCTCTTCATCGCCCTGAGCGATGATAAGTCCTAGCGACTCTCGGAAAGGAAATCTGAAAATAGCCATATCCTGATAATCTAATTAGTTCTCTAGTAAACACAGATAAGATGTCTGAAAATCAGATGGCTGGTCAATCACCACCCCCAGAACGCCAGGCCCCCAAACAGCAACGGGAACCACCTTCAAATGCTCATGGGGTGAACAAAGACTCAAAAAGCAAGGAAGAGAGCGAGGCTCAAATGAAGGCATGATCACACTATGATGCAGCTACTGCTTCTAGGATGGTACGAAAACTGACTATATAAAATAGGAGCTCGCTTCTAATCCTGAAGGCCAACTTGATTCACACTTGGAAGAGCTGTCGAAGAAGAAGTATAAGAATGTGTCTGGGGAAATGCAAGAAATATAACTTCTTCGCGAATGAGATTACTGCTGTTCCATCCATCCTGTAATATATAAGAACATACCTACAAATTCTGATGTGAAAGTGATCTGGTCAAGATTATTTTGATCCGGCGGTAATGGCCCAACTGGTGCTTTCCTAGAAACCCTCGTTCAATTTGGTGAGGTTATCAACTTGCAGCAATCGCCGTATTTGATATCGGTGGCTAAGCATTTGTACAAATTTAAGCTATCATTAATAACCTTCCCTTCGCAATGACAAAAGAGACCCTCGTTTTTCATTCCACTGACAATTACGCATATGTAACCTTCTCAGGCTTGGAATCCTCTGGCACAAGAGGATCAACTGTGGTCGAACCCACGACGTTCGTGTCCTGCTCAGCAACCTCGTGTGTGGTGTGAGGAGCATTCTGGGCCGCAAGCTGCTGTTTCTTGATATGCGCAAGACGGCGTGCCTCGGCATGGATATCTTGAACTTGACGAGATGTTTGAGTGTAGAAGTTGACAACCTTTTGGCCAGTTTCTGTACCCGCAGCCTTTTCGTAGAAGGAGTTCAATCCAGAAAAAAGGGAGCTAGCCTTCTGCGAAACACCGTATGACTGATCCACGGCTCTGGCTTTCTCGGTAGCCTGGGGCAATTAGAGGTTAGTCGCGCAGCTCCCTAGATGGACTGATGGGGAAGTGGTACCTTGTACTTTTGATCGATGTTGTGGAGTGTCTGGAGAAATTTGCTGGACACTCCATGCTTCTGGTCGAGATCAATGGCGCGTTGCGTGGCCTGATCACCAATCACCTGGAAGAAAGTTAGTGACGCATCGCTCGATAAAGAGTACTAGAACATACGTAGCCGTGAGCCAGGTACTCAGCGATAATGCGACTCCGTGGCTTCTCCTCCTGACTGATCTCATCTGTATCACGCTCCGTTCTGGCAGCGTAGTGATTTCCCTCCTCTGCACTCACGCCGGCAGCACTGCTCACTTCAACCTGAGTAGCACCGAGTTGGGTGTGGTCGAGTAAAAGAGCAGTCTTCGCGGCTGTCTCCTTTTCGAAAACTACAGTGGCATTTTGCGTGTCACCCTCGGGAGTAATCTTGATGCTGGCTATCTTGCCACTGGGGAATTATTAGCATTTTCCCTGCATGCAGCCTTCTGAGATTAAATTACCAGAAAGAGAAGAAGTCTTTGACTTCCTGCTCGCTCGTCTTGGAGCTGATGTTCTTGACGTTAACTGTACTGGCGGCAGACATGATGAAGGAATTTATGATTCAGCGTATGCGACCTCTTGGAGGAATATTTCTAAAGATGACAATTGAGCAGTGGTGGTGGGGTAGGCAGGTTTGGCTGAAGTATGTTTGGGTGCAAGAGAGGGGTAGTTGATAATGAGCGCTTGTGGCGCAGGTTTGCCCGAGATGACGTCGACCCTTGCGGCTAGGGTGACTGTGGCTTGTGTCGCCAGAGGAACTGGCTGCGTATCATGCTAAGTGGACATTATATCACATGTCGTAGATATGATAATACTCGGAAGTCGCATCATGTGATACAACGGTAGGTACGTATATCTTCGTGCTGGAAAGGATAATGGTGGTATTATCTATACTTACCTTGTGTGATGCCCCTATTTCCGGAAGAGGAGAAGCGAGCGGTTGATGCACTCGACTCAAATCTCCATGTGGTGGAAGTCGCCATTCTTCTGCTCATACGAGAGGACATTCGAGCGGAAAGCAGCTCAAATGATCCGCTAATTGAAATTGTACTGAATATAAACAGCCAGAAGGCACTCGTAAGCCTTACAAGATTCGCAACCGAAAATGCAGGCAACAAGATGAATGCAAGTGTTCCTATCTACAAGTCCCTGGTCCTCTCTTCACTCTCGTTCATCCATTGTTCCAGCTTCCTCGGATCTCTGACTCTGAATCCACACTTGAATGGCTTTGGGTCTGTGGTTAAGCTCGTCGGGACAGCATTGCACTCAAGTGCGTCCAGGATCGGCATATCCCTGCTGTCTTTTGGGGGCTCAATACGGAATGCCGTGATCAATCTGATGAACGCAGTGTAGAGTTCCCGGTTGGCGAGATGTGAGCCGGCACACATACGAGAGCCAGCACCATATGCGTAGTGTGGGGTGCCGGACCCTTCGGGGTTCTCCAAGTAGCGCTCGACAGAGAATGTGCCAGGATCCTTGAAGTGTGACTCGTCATAATCGGCAGCCCAGGCATTCTAATGTCGTGAGACTCTATTTTGAACTAAGGCAGAGTGGGAGCATACCATGTAAAATGTAGTTCCTGCCGGAATAACTGCGTTTTCGTACTTGATATCTTTAATACTCACACGAGGTAAACAAATTGGTATCACCGTGAAAAATCGCAGTACTTCTCGAACCAGTGCCGTTACGTAGGGGACTTTTTCTTCGACAAGGCACTTGGTCCATGCATCTCCGTCAGGATATACTTTCATAATCTCATCATAAGCTCTTTGTTGAATTTCCTGGCCATGAACCGAGGAAAGATACGCAATTCCCATAATCAGGTTGCCAGGGACAGTATCGAGCCCAGCTGAGACCATAGTCAGACATATGGATTTAATTTCATCTACCAATAGTTAGATTTGAGCTAGTATCGCAAGCTCAAGACTCACTCTCGTTCAATTTTGCTTCTGGGTCCTTCAGGATATTGCCAGTAATGCAAGGCTTATCAGTTCCTTCCGCAATCTGGCTCTTGAGCTTGTTCAACAGGAAGGTGAGGTATTTGTCTCGCCTTTCTCGCCAGTCGTTGGCCTCAGTGCTTGATCCCGGTAGCAATCTTAGCAGGGGGATATAATCCTGCCAATTGTTGCTAGTGGATCTGAAGTTGCTAATTGCGCGCTCCACGTCAACAACTTCCTTCAAGAGCTCATTGTCAATCTTTCCATTAATCCTCGAACCGTAATTTAATGTCAGAGAAGTATTAAGAGCGAAGCGTTGGAAGTATCCAATAGGGTCGACGTCTTTCTTCCCATTCTCACTATCTTCTAGCAACTCCTTGATAGAGACATTGGATTCCAGGTCGATAATGGGCATGTAGGACTGCACTGCAGGTCTATTAAGTGCAGTCGCTGCAGCTTTTCGGCGTTGCTTGCAAGACTCGTCCCAAGGTGATGTGCCGATAGTGAACCCTTGAGAGCTGGAGACAACAGTATGGAAGGTGTGGAGAGTCGGACGCGAGATCAGAGCAGACTGGTTAGTGATCCAGAGGTGTCGTACGGAATCAAATGTATTTGCGAATATTATTCGCTATCTGAAGTTAATAGACGCGCATTATATGATTCATCACGATATCACACACCCTATTTCCGAGCCGGACCTGGAAGACCGGGCCATATTTACTGGCCAATTCTCCAGCTACTTTCGCATGGTTGTTACCAAACTGTAAGAGGTTACCAAAGAGAGGAACACCAGGAATCTCCGGAATATTCTTAATCTTTGGTGTGTCTGTGCTGTTCACATATTTGATGACGGTATATATGACGGCGAGGAAGACCAGACCAGCGAGCTGGTAAGCCATCAGGGAACAAGCAGATCTTGAGGTACGAAGCCCTCAAGAGGATTGGAAAATACGGCGTGACGTTACACAAAGATGATATGCAGAAATAAATACGAATGTAAGCTCTATTGAAACAGTAGGAGGGTATTATAATCAGCAGTACTCAGCACCATCATCTTGCCTCCAAAAGTGGATAGGGAATGAACGGCGGCGCTTTTCCGTTTGCATTTCCGTCTTCTCCCTTGCGGGGATTTGAGGGGAGGCAGTGTCTAGAGCAGACGATTATGTCACGTAAACGAATACGGACTTGTATCACGCTGATGTGTGTTTGACTGGATAAATGTCTCTGCATGATGATGAGACGAATTTAAGACAGTGCTGAACTCCAAGCCGGAAACATTCCGCACTGTCCCTGTTTCCACCCCGCCCCGCCCCGCTCGGCATTATCTCTCGTACAGCTGTGAACCCGAGATCGACTACTTCTTGAATTTCTATATCGTCACCAGCTTCATGTTCAAGATCACTTGAATTTATTCTCCGCACATCCGTTTGAAGCTACAGCTACCTATTATCTATATTTTCATACACCGTAGAACCATTTCCGCCATGGCCCCTAGCCGTTCCTGGCTATCTATCTCCGCAGACAGTCATTTCTCGTTGGGCAATATCCCATTCGGTATTATAACTAGCAGAGATTCGCAGAATGAAAAAAGACCAGCTGTGGCAATTGGTGATTATGTTCTCGATCTAAGGGCGTTTGCTGCCGGAAACGGCTTCTCCGCGCTCTCTTCCTTCAAGGATCATCTCTCGGTCCTCTCCCAGCCTACCCTAAACGCGTTCGCAGCCCTCGGGAGACCAGTCCACAGGGAAGTCAGAGAATATCTGCAAGAAATATTCTCAGATGCCACTTCCCACCCGGATATTCTCAAGGATAACGCTGGGCTTAAAAAATCAGCACTGCTGCCAAAGCATGAGACGAAAACACACCTGCCTATGCAGATCGGAGATTATACGGACTTCTACGCAGGCCTGAATCATGCTTTTAACGTTGGGTAAGCTACTCGTCTCCGAGTCTCTAGTCTCTTGTTAATTTTCTGTAGTACCATGTTCCGAGGTCCTGCCAACGCTCTGCAGCCAAACTATAAACACGTTCCAATTGGCTATCACGGTCGAGCCTCATCTGTCGTCATCTCGGGGACTCCAATTCGCCGACCAAATGGACAAATTCTCCTCGATCCGACAGCCGACCCCAAAGTTCCTACCTTCAGTCCCTGCCGTCGTCTAGACATTGAGCTGGAGCTCGGCTGCTTCATGTGCAACGGAAATGAAATGGGCGAACCCATCCCTATCAAGAAAGCAGCGGACTCGATCTTTGGCTTCGTGCTCATGAATGACTGGTCTGCACGGGACATCCAGATGTGGGAATACGTGCCCCTCGGCCCCTTCAATTCTAAAAACTTTGGCACCACGATCTCGGCCTGGGTGGTACTCGCTGATGCTTTGGAGCCTTTCCGTGCACCGAAGTTGGCGAACGAGACGGCCATCTTGGATTATTTGAAGGAGGATAGGGAGGATACTGTGTATGATATTAATCTAGAGGTCGACTTAACGACGGCAGAGGGCAACACCACGACGATCTCAAAGACGAATGGGAAAAACCTCCTATGGAGCTTTACCCAAATGATCGCTCATCACAGCATTGGAGGGTGTCCTTTGGCCACTGGAGATTTATTGGGCAGTGGGACGATTAGTGGGACAGGTGAAGGAGATCTAGGCAGTATGTTGGAGATGAATCAAGCAGGAAAGAAAGATATAATGTTGGCTGGGATGGAAGTGAGGAAGTTCTTAAAAGATGGTGATACAATCACCATTAGAGGTATTTGTGGAGGTGAGCCAGGAGCATATGTAGGTTTTGGAGAATGTACTGGCACTATTAAGAGTGCTGTTGTGCTCACATAAATGGTTTGCGTTACATAAAACATATATATATTAGCAAACTTGATGGCTTGTATGATTGTGTGCACCTTTTCCTGTAATTATACAGACAGGAACCCGGAAACCAACCATCGTTATATATCATAGAATGAGCTCACATCTAGAAGAGATCTCTCATCCGCTGATAGAGCTGCTCATCACCCCCCAAAGCATTACTCGTAATACCCGTTAATCCGTCGCCACCCATTGGAGTATATCCTCCATTTGTCCCATTATTCAGAGCTCCATTTCCCAACGCCGCTTCAAATAAATTTGTCATCTCATGACTCATTTGGAACCCATTCATCGGACTATTTCCATCCCCTGCCATTCCATCTTGTGCGTACGCGCTAGGCAGCGTCGATATTTCGTGGCCAGCAAGGCCAGCCATTGCCAAAGCGGCAGAAGAATGTGGATCTTCCATGTTGCTATTCATGCCATTGCTAATGCCATCCGGTGAAAGTCCTAATTTAGGACCCACTTCCTTGAGTCCCTTTATAGTTTTCCAGAGTCGTTTGCTAACAAAAGATTTGCTGCTAAAGCCCTTCACCAGGTCCAGTGCCATATAGAACTCGTCCCTGCACATTGCACTAAAGTGCACAGGTGCGTGGCAGCTTGCGAGAAATATGACTGCCAAAGCAGAAACTAAGAAATAGTTGAAGCACACTTGCTGTGCACGATATATATCTGTTGTTTGATTGAGGTGCGAGAGTGCGCGGATGGTATTCCGTGCCAGCTCAACGACAATACCTGCAGAGTTCAAATTGTCTTGGATCGAATTGGCGCTGTGGAGGACCGGCCTATAAACCAGTATACGCATTTGATTGGCGCGGAGATAGAGGAGAATTTGGAGTCGATGCATAGCCCGAGAAGGGGCTTGAGAGGAAGTTGAGGTAGGAAGCTGAAGCTCAGGAGGAATCGACTTTTGCCATTGAAGGATTTGGTAGTCAATAAATCCAACCTCCTCGATCTTTAGCGCGGTGACAGGAGCTTCATTAACTGAGGAAGCAACAGAGCGCCAGACTTTTGATCCAATGCGGGAGTATGCAATCATAACACTGAGGTATGGAATGCCAATCGCCTATATTCTGATTAGTTTCTGGATAGACTTGTAGAACGAAACAACTTACCGGCTCGGGTAAGTTAGGATCAATATCAGCATCCTGCATTGCAAATGGTAGGCCTGTGCCGAAGCTCCAACGCCTGTCAAGCACGTAAACGGACCAAAATAATTTTACAACACTCGCCCGCTCTTCTTCATCCGTTACGGTCTTAAATAGGGAGTCTCGTCTGTGCAGCCCTAGTTCAATGCACATACGAGCTACTTGCCCAATAATCCGCCAAGCCAAAGCCTCTTCATCACAGTGAAAGTGATAAATAGCCTAAATAGAAAATTAGTATAATCATTTTAAATAGCAGAAAAGACAATAAATGGATGGCTTCGGCCGTCAATAAAATGTGGCCAAGTGCGATGACATAAGAAGGGTGACCTACAATAAGGGCCAGAAAAGGCAGGCTTCTTATATCGATAGTTTCACTATGCAAACTTCGATCGGCCACACCCTTTACGCTCTCAAATAACCTGTAGCCAATCTCGCTGCGGCCGTCGCCCTCAACGACCGTAGATATAGCTAAGACCATCTTGAGAATGCAAGATTGAATATCACTGATTCCCTTGGGATTTGATGGATCTGCGAGGCCTGTCCTTGTCGCTGCTTCTATAAAGTTGTATAAATTTGTCCCGTTTATGATTACTTGCTCGATATCAAGCACCGGATACATGAGGCCCATCTCCTCTTCATATACGTGGCAAAGCCGAACCATCTCTTCTTTGCTGAACGCCCAGATAGGATCTCGAGACGGATTCTCACCAGAAGTGTGCAAGGGCGGCTGCATCGCAGGAGGAGATGCATTCGGTGTTGGATCTTGGCTGATGGGGCCTTCATCTACGCCAAGCGGCTGATACCCCATATTTTGAAGGGTGTTCTTCGCAACATCAAGGCTGAAAGCTGAACTGGTTGGGCCTCTAAAGGAAGGATGCTGAGGTGGAGGTCGGTATCTGGTACTTGGGGAGATAGACTGGGCAGCTGAAGGTTGCGATACGGACAACGACCTTTCCGAGGGGGGCGGCAAGCGCATTGTGTCGCCATTGCGCAGGGCATTGAGGTTGGCGTACAGATTGTCAACTTGTTCCTGTAGAGACTGCATTTGCGCAGTCATCTTTCGAAACTCCTCCGATTCTCTGAAGCCATTTGCGCAGCAGTTCGGGGCATACTGGCACTGGAGGTTCAAATTTCCACATCGTTGACACGGCGTATTTCCGTTGCACTTGATCTTCCGGCGTTTACATTCGTTGCTGTGAGCAGTGTTAGCAGACAAGCCATAGAGACGAGGACAGATTTTTGTTCCGATCCAACTCACCACGCGATTGAAATGTAACGGTTCCTCTTGGTTCGCGTTTGTGGAGCTGTGGAGGAGTTCGATTCATCGGATTTTCTCTTCATTCCGCCATTTGGAGCAGCATCGGGGCTTTCCGCACTGGACTGGCGCTGGTCGTTCATCTCGCCAGAGATTGCAAGGGGCGACTCGGCAAGATAGTTGAGATCAGTAACCTGGCTTTCCAGAATGTTCATTATCACATTGGAGACATCTGATTCAACATAAAACAGACTGCGAGGGGACGATGGAACCCGGGGGTTCATGCACTCCAGATGCGGGGACTGCGGGAAGCCGTCGATTTCCTGAGAAATGCGGTGGCGTTATGTAAGTGGTGATTAAGCGGCGCAAGGCTGGAGGACATGCCAATCTCCGCAACATCGATTGTACGCTCGTGTTCCTTTTCTTCCCGACACCTGCTCTTTGCCCTCCGTATTGCTCAGTCCATATCTACCTCGAGTTTCCAACTCAATATGAGGGCCATGCATCCGGTATTTCCAGTGCTCAACCTAATTGCATCGGCTGCGGGAGCTACCGGGGGGCTCGTAGCTCTCTTCCAGCCCGCTGTGATGTCCCAGTCGAGTCAAGTCACTCCCGGCGAGCTCTTCTATGCGCGCATGTATGCTGTGCGTGCCATCCCGTTTGGCGTGGTCGCTGGACTTTTGCCCTTCTGGTACAAGGAGCCAGTTGTTGCGATACTCTTGTTCACGGCTTCGCTCGTGCAGGCTGCGGACGTGGTAATAGGATCTGGCAAGAAAGATAGGGGGATGGTGATAGGGGCTTCCACGGCAACGATTCTTCATTTCATCTGTGGATACACGATGCTGTGATAAATGACTGGATATTTAACAGAACCCAATTTGGCACCATTTGAAAGGAGGACCTTGAGTTAAAACTCCGTGGATTACCATTCTTGTCATTACAGTCACAGGAGCAATCTACTGGTGCATATTAAATAGTTCCAGTCAATCAGTCCGACACACAAATTCCAGTAAACTTCTTTGCCATCCTCTCCTCACTTACCCTGAAGGAGTCTGGGAACCAAGTGTTTAGGCTTTCCTCCTCCCCAGACATCATGATTACGAGCGCCTTCGCACAGAGGAAGCACATTACCATGCCGTGGCCTTGAAAGCCCGCTGCGATCCATAAGTCCTTATCACCAAGAACTTTTCCGACAAAGGGGAACCCGTCATTCGAATACCCCATAATGCCTGTCCACTCCTTTCTTACCCTCCCTTCTTTATCGTCTTCTCCCCACGCGGAGCCGAAAAATCGAGATGTGGCCTCTGTTAAGTACTTGCTGATCTCAATACTCATGCCTGAATCGTCTGTGGTGCCAAATTCATCAACGCCATTATTTGTTCCTTTAGTTAGGCCACCTCCAATCACGATATCGCCTTCAAATCTCTTTCCCTTCGGTCGGGGAATCATGTAATCAAACCCACCAGCATAGACAAATGAGTATGTTGTCTGCAAGCCCTCTCTTGGCATATTCCGACCTGGCCTGTGAGCGGTTACCTGACCCCTCAAAGGTACAATAACTTTCTGGAATTTCGGGTACAGAAATCCTGTATACGCATTTGTGGCCAATATCAACCTTCGGGCATTTATGTACCCCCTATTCGTCTGAACTCTCCAATGGCCTTCCATCTGCTCAATCTTCCTCGCTGGCGTGTTCGTGTATAGCTCCATACCCATACCCAGACACAACTTTAGTATGCCGATCACCAATCGATACGCACTCAGACTCCCCGCCTCATAGCTCACGGCGCCTATGCACACCTCTCCGCGCATGTGAAATTTTTCTTTCGCTTCATCTGCACTCCAGAACTGGTATCTCGCCGCGCCATCTAAATCCTCTGGCATCGCACTTTGCATCGCTGCGATAGAGGCTAGGCACCTCTGCCACTGCTCTTTGTCGTAAAAGATATCCACAGTGTCACCGCTGAAGAGGTCGCAGTCTATATTTTGCTCGCGAGCAAAGGTGTGTAGCGACTTAATCGTGTTATATTCCAGTCTTGCGATTTTCACTGCTTCTGCTATACCATGCGAGGAAACATGTTCGAGGAACGTGTGGTAGGAGGCTGCTTTGGTATGCCCGCCTGTTACTCTGTGAGTGTCTCAGTCTTGTATGGCAAAAGAACCTGTGCTATAGAACAGACCATTCCTTCCTGTAGCCCCCGAACATGCTTGGCGTGCTTCGAGCATTACCAGCTTCTCTGCTGTCCCCCCGCTGCATAGTAGACCATAAGCGGTCGAAGCCCCTGTGATGCCACTTCCAATAATCACCGTATCTGTGATTTCTGGCACATTCTCACTGCTGAGGTAGTTTGCGATATCCACATCTGGGGGATCCTGCCAGTAGCTGATAGTCGGATTAGCTTGTGGAAGCATAACAGGTATCGCAACCCGCTCGTCCATTTCGGAGTTGATCCCGGCGGTGGGATACTTCAGAACAACAAGGAAACGAAGAAATATAATTTACAGCACAACTGCCGTACCTGTATAGCCTACATCTTTTGACATGTTTCTTGTTGAGAGCTGCGCTGGGCAGCAAATTCAAGAGTGGAGCTATGTCGGCTACAACTGCTGTTTCGGGATTCGTGAGATTTTGGGGCGGGGCCATTTTGCATTTGCGCGCACAGTGTTTTCACAACACACATCTCCAAATTCAGACATGGCATTCCGTTCGCAGACGCCTTTCACTCGGATCCAAGGGAACCACTAAGCCAAAATCACATTCTACACTCGAAGACGAGGTCCAGCCATAATCGCAAGGATCACGAAGTCGATCGCAGCCATGAGGAGAGGAGATTTGTCAATTTCTAGCAAAGAGGTCTATTTCGCCAGTCTGGTGCACCGGCCTAAGACAGCGTCGGCTAGAACTCTCCTTCCATTATATATGTGGCAAGCCTACCGGGGTTGCAAGTATCAATATCTTATCGAAGCCGCGCCAGCCAGCTAGCAAATTCATCCATTGGGCTCTGGTCTATCACGGGATAGAAGTACTCGAGCGGTAGTGTCTTCGAAGGAAAACCTAAAGTTCTTCGCCTTCTTGACCCTTCTTGCCCTTCTTCTTGGGCTGTGGGGCACCTTCCTTTTTGCAGTGGACAATGAGCCGAGTCCATGATTCCTCCTTGTCCCATTCGAAGCCTGCTAGAACGGGGTTCTCGAGTTCATCATCCGCCTGTGCAATCATAGGTTAGTAGTGTCTCTGTTATACAGTAGGTCGATGCTCGCTTGTATGCAAGTCTCTCGCCGCCAGACGAGGTGTTTTCATGTAAGGAAGGGGAGGAGAGGAGTGGAGCTTTACCTTCTTCCGGTACTGCTTATAGATTGCATCTAATGCATCTTTGACGGTTACTCCTTTTAGGTTCCTTGCCGTTACTTCAAGTCCCAGTGGGAAGTGCAGGTCAATCTTCTTTACAGGTGGTGTTGTCAGCATCTTCTTCAGCATCGATTTTTCTGGCTCTTCCAGCGTCGATGGGGACTTGTTAATCCGCCTGCACATGTAGTCCGTCAGCTAAGGATCAATGATAGATATCTCTCAACGTGAACCACGAGTGCGTGGTAACATTGGGAGAGAGTGATGACGTGATGAGAATAGTGAGAGATTGCATACCAGTTCAGTTTTTGTGTCTCTTTGGCAATCTGTAGGTCTATTCCATCTTTCTCTATATCACATCACTCGTCAGCCTTGTCCAGTGGGGATGCCTTGTCCGGAGGTGCCGGTCGGTGGCCGTCAGCGAGGATGAGACGACGTACCGAGGTCATTTATGTTCATTACCCCAGCGGCGCTCGAGCTCACTCTTCGATGCTTGGCTCCATCTTTGGGAGGGCTCGACGAGAGACCTTGGACGGCAGAGTCGACCTTGGTAAGGGGATTGGCGGTAGCTTCAGCAGACATGATGGCGTGCTTGGGGGTACGTGGAACGGAGATTCGAAGTACCAGGGGGTTCTCACGAGACAGCGACGTGAGATGGAGCTGGGAAGTGATATGAGGCTCTAGAGAGCTGTTGGGTCTGGGTGGCAGAGTGAGGATTGATGGAGATGGAACGATGGATTGATGGAGATGATGGATGGGATCAGGTACCAGATGAGAAGGATGCAGGTGGTGGTGGGAGGAGGAAAGGGGGAAACAGCATGACGGGAATGGATGAGTGGTCATCAAATGCGGGGTTCGTGTGTGAGATCACTTGGGAGTCGCGTGACTTGCCTCCATGCTGCCTGTTGATAGCCGCACAAGCCTCATTGTAATAAGTTCAGACCGGCATCTCGTTAGGCCACCAAGGCACGTCCCATTGAAAACGCGCCGTATCCGTTTGTGGGAGTGCCATTATCTGTCGTCAAAAATGCGGGGAGAGCTTCAGAATATGGGGTACTAGCGCGGATCGCCTTGTTTGCGTCTCTTGGAATAGACAAGACATACGACTATCTGCCCAGCTATTCGGTGGCTTCAGCAGAATGGTAAATACTCCATTGCAAGATGCTTCTCAGGTGCAAGTGGGGGTCTGGCTGCCTGCTGCACACCGGCACGGGATGTGGCAAACGAGGAGTCGGGATAATATGAGGGCGCGGCCAGGGGAAAGTGCAGCGGTAATACAGACCCTCCTGCTTGAGTCCATTCGTGTTGCAGCAAACGAGAGGCACAAACCTGTCACATGATCTCTCCCTTATCCAGTAGGAGTATAGTCTTCATATGCAAGGAGGAAGGTACCTACCTAGGTGAACACTCTCACGGGGACAACGCAAGCATGTAAAAACGCGACCACGGAATTCCGTATGTTTGTCCCGCCTATGGAGCAAGTATTTTCCATACATTCTCTCGCGTCATTGGTACTGGTGTCATCTCCAATCCCCTTACACATTCTACGAGTGGCCCATGATCTTCTTAGGCTCGTAGAGCTCCTCCAAGTACTTCTCCTCCTCGTCCGTCAGTGTCTTCCCCCGGACATCGCAAGCCTCTTCCAGCCTCTCGACCGAACTGAATCCTATAATGGGACTGCTGATCCTCTTGTTAACCCACGCTAACGCCACCTGGCTCATCTTCCAGCCCTTCTTCTCAGCCAGCTCCTGCACCCTGGCGATGGTCTTGACGTCGACCTCCCTCAGGCCGCTTTCGGGGTCGGGTTTGCTTCTCTCGGTCTTGCCATACTGGTCATACGGACGTGCTAGGTTTCCACGATCAAGCGGAGCCCACTGTGCCGATTGTTAGCAGGTGTTGGAAATAAAATGCCAGGTAAGGAGGGTTATTACAGGAATTAGGCCCACACCAGTGTCGTTGCAAAATCGATTCATCTCCCTCTCCTCCTCCCGATAGAGGAGATTGTATCGATTTTGCATGCTGATAAACTTGGTCCAGCCATGCTTTTCCGCAACGAACTGCATCTGAGCGAATTGGACTGCCCACATCGAGCTCGCTCCAATATAGCGCACCTTCCCGCTCCTCACCAGGTCATGCAAGGCCTCCATTGTCTCCTCTATGGGAGTATTGGGGTCAAAGCGGTGAATTTGGAGGAGATCGATGTAATCCGTCTCTAGACGCTTGAGTGATGCGGCGACAGCATTGAAGATGGCCTGGCGGGATAATCCTATTTTATTTGTGTGAGATTTCTCGCTTTCTCTCCATGGTTACAGATCTAATGAGTGAGCTTACCATACTGGTTCACGTAGTCTTTGCTCTTTCCAAGATCGCTTTGGTAGTTGCCCACACGGCTGGACGTCCCCTCTCCAACGGCAGCGTAGCACTTTGTCAAGATGAGCAGCTTGTGTCGCGGGATGTTGTACTGCTTAATCGCTTTGGCGATGATCTTTTCGGAGACTCCGTTGCTGTAGACGTTTGCCGTGTCCCAAGTATTTACACCTCGGTCATATGCCGCTTTCAGCAGAGGCAAGGCCTACAACCATATCCTTCGTAAGTTTGCACTCTCTCAAAACCATCTGATAGAAGTAGGAAGTTGTTTTACCTTTTCCTCGTCGATAACCCACGACCCCCACCCGGGATCTCCAAAGCTCATGGCTCCAAGGATGGGGACTGACACTTTCAGCCCACTCTTTCCTAGCCTCACATACTCCACCTTGGTACTGTCGAGGGACACCCGGAGGGGTTCAGGCATCTCTGTTGCGGCCATATTGTGGTATTTATTTGGACTTCAATTTTTGTCTAGCACTCTGGTTTTCTCCAGCGATCCTCGTTTATTATAATCTTTCGTGGAACTCTTGTGATCCTTCGTTCCAGCTTTCGCGGTCGACCTCCCACCCAGACACAGAGCGACGCGGCGTCCAATTTATACATCCCGTCCCCACTACTGTTTACCCACGATATGACGGAGTTAGTCGGTCATTAAGATAACACCGTGCTGATTTATAATTCTCCGCCCGAGATTCTGCTTTGCGGGTGACGTGCTGCCATGCCTGGTGTTGCAGCAGATTTAGTAGCCCGGTGGCCTGCAGATCCCGCCGTCATGCTTGGACCCGAGGCTAAACTTGCATTCCCCGCTGGGCCAGGAAGCTTAACTGCAACATGCGTCTCAAACAGCGACACAAAAACCACTGGGCCTCAAAAATAGAAATTCGAGGGTAACGCTGGAATAAGAACCATCCGTTGTCCCCCTCGACAGCGTTGCGTGATCTGTACAACATATCCTCCGGCCGCTTTCCAAATGTGAGGCTGGTGTATGGCGAGAGTGAGTGTTGCTCGTGTCTCGCACTATATTCAGAAAGTGCTGAAATATAATCTGGCTGGAATAGGTTGAACTGCCATCCATAATTTGACCGCCAGATCGGCGCCACCTCCCAGCGACAAACGCCATGCTATGATAGGGCTATCGATCACAAGATTTACTGTGCCCAAGGTGGGTAACTAATGTAGGCACTCACCATGCACTAACTGCCAAGAGATGCCCAAAATAGTTGCTCGTCCCTAGACGTGGAGCCTGTGTAGATATATATGCGATTCTAGAATCCTAGCGCCGCCCGCGTAGCTGAACCAGTGTGCCGGTCGATCGGTTTGGTCGTAACAGGAGCCCATGACGGCTTGGCTCGGGGCTATTTGTCTACCAATGCAGAGTTACAGAATAAGGGGAGCTTTGTAAGAAAAGTGGGAGTTCAACGAACTTCCTTTTACAAGCTCCAAGATGAGTTCAATAGAAAAGCTTAAGAATTATAATCAGGTCGAGTGTCATCCGAGATGTATACTGCTTAACTGCCAGAATCAAGTCTTCATTCGTGTTCTCATAATACAGTTATGTACGTGCACTAGTCGTTATTGCTAGACCGAGTTACTAACCCTGGCGACACCGTCGGGAATCTTGAAATGTGCCTTCAGAGGTGTCCAGCTATGCTCGTTATAATTTTCTTGCACCTTCTTACACTGTTTCAATCCCCACTCTGTCACGCCAACCATCAAACAACTTTCAAACATAAAGGCCATACTACCTTCCCCAACTTTGGCTGGCTTGAGCTCGACATTTGAGGCCATTTCATGGCTTCCGGCGTCAGGGCCATGGGCAGACATGATGTTATGGAGACTTGCTCCTGCAGGCTGGAACCCACCACCTGTTTTGGCATCATACACCCCACCGATGAGGCCCATGAATTCGGACATGGTATTGCGGTGGTACCACGGTGGCCTGAAAGTATCCTCGCCGACCAACCAACGGGGCGGAAATATAACGAAGTCTGCGATAGCTGTGCCGACGTGATCTGAAGGAGCTGACAGAACAGTAAAGATGCTTGGGTCTGGATGGTCGAAAGAAATACTACCGATGGTATTGAATCTGCCTAGGTCGTACTTGTATGGGTAGTACAACCCATGCCAAGCAACAACATCAAATGGAGTGTGTGTTTGGGTCGCAGTAAACAGATGGCCGCTGAACTTGGATATTATCTCGTATGTTCCGGTAGTGTCTTCATCAAATGCTGCAACAGGGGCCTGGAAATCCCTAGCATTGGCCAGGCAGTTCGACCCAATCGGCCCAAGCTCCGGAAGCTGGAAGTGGCCCGAATATAGCTCCAGGATATATCCCCTCACTGGTCCAGCCGGCAGTTCAACTCTGTATCTCACTCCTCGTGGAATGACGCAGATTTCGTTTGGACGGACAAGGATACGCCCCAGTTCTGTTTGGATATCCAGTACTCCATGCTGCAAGACGATCAAGAAATCTCCATCTGCACTGTAGAATGCCTCATTCTTGCTCATGCTCTTCCCGGCGGCAAAGATGAGGATGCCAATCCCATGTTTCAGCGTCGGATCTCCAGCTCCCGCTACCAATTTCAAGCTGTGAACCCAGTCGACATTCTCATCCAAATCAAACGGGTCCCACCGTAGCTGGTTGGGGATCTGGTGCATTTTATTTCCTTCAGGATTCGTCTCATACGAAGAGGCCTCGCATGGCTTGAAAGGGGCATGTGCTGCCGCAGGGAGGACGCGGTATAGCCAGGACTGCTGGTTCTCGTGCCGGGGGGCCGTGAAGGCTGTCCCGGAGAGCTTTTCGGCGTAGAGACCGTAGGGAGGCTTCTGGGGCGAGTTGGCACCTATGGGTAAAGCACCCACGACGGCCTCGGATCTGGCGACGGTCAGATGGGAGCCGCAGGTCTTCAGTTAAGAGGAGCTTACTCGTGGTATGACCCGAATCCATTCTGGTACTTGTATTTCTCAGGAATAGTGAATTTCGTGACGGGCATGATTTACGGAGTGTTGTAACAGTATGAAAAGTCAAGTATATGAACAAAAAGGAGCCAGGACATGGACAGAGGAATATAAACAAATGATAAAATCGTCATCAAGCTTGATCCTGCCATTTATTGCCCCGCACTCAAGCTCCAAAGCCGTTCACTCTCGGGAGCGAGCCTGGGAGTAGGGGATGCGGAATGCCGAGCGGAACGCTTCCGCCGTGCGAACATGGCCTTCGACTTGCTGGGGGAATATCCAAAGCAACTGTTAGGATCTGGTGAGAGCTTGATATTGTTTATCACCTGGAACAGTTTGATGTGGAAACGAGAGCTTCGTGGTGGCCGCCGCATATACTTCTTCTATGTCTTGCTTGGTGACATCATATCCAAAAATCCTCGGCTTAAGGACTTGATATTCTGACACCTGACATTTATCTGATGCTCCTCTCACGCAGTAACACCATGTTACTTCGTCCACTCTTACGTGCGTTGTAAGATGTATACAGAGCTGGTAGAATTGCAGAAAAAGTTCTGTAGCGCAAGGTGGGGTCAGTGCAAGATATACCCCTGAATAGCTAGGCAGGTCAAGAAAAGTATCCCCATCCACTCACGACTCCATATATACAAGCGAGCTGCGGTGGATCGCGATTTGAACGACATGGCAGTCCAGGAATATTCTCAACGCTGCGAGAGCAAGAAGAGTTTCCTGTTACGAGTGCTAAAACTGCACAAAGGGGTACTTATATGGGAGAAATTGATTGTGCGCCCTAAAAAGGTTAGGAACCGAATAGTTTCGGAAGACCATTTGCAATTGCGACTAGATGCAGTTATATTCTCCCCTTGAACCATCTAGCTACTCTACTTCCCTTCAAGCATCCCACTGGTTATCATGAGCTTTTGTGATCCAGAGAGTTTGCCTGATATACGTTGACCGAGATACCCCTCGGCGATGGAGCATTTTGTCGTCACGAGGCAAGCGCACCCGGAATTTAGATTTCGTACTGTTTGCCTTCAAAATCTGGCTACATCAACTAGTTTTGATATAAGTATATTAGCAACTTCCTTGAATGGACTGAGTTGGGTCCTGCCGAGTAGTCGGCAAAACACACTGAAATACCTTCGCATATCATGATCGCGAGCAGCGATGCGACTCCAACGTCCGATTCTTGACCCCGCTCGAACGCCCCTTCCCGTTTAGGATTATGGCTGGATGGGCCATCATAGAGCTAGTGCCCTAGGTATGGCGGCATGGATAATTGATACTGTCCAGCGTAGCACCTCCAAAATGCCCGGTTCCAGAGTTTAGTTTCTTTAGCCATCCAAACTACAACCCCCGCAATATACCTTCCACGCCCCCAAAATCTTGTTAACATCTCTTTCACCATCAGCAATTACACTGGAGTATCCCAAGTATCAGCTGCGGGCGATCTCCACGCACCGAGTCCGTCACGATAGCACCTCAAGGCACCATATCGAGCGACGGGCGACCAGACGCCCACAGGGAGTTCTCCGACCGTCAAGGAACTGTGACACAGTAAAACAAATCATTGCCCTCGTTCAGTACAAGGAGTTCAGCCATGCCGACTCTAGACGGGAAAAGCAAACGGGCCGTGGTCCCAGCCAAGAAGTCTCGCGCGAAGCGTGGCTTTACGTCCGACGCCAAGAAGATAACCCAGCGCGCGGAAAGGACTACCAAGACGGCGACTTTCAGAGGGGACATCTCGAATGAGACCAAGATTGGCCGGTTCAAATTCTATAGATACCTCGAGGTCGTCAGGGACGAGCACGGCAACGACAAGAGTTTCACCCGGAGCAAGTGGACAAAGATTCCTCAGCCAAAGCCGGCCAAACGCCTACTAAGGCGCCTCTAGGTAGCCATACTTCTCTTTCACTGCCTTGTTCTCCCATCCTCCTTCTTCCACAATCTTACTACAGTATCTAACGCTGCATAGATTGACTGCCTTGAGTCTAGGACAAGGGGCCATCCCTAAGACTGCCGACATCTCCATACCTCCACACATAGCACTTATGATCCCCACCAAACTCTGGTTTACAAAGAAGCTCGCTCCTTAGGCATAGTTTACGATTTCTTGATCTTCGAAGGTTTCCAAATCGCTGTTTTATTCCCTCCTTATCAATCGTGCGCGCAAACTCCCAAAAGTCAAGGCGCTTCTTGCCGTCGACGGCGCGATCCAGGTACGTTCATGACCCCAAAGCTCTCGGCCTCAGAACAAGTGCTGACCCAATTCAGGACAGCATAATTCCAGGGCCGCCAAATGACCGCCCTCGTAGTTACGAATAATTTCCCCCTAAGCAAAAAAGTGCCCGAGGAAAAGTTTTAAAAGTCATGACGTCTCATATCGGCAATCCTTTTTTTTGGCTCCAGCCGGCTCGTACTCTCTGACCTCATTGATACCCGCCCTTGAGTCAGAGATGGCATATGGAATAGGGCTACGCCAGTGAGATGGAAAGTTACCATACGCTCTCTTTGACGTCCACGCCCCACCTATCTTGTTGTCCGTCTACTAATGTGGGTCGCGCTTCTACTAATAGTTCTGCGTGTCGATGGATATATTAGAAGGATGTATACCGCAACCCAAGGCTTTCATTGGCGGAAATTGAAAGGGGTGTTAGAATTGATTGCACATGATTGCATATAGTTATGACGCGCTGGAGTTCCATGCAATAGGCTTTGTCGTGTGGGATTTGGGTGAGGCGGAAAACGTCCTTGTTTTGGCAGAGATCGTTATGAGTATAAATAAATCAAGTATTGTTATTACTTCCTGGTTTACTGTGTCCTATCTGCAGTAAGGAGCAGAGATACTCAATTATCTGAGTTAAGGTGCATATGTTCATGAACGGCAGAAGGCAAAAATTTTGGTATCGGAATGTGATTTGTATTCTTGACTCTTCTTGTCCTTCCCCGAAGAAGTATGGAATATACCTCCTTATTCTGCTCAATTTACATACTTACGATCGTATAAATCTGGGCTGAGTACCAGTTTGCAAGAAAATTGGCCCTTCGAAACTCACCTTCATCTCAGAAGCACCTACCTAGAGATCATCTTCTCGCCTCCATAGAATATTACTATAGTCATATCGACACAGAGCGCGGTTCCTTCTTCCTCCAGCCACCTCTTGATACACCTATCTCCGAATACGTGTAAGCAAGGAAGCCGGACGGGAGAGTCGTCGTCACCATCGCCAATATCTTGAAGGCAGATGGTGCATCTTCTCTCTTCTGCAGAGAGGGTCTCGAGCGAAACAGAGGCTAATATTCTGGACGCGTTACCTGGCTCCCTCTCTGGCATGTTATGAAGCGGACATGCTTCATTGGGGAATGGACGTGGCCCCTGTTGTTCTAATTCTGGGAAGGCCTCTGCCTCCAAATCAAACACTTGGAAGCTCCCCCTCTCCAAATTGAATTCTGAGATACTATTTTCCTCCTCTACGAATCCCGGTCTATCCAGGTCTGGCAGATCAAATCCTGGTGGGTCAAGATCATGCAGGTTAAATCCTGGCGGTCTCTGCAGTGAGTTTTGATTTAGGGCATTTCTGTTCATGGGTGAAGTAACCGTGGGGTCTCGCTGGCCTGGGATCCTTTCGAGTACCTCTATATATTCTAGCTGAGCAACATACCTTCGGTTAAAATCCACAATGAGCGGTGCAAAGAATCAAGCCGATCAATGTTAAGTTCTTGGCTTGCTCTGCGAGTCTGAAGACCTTGCATACTGAGCTGGTATCTATTTTCTAGCTCATTCATTCTTTGAGGGTGGTTTTGCAGCGCCACAAAACATGGATCAGAAATAGAGTGCGGATATGCCGGCTGTGGCCCTGGAATTTCGGGGGCGTGCGGTGCTCTTCGGAAGCCAGCTAGGTAATCATTGTCTCTTCTGGGCTGTCGTGCTGCTTGATCTGCCCGTCTCGATTGCGTATAGGACGGGACAATAAGTGGATTATCACGACAGGAAGGGCAGAAGCTATGTGTAACTGCTCTGGGATCGACTTGAGGGTTGCAAAATGGTCTGTCAGCGCATCTTCGACGGTCAAAGGTTGTATGTCCACAATTGATCCACAAATGCATGCGACTACGACACATTTTTGCTAGAGGAAATGCTGATGATTGTAATAGAGATAGTGCGTTCGCGATTGAGCGGAATCGTCGAAATAGATGATTATAGTAGAGCTCGTGGTTCACTGCTGATTGCACCCATCCACAGGTACTGAATCTTGTGTTGTCCAGTAAAACAACCCTGCTTTGTGTCGTAATTCTCCATATTGATAGGAAAAGGGCAGTCCAGACATTTATTGATCAACCTGTGTGTTCTTGTAAAATATGCCGATAATCGCTTTGATAAAAATAGAGACAAATAGAGAAACGCGGACAACTTGGTATCTCCTTGGAAGTGCCGATTGGATTCTTTCATCGGGAATTGGCGTGCTGTAGTACAATATGTTATCATAATATATCATGATTCGAGAACAAAAACATGCTTCCATAAAGGTGCGAACTCAAGATTGGTACGGATTTGGAACCGACCTGGAGAGTCGTCTTCTTTGTTCCAATAAAAACAAGGGAGTCTGACACAGCGTTTGGTTCTCCTCTGTACTTATCCTTGAGAAGACGCGTATTTGTCCCGGAGCTTGGAATTAATTCATCAAATTCCACACCGGTCATCGTCACTGTATCTTGATTCCTGCCAAATTCTGGGCTTTTGGAGGCTGCAAGACAAGGATCCAATATGATGTCCAATGAATACACTCACTAATGGAATTAAATAGTGACTGAACCATGAAGAGACTAGCTAGGATAACCGCTCCTTCCCCCTGCGACAGCGCTGTGCAAGAAAACTCAGTTCAATCAGCATCAAATGCTATCAAAACCTCATGGCAAGAGCGAACAACCTAGCGAACGAGTGCCCACTAGTCAAACGACCCGGTAGGTCCTTACAGACATAGGGGTCCAAACGCAAGAACTCCAGAATCCTGGTCAAAGGCAAACGGGGTCCGCCAGCGGGAGCGACAGCGAGCTAGAGGCACTCAATAGTCTCGCAAACAATACCTTCAAATATCCATCGGTTATCTCATCCATGCCGAGCATGAGCAACGAGGATAAAGCCACTCGGGCAGAGCCAATTTTAGCTTTGGAGGACCCAGAGATATTCCAATTTGAGGGTGCAAACGGCGAGGTGCGTTTGGCTATGACCTTAACAAGGCCTATAATATCCCTGTGGCACAGACTCTTCTACTGTGAGAGCAGACTAGAGGAATATCGACGAGATATGGCGGAACTGGAGGATATTTATACAGCCAAAGACAGCGCTCTCGACCAGATAAGACGACTGAACGTGTATCCTGCAGGGAATGTCGATCCAGACGTCGGCATTAAAATGCAGGAATATGTCTCCGGTGTCATGGACCTGTCTCCGCAGGTGAAACAAGGATTGGAGACGAATCTTCATCGTACCATCGCAGAGGTGGAAGTCGTAGTGCGGAATATGGCCGGGGACATGAAGCCACTTATGGCGGCAAACAACTTGCTGGAACGTGACCTAGGATACAGTGATGATGGGTCTCAGGTAGGCCATGGTGGGGAAGAAAAGCGTGAAGGAGCCATCGGCGCCCTAGCGACGAGTGAATTCGCACAGTGCGTTACGATAGAGCAGGCGGAAGCTATGAAGGAAGCTATAAAGGATATGAAAAGAGAGAGGAGACTTTCAGAAAGGCTCAAGAGCAGGTAGAGTCTTGGGAGGACTATGCCATCGAGGAGATGAAGTACAAGCAACGAGTTACCAAGGGCATCACATCACCTGCGCGAACGTCTTTTGACCATCGCGTCCTCCAAGAGGAGATGGATTGCACGAGAGCTTTGCTCCGAGCCGAACGCGACCGCGACGAGTCTCGGCAGCGCACGCGTGAGACCGACCTTCAGCTCTATGGCTCCGATCTGGAATCCGGCTTCGGGTCCTATCCAAGCGATGGGTATAAGCCGTCGGTCGAGGCTGTCCATATCCAGTCAGTAGACCGAGAGTGGATCGAGTGGTGGATGGAGAGTGATGAACATGAACAGAAGAGGCATGGACCCACGGAAGAGGATGCGTGGGAGTCATGGTCGGTCGAGCAATGGGAAAGTCACAGCTCGGCTGCTAATGGCAAAGAGAGGGCATGGATAGACCGTTGGCAGAAGAAGTGTGAGCAGATCAGTCAACGAGTCGGCTAGATCCTGTTGTGGTCTTGGGGAGAGATGATAGAGCCTGAAGAATGGGGTGAGAGGCGTTTCTAGAGCATGTAAATCCGGATGGCATCATGAGTTCAGCGGTAGACAGAAAGCTCTGTCTTCAGAACGCCTCAACCACCGGAGAGATGGAAAGGGTATAGGATATTGATCAGCCAAGTGATATATAAATCTTTTGTAGCACGTGACACACAATAGACCTTCACCCTGCATAATTTTCACGTGATAATAGAACAACATTGTCACGTGAAATACAGCATACATGCCTTACGTAGTTTACAGTAGGTTCCATGTCGATTGTTTTGCTGCCTTATTCCCGAGAGCCCTTGCGGCAACTCACGTCACAGCTTGTCGGTCCGTGGAAATACATGGTGGGAGAGAGGGAGAAGCTGTGTCATTCACCCCCTCACATGCCATCATCCTTCCGTCGTGCAGGAGGATCCGCGCGAGGCGGCTGGGTCTAGACTTGAAGGGTGTTTCTGAGGGCGTGGGCTGTCTTGCATACCGCCTGTTGGCAGAGCATTATACCTACAGTAAGGAGAGGTCGAAAGGTATCCAGGGCGGAGAGGGTTAAGAGTAGGACCCTTGACGGTAGAGGCCAGAGCGCAATGCGAATGATGTCGGTAGATGCAGTCCATGTCGCTGTAGATGGGGGAATGTAGATGGGGGAATGTAGATGGGGGAATAGTCCAAGCATGTTGTGCATGAAATATGCTGGAGGGCCGTACCTGCGAGCGCATGTAAGACTTCCTTCTACCGTGATGTCTCGGCGGTGAGAGCCAGACCGGGGTGAGCGTGCGAAGGACGTGTCGGGTTTTTCCTTAGCTCGCGCTGCGACGGGCATCAATGTGATAGAAGGGGATATATTATAGTAATCTTAATGAAGATGAGAGAGGGACAAAAGAGGAGCAAAAACATACGGGGCGACGACGTTGAGAACGAGAGGGAGAATGGCGGCAAGCCGGCAAGCAAACATCACCCAGCCCTAGAGGGGAGGAGGAGCCTGATGGAGAATCCATCTCCCTCTTTCACACCATGATTGTCTTATGAAGGCCCCCCCCCTCTCTTCTTACGAGGTTAGGGCGCCCCAAAAGAGATCGGAAGAAGGAAAGGGACAAAGAAAAGAGGACCCAGAAAAGTGCGACCCACCACCACAGGGGTTCCTTTTTTTTTTGCCCCCTTCTTACTAACACTCTGCTCACTAACTCTCTGTCTCCATAGGCTTTAGCAGCTACGGGCGCAGAGACAATGGGAGACATGGGAGACACTGAAGACATGGGATGGCGCTGGGATTTCCGCCTACTCAGGTTTACGGCGTGTAGCTAGGCAAGGGGCCTTCTTTTTCCACTTCCAGGTTCCCGCTTTTTCCAGCATTTCTGCAGCTGCTCTCGTGTACTCTATTGCAGTAGTGTTTGCTCTCTCACCCCCCCCCCCCCCCCCCCCTAAAATCCTCTCTCTAATGAAATTATGAACTTAATTATTATAACTATTATGATCATTTCCCGACCATCGTCGTCTTACTACGTGCTGTGCTAACTCTTTGGGTTTTTGTGACCACAATCCCATCCTCATCCGTCATCTATATCATCATTATCCCCATTACCCATAGCATTACCCTCTCTCCCCTCTGGAGCTATGGCCCTCCCATAGACACATCACATCCACATCCACTCCACAGCGACCGCAGTTACATCATCCCCCGGCCGCATCATCAAACGAATCTCCCCGACACTCAGCGCAACGAAAGGGGCTGGCTGGTCGCAACGCTCGGCCGTCCACCGTCAGCACCTCGACGGCATCGCATTCTGTCCCAGAGGCATCCCACGACGACGACGATACTTCCTGGCTGGGTAGCTGGGATACCGCGCAGTACCTCGCGTGCCGTATTATTACTGGCCATCGCCTTGTACCACACTCGACACACCGATCGGCCGCGCAGGAACACTCGCGCTCTTCCTCCCTGGCCGTCGCCCTCGCCTCCCTCGGTCGCAAGCCGCCCAAATCAAAACCCAGGCAAACACCAACCGCCGCCACAACCACTACTGTACCACTTACCTACCACCACCACACAACCATCACTTCCCCCTTCCCCCTTCCCGCCGCATCGCCCGTCACGCCCGCCTCCTCCGTCTTCCATCTCCCATCACCCATCGCCCATCTCCATCTCCATCGACGCCCTTCCCTTCCTCTCCTCAGCCCCTTTTATGGTCGCGCGATCCCTCCGACCCCGTCGCCATGCCCTACAATACCCGTCGGAAATCCCTCTCGTTGCCGTCGTTGGGCATCCATCTCCCCGTCACCCACGCTGAGAGGGCGGCCGCACGCCTCTCACCGCCTTCTGCCTCTGCGGCCGACGCTGCTGCTGAGGGCCATCACCACCATCCGCCCTCGAAAAAGATCAAGCGCTCCCACGATGATGACGCCCCTTCGATGTCGCCGCCTCCCAAGCGCGACCCCGTCAAGTACGAACACACGCCGCCCCCGTCGCCCGGCGCCGACGGCGACGAGCCCGAGTGCGACGACGTGATGCCGAGGGAGATCGACCTGGAGGGCATCAACGACGAGATCGTCGAAGGCGTCATCATACAATTACAGAAGACGGGCAATCGGCCGCACCTGGTGAAGGAGCTGGCCGCCGTGCTGTCGCCGAATGTCAAGATCGTCGAGACGTGAGTACCTCTTACGGGCGCCGCACGGTGCAAGCAACGACTGCTAATATATTTTCTGACTCCAGTTCCGCGAACCCCTCTGCTATCATCTCCTCCCGACTTTCCTCGTACCTGAAGCGGCCCTGGACCGCGCTGGCGCCCTGCCCCATCGCCAAGGAGCTCGAGACCGTACACCCCCGGCGGACGTACTTCTACCTCACCACCTACCCTCACCAGCCCATCCCCGACCCGTCGACCATGCAGTTCGCGCAGCGCGCCATCATCTCCCCGGCCCTCTCGACCACCCCATCGCGAACAGACGAGGCCGACGCCGAGCGCAGGCGGGAGCTGTCCCCGTCGCCCGAGGTCGACCTGTCCTCGCCGGAGCTCGACGACCAGGACCTGCTGACCCCGCCGACGCCCACCGGCTCCTTCTCTGGGCGCCGTGAAGCCCCTCGGAACAACCGCGCGACGTCACCGCCCCTCGAGAAGGACGAGAAAGAGTTCACGCAAACGGCGCGCGGGATGCAGAAGCGCAGCCTGGGCGGGAGCCTGCTGGTCGGCGGTGTGCCATCCGAGATGGAGGACCACCCGGCCCGGACCCTGGACCCCGATGCGCTGTTCGGCGAAGGACGAGCGCTGAACGTGTTGAACACGTCGGTGTTTGTGAGCAGCCCCGCGATGAAGCCTACCCTGCCCTTGGCGACGCTGAAGCGCAGCTTTGAGGAGTCGAGCGACCCATGGGAACGCATCAGCAGCGCGATGGACTGGGACACGCGCAGCCCGGAGATCATTGAGCTCGAGGAGCTGGACGCCATGCTCGACGACTTTTAGTCCAGGAGACAACCACCCCCTTCTCTCTCCACACCTCCCCCCCACCCCTCTCACCTCTTCTGCTTCTATTTCGTTTCGGCCCGCAATCTCACCTCCGGAGATACAACTGTGCTTACTAGCTACTTATCCACCTATCATCCTATAATCGCCCCTTCGCCCGAGAACGACAGAAAATACGTCCCTACTCATCTACCGTCCCCGATTACGTCATACCACTGTACGATTTCTAGAGTAACAAAACCCGAGAGAAGCGAAAAAGAGCGATCTACCAAAACTACGGCCGGGCAACAAAAAGGGAGGAAAAGTCGGAGCAAAAAAAGAACCCTTTGATGATTTATTTTTCGGCGACTCTCCCCATTCCTGCATCTATCTATCCATACTACACCGCGCGAGGGGCCAAGGCGTTGGGATTCTTGGCGTTGGGCGGCTTTGCTCTCTTGTTCTCTGGGTTGGTTCTTCTGTCGTCTGTATACGTGTATACCTTATATTATACAAGAGAGGGGGTTAAGGAGACGTGTTTTAAGATGAGAATGGAACGAGAATGAGTTTACTATCTATCCAAAGTAGCTAGCTAGCGGCGCAGGGCCTGATACAGCTGAAAACTAGCAAGAAATGGAAAATAACAATCTTCGCCAAGATTCGCTGCTTCTCATCTCGTGCGAGTACTGTAATTTTCGTGCTTACTGTGATCCAAACTTTGAGCAGATTACTATATATGGTGCTTGATCGGGAATAGGCAACGCACCATTCTTACCTCACCTCGCCCTATTCCTGTACGGGATCCGTCTGATCTCCCGCGCACGCATGCACGTGCGCCCCCCAACTCCCGTGACTTTTTTTAGATGCGGATAGCGTCGGAAAAACTTTTCTACTTCCGTACTGTACAGTCATGTGCTGAACCGAACCAAACCACCTGTCATCCACTCTCCTCGGAAGGCCCGGCACTTTTACCCAACGGCTGCCCTTCCTCAAGGCCACCACACCACACGCCGGAACCCGGAAAAATTTTATGGTGCCTCGGCGGCAGGCTTTGCCATTGGGGGTTGAAGCGGATATGTGCCTAGGTTAGCCTGCTGTAGGTACGGGCACCCGTCCTTCCTGCCTAAAGCAAGGCACGGATTCTCGCACTGCAGATACATGCTGTAGAGGGAACAGAAGGTGGGGGGTTGAGCTGAGGGAAGGCACGTGAGGGGGGGTGCCAGATTGGGAGGGGATTGGTGGATGGGGTTTTGTTTGATGAGTGGATGGATGGGTTTGCGATCTTGGGATTGTTCAATGGTCCTTGTCGGGTTCGATGGTCATTTGATGGTTATTGTTACATTGGATGAAGTGTGAGTGGAGTTTGGTCTATTTTGTCTGCACGGCCGTGTTTCCGAGTTCATGACCCAAGGAGAACGCCACTCGTACCTACGACGTTGGAGCTGGTTCCACGAGTTGCTCGTAGCTCAGCGTTGGTCGTTGGGCTTTTGAGACCTGGTTGGCAGTGATGTCTACTTAGTCAAAGCGAAGAGTTGATCATCACACGTGCTGTGCGCACGACAAGAAGTTATGGGAGTAGCCATCTTGCTCGATCTCGAGTATCCAGGAACAACATGGAAACCGTGCTGAAGTGTGAAACCAATTGATGTTCGAGAAGGCCCGTGCAATTTGCTCAACCACGGCCGAACATAGATGTCAAAACTCTGTGCCTTCCTAGGTCGGTGCTTGGCGAAGCCCCGAAAGAAGCGAGACCCCTTTTAATCAGCCTGGTCAGGTGCGAGCGTGTTGATTTCAACCCACTTACTTTATTTTGCATGCATGATTGTTTAAAGGCAAGTTGTAAGTCATTATAATGTATGTTACTATAGACCGGTTTATCAAAACAAGTCTATTCATTCCCGGTGTATTCATATTCATTTCAATATTCCCGGGTACATCTCGGTACTCTTGAGAAACGGACACTAGTAAAATCCTAGTGCCTATGCCTTTACATCACGCGCCTCCTTTATATCTTAGTTTAATTCCCAGCTCCCTTAGCACCAGCCTTTGCACCGCCTTTACCACCTTGTCCACCTGCAGCGTTTGTTCCCTGGCCGGAATTTGCACCAGCGGCAGCGGCTAGACGATCCTGGATTAGCCCCTGCTAGCACATAGATGATATAGTAGTGTAGCTTTTGAACCGCATACAATCCCACCCCATGAAATACGACCTATCTTATTGAAGTTAAAAAAATGGCTTACTTGGAACGGCAGTTTCAGCAACATCAGGTCCTGCAGCAACGGCCGACGCCGCGAGAGCCTTGAACAGTATTAGCTTCGGTGAGACATGGAGTAATGGAGCAGACTCACTGCGGCGGCGATTCCGGCAGATCCGTCATTTGCGGCTGGGTTGATAAAGTCCTAGAGGTCGTAAGCAAAATCTTCGATTGGTGTTTCCGTCTGATTACATACATTACCATTAGAACCTGCAGCATCAGAAGAACTAGCAGCATTGACTGAACCAGCAGAATCAGTGGCAGCAGAGGCGGCGGCGGCGTTTGAACTTGAATTCGAAGATGCACTAATGGTTCCATTTGTGGCCGCAACCGTTCCAGCGGCCGCAGCAGCAGCAGCAGCAGCACCAGCTGCTTTACCACCGTGCTTCTTTTTCCCTTTCCTAGTCTCGAGCGCCGAGAGATCTCGGTGACGAACAGCGCCTATGTTGATTCCAGTTAGGCCCTCGATGATGGTGACCACGTTGTTTCCACCGGAGTTCCCATTTCCACCCTGGTTATTATCGCTCCCTTTTGCCGCTCCCTATGTCAACGTTAGCTGGCTGAGCGATATAGCGATTAAGCCGTCAACTCACGTTGCCTTTCTTGCCACCATTTCCGCCGCCCTACTGTCATCAGCTAATATCTACAGTGTGTAGAACAAGGAATACTCACCTTGCCCTTCTTCCCTCCAGCATTGGAAGTACTATTTGAAGAACTACTGCTTGAGGATGTGCTGTTTGAAGAACTACTAATTGAGGAAGTGCTGTTTGATGATGAAGTACCATTCGAGGCTCCGCTTACTCCCCCAACAGCTGTCGAATTACCTATAAAATGTTAGGCCTAGCCACAACTGATATGCAAAGATTATTCTTACCAGCATTACCCGCATGGCCAGAGTTGCCGGCCTTCCCGGCCTTCCCAGCCTTCGCAGCCTTCCCAGCTGCCTCTTTGTTATTCTTAGGGTCTTTTGCCGGTGCCGGTGCCGGCAGTCTCAGAAGATCTGAGGTTGTTAGATAGAACACAAATATAGATAATAATCTTACCATGTAGATCTAGATCTGGAACTCGAACCATGATCCCATCTCCAACCGGTAAGGCGCGGGCTGAGACAAGGCTAGCACACAGGGCGGCGACCGCCATGATAGAACCAAAGTTTTTCATGATGAAGTTATAAAACGGCGACCAATTCAGAACTCGTGTAAAATTGAGATAAAGGAACGTGAATTAAGAGCACAGCTTGGTATTGTCAGCATATATCTCTATGTTTCCAATCTACTCACCTCAACTAAACACAATGAAAAAGGGGTGACCTGCACGTGAACAGAAAGGAGGGAACAGTTTGGCACTTGGAGAATCATGCCGGTTGGGGGTCTTAATATACCAAGGCAATTTCATTGATCACAGCAGACACAGACCGCAAAAAAGAACCCAGCGAAACCAGGAAATGTGAGACAAACTAACCACTCAGAAAACATCACAGCCAACGGTAGCGAACGTGAGAACACACTGCGGCAAACCATGAATAACACGGATCCGCCGTTCGAAGAGCACGATGATCATCCATGCTCTAAGAATAACTGTGGGTCTGAAGGTTTGGACGGACGATTCCGCCACCAGACGTCTACGGGCCGGTGACATATCTCCACCCTGCCAGTGGATAGGAAGAGAAGCGGAGGGAGCAACCGTCGCATAAAGTGACCTGCCAAGACATGGAAAGAAGCTTTCCGGTAAGAAAGAAGCATATCACGTTCCAGAGTGCGCACCAGTGAAGAAGGACACCACAATTGGTTAGGCCATATTCTGATGCGTGAAGTGTGCTGTGAGGCTCAATCGGGTGACTTAGGGGTCGTGTTTGTAACCGAGCGGGTCCAAGGGGTCTTCGATCAAACTGCCGCTCAAACATTCTCGACTCCAGGATTGGTGCGAAGTGAAATTCAGCGCAACAAAGTCAGAATAAGCATACTTATTCTGCAACATACATGGGATCCACTTGATTAGAGTAAATGTTCCGAGATGTCATTGCGCTTGCTGATGTTAGTGTTTCCGGCAGGCACGCGCTGAAGTTGCCGAGGAGGTTGGTGCATCCGAATCACAACTATGCAACAGCTCAACTCTTTAATCCGCGTAAAATATTACTGTTTGTTGCCAAATATTTCTCCTAACTAATGTATCACAATGGTCATGGCGAAATCTCGTGATGATATCAAGTTGTGTTATACCTCTCTAGTCCGAAAACGGCGGAATATTTTACAAGTTCAAGTGTTTCATACTTCATCAAGCGTGGCATATAATGTTAAAGCGTGCAGTTGCCTTCTTCATTTAATTGTGAAAATAATAATCAAGGGCTGAATTTGGAGCAGTTTGCGCATTCGTCGTTCGACACTACCGAACAGGAAGAAAATGAGAAGCATCTCTGTCCTAGATGTATGCCTCGACTTGCTCATTACACCATTCGAAAAGCTTATATCCGTTTCCGCTCTCCCCTGCTTCAATTTCTTTGATAATATCATCCCTCGGTGCCATGAAACGTCCCCACGGTGTGATGTACTTTCCGTTCCTCTGCTCAAGTTCTGGAGAAAACGCCGCGAATAAGAGCGTATATGCTCCCATGATTGCCGGTTTTGCCATTATCCTCTATTGCAATGTTAGGCCGGAAGACTGACTCTACTTGAAGTGCAATCCGAGATTCCATACCGATAGCATGAAAAAGGGCTCAAAACGGTTATCTCGGCTCAGATTTGATGATACCAACCCTGGGTGTACGCTTGCAGTCAATACACCCGCACTTCCATATCTTCGAGCAAACTCGGCAGCTTGATATATATTTCCAGCCTTGCTTTGACCGTAAGCTGCGAAATTGTGGGAGCCGCTAGTAGTATGCTCGTAATTGATATCGTCCCACAATATGCCTCCGTTAGGGGGGGAAAGCTTCACTCCACCGATGCTGCTTGTCCAAATGATACGAACACTTCCTTTCGGAGATACCTTTGCAGTCTCTAGAATCAGAGGTGTGAGAAGCACTGTCGAGACATGATGACCAATGACATTGGTTCCCAGCTGCAGTTCAAAGCCTTGTTTAGTCTTAGACTTGTCCGGCGGAGACATTACGCCAGCATTGTTCATGAGAATGTCGAGCCGGAGCGAGTTAGTCAGGAACTTCTCAATGCCGGACTTGATTGTTGGGAGGTCGGCAAAGTCTAATAAGATGAAATGGAGCTCTCCAGTAGATTTTGGTGCGGAGGCTTTGATTTCTTCAATAGCGGTCTTGGCCTTGGCTTCAGTGCGGGCTGATATCCAAACAATAGCATTCTTGGAGTATATAAGCTTGGAAAATGCAAGACCAATTCCAGATCCGCCTCCAGTAACGAGAATGACCTTTGAATGATTCAGTGTCAAAGTACAGTACAAGCAGCGAGAATATCGGCCAGCATAGATGAACGAACTCTATTTGAAAGATCAGGTATATTCTTTTCTGTGATAGTGGGCGAGGCCGGGGATAACTCGCTTCGTATAGTAAGAGGCTTTCCCCACGAACCAGACATGACTGATATAGGAGGAGTAGATACAGGAAGGAGGCTAGGGATAGGCTTGGGAGAAAACGATGAGAAGAAACACTTGTCCAAGTGACAGGACACTTTCTTCCCCCAGGGAGAACGGTGCCATTATATAACTATTCTTGTCATTGTCGAATGTCCAAGGCGCATCTTTCATAGGCCGAGTCGACTGAACTCTTCTAATCCGCTTTGCATTGGACGTACTACCAATCAGAACAACCCTTTGAGACTTGAGAAAGCCGCCTTTCCTTTCTCGGCCGAATTAACTTTCAGCAGCGTTTCCTGGATTGGGCTAGTGAGGGGCAACTTTTACGACGACTCCAACACTGCCAAATTTTAGATTAACGTCCGAAATGGCCGTCTTCCAAATATATATAATGCGGAGCCTTCCTTCATCGATCCCATTGTCCAGTCCATCAACTTCTCTTTTGGGAACTGTTTTTAAAGGAGCATATTGTTTTCAGCATGGCGGCCGATCCGACTGTAGTGATCTTCGATATAAATCCGTCTTCCGGAGTCCACCCCATCAGTGACGACTTGATACAGTCATGGAAGAATGGACCTGAGAAAATGAAGACTTTCTCTCGAAGGGGAAGGCCAAAAAAGAGTTAGTACATTGTGATTCATACATTTCACTGACTTGAAATTAGTCGCAGACACCCAAAGTAGTTCAGAAACCAACTCTCTATTTACTGGCAGTACGAGGCGTAAACCAACCAGCAAGAGTTCTACGGCATCACTTTATGAGTTCATTGCCTGTCAAGACGTGCCCGGACATCCGGATGCTCTTGCTCGAAAACAAATTCGATCCCACGTGATGCGCCGCCATCGTAGGGCGAGGCAAGAAACACTAAGCTCTTCATATGAAGACCAAAACAGCCTGAACAGCTCAACTAGAGGATATGGAGATCACCAGATTCTTGGAGAGCTCCCAGAAGACCAATTTATGCCACACAACGTAATACGCGGGCCCTCATCGTTCGATCCATTCGACTCCTTGCCTCTCCGTATTCAGCCGTATATGATCGAGCTTTTGAGCAAATGTGAGTGCCTTCAGAATTCGACGATTTTATTCAGTCTCGATCTAATGTCTCCTATAGACACAACATGCTCGTATGAGAGACTGTATTCAATCGAGAAATATGCAGACTATAATCCAATGAGAGATTATTTCTTGCCTATGGCATTTAAAGATCTGGCGCTATTTCATGCCATTCTTTTCTCGTCAGTTTGCCTCAAAACGCTAACAGTGAAAGAGGTACCTAAGGCGGTGGCGCACCTGAAGGAATGTATTCGTCTTGTCAATCAGAGGTTGCGGTCTCCATCCCCGGTTGTGGCTGACAGTACCATTCTAATAGTACTAATGGTAGCATATACCGAAGTAAGAAGTCAGCCTACTTACTGCGTTGCGTACTGACTTGTCTTTGAAGAAGCTTACTGGGCATCATAAGAACTGGGAGGTGCATATGCAAGGATTGAAGCAAATGGTTCGGCTCCGAGGCGGATTAAAAAGTTTTGAGTCAAACTGGGTGTTGCATAGTTTAATTTTGCGGTAGTAGCCAGCATCAAGTCAAAAGCAACAAATATATGCTGACATGCGATAGTAATGATCTCTATGGATCGGTCGACGCGCTTAGTGAACCATACTTCGAACCAATCGATCTCTGTGTCATTGGCCTGGACATCCAGTCCCAGAGTATCTATGAAAGCAAAGGGTTTCAAAAAGTCAATGGGCTTGTTCATTTCAGAAACGATTTCAATTGGGTTTTATGCAAGATTGAAGATGCAACGAGAGCGTTAAATAGCATCCATATTGGTGACACGACTACCAACCCTCTCGATTTGCGGGACGAACTTACCTCAATGCAATATGTCTTGCTCCGTATGGAACTCGCGCGACATTCTGTTTATGAACATAAGGCTGAGCGGATCTGCCGGTTAGGTGTTCTGTTGTACCTCGTCACCATTCTCAATGATCTTCTCCCAGGGGCTTCAACATGCAATATGTTTGCTACCACGCTGCGGGTTGAACTTGGGAATATGATAGAAGAGAGGACAATAACTCCAGAATTTCGCTGGTGGGTAGTCCTACTGATTGGCGGAATTGTCTCCGACGAAGTGAATAAATTATGGGCCAAAAACGCTTTTGAAAGAATAATTTTGGACAGTCCGCTTTCCACCCGGCACGATATTAAAGAAACGCTAGCACAGTTCTTCTGGGTTGAGAAAATCCATGGTGAGAAGTTTGCTAAGCTCTGGGATGAGGCGTTGGCTATAGATGACGAGGAAGCATCTATAGGGAGGATGCTGTCAAAGAATAGGCTTCATGAGCAAGCGCAACAACAGGTCGAGGTTGACCATTGTAACAAATATGGAACGTGGCTCGCAAGCTTGTAGTGAAGGCGATTAGGATCTATTGTATAGAGATATTGCAGACCATGTATAAATTACATTGCAAGATAAATATTGCATACTGGTCTCTACACAATGTACCAACAGCAGTGTATCAGATATCATTTCTAGTTGCACTACAGTTGCTAAGGGAATATTGCGTCTGGAGCGGGGGTAATAGGGCATGGCCGTATGTGATAGCAGAGAGGGTAGTAGAGCAGTATTAGCGTTCGAGTCCTTCGAATTTACTAGTATCACCAGTGATGTGTAGAATGTGTCTTCATGCATCTAGCCTCTCGTGGGAGTCCCTTGCACAAACAAGGTATGGTAAGGGATCGAGGTTCTCCTGGCAGCCGAAGTTGCCCCAAAACAAGAGCAGGACTTTGGAATTAAGACTATGCGCTTAGATAATTCGTTAGATGATAGGATGGAGATATTCATGATGGACGGATGCGTATTTTCCCTCTTTGTGCAGATAGAACGATGCAGAAGAGAAAGCGAGCGAGAGCGAGTGTATCTCTATCGTCTTTGTCACTCATGCAGTAAACCTCACACCTGCTCTCGTATCAAAGAGTGTGTTACAGCGTTCCTAGCACAGATGATGCCGTGATGCGAAATAGAGATCCCCACCTCAGCGACCCGGCTAAGAGATATTGCTCACGAGTGGTGCGAGAAAAGGACAGAGTCATCATCCATCATCCACCTCTCACTGAGCCACTTTCGCCAGAAGGCAGACGTCAGCCACGTGACCGGTGTTTACCTCATCCGATCGCCCGGCCGAGTACGGAGTAGGACAAGGCAGCAAGACCCAGGCAGTCTTAGCGCGCAGGAGTGGGGCTGGGTGCGCAGCCTTATCTTCCCCTTTTCTTCAATGGTTGGGCATCAGAGCACGCCGAGTTTCAGTAGCGAGTGGCGCTAGGCCCCATACGGCAAGGGATGGGTCGGTTGTGCCATCGCTGGCTGCCTCAGCCCGTAACTATTGCTGCCTGATTGCCGGCGGCTCGGGAGTATATAAGAAGGCCGCTCCCTCCCCCCGAAATTTTGGAAGCCTTCTCGCGTAAATTGGCGGGACTTTTTCATTTGCGATTTCAACACCATCCTGTTGTTGCCTTCGCCAGCACCTTCTCCCATCTCCGCCGCCATTTCCATCTCCATCTCCATCTCCATCTCTCACCTTCCCCCTATCTCCTCGTCTCATCGGCCTCAGACGTGCGCTCGGCGCAAATACACTCCTTCATCCGCCTGGTGTGACCGCGCGCGTGCAAACGGCTCTCCACCGCCCGCCTCCGTGTCTCCCCTGCGACTTGCGACTCGTCGCATCTGTCTCCGCGACAGCGCCTTCGCTCGACGACAACGTGCCATCACCTGCGCGCCTATCCCCCTCCTCAAATAGAGTCTTAAAAAACATTAATTACGATATCGCATACCGCATATCGCACCTTCTACTCGTTTGGTCGGAGCCTCGCACCTCTCGACCCAAGAAGGCCGGTTAGATATAAGCCTGAGCAGCGACTGTAGGGGAGACATTCACTTGTTTTTCTCCCACAAACGGTACGACTATTCCATCGCCAAACAGAGGCTTGGCTTGCTTCACCCTTCCCTCCCCGTCTCCTCCGCGTGACCTCCGCTTCGAGTCGTTCTCTCCCTCGAGCTGCCGCACCCTTCCCTTGACCTCGATCTAACATCAACTCCTCTCCTCCAGAGCTGCTCTCCCCCTCGTGCCTGTCTCCTGACCGACGTGCCTCGCCTCAGTCAAGATGGAACAGATACAAACTCACCCGTCCAATGCCGCCCAGGCTAAAACCTTCATCGCGCCCGGTTCTCTGTCGTTCCCAGGTGGCGCTGGCGAGCTCACTCCTCCCTCGGAGGTGGACAAGCAGAATGTGCAGAAGCAAATGAATGGTGGTCTCCAGCAGGCAGGTCCCGCCACAAATGGCAACGGGGTGACTCCCGCGACGCCTGCTGCGACTCCTGGCGCGACTCAGGGCGCGAGTGGTATTGTTCCTACCTTGCAGTATGTATCACCCTGAGCCACAGCTTGCATACATGAGGCTTATCTGGCATGTAAAAGAAACATCGTTGCCACGGTCAATCTTGATTGCCGCTTGGATCTCAAGACGATCGCCCTGCATGCGAGAAATGCCGAATATAACCCAAAGGTACTTGCTGACGCCGGTCTTGCTCTGTCGTCCGCGATTCGTAGCTAACCCTCATAGCGTTTCGCCGCTGTCATCATGCGTATCCGTGAGCCCAAGACGACAGCGCTCATCTTCGCTTCTGGCAAGATGGTCGTGACTGGAGCAAAGTCAGAGGATGATTCAAAGCTTGCGTCGCGGAAGTATGCCCGTATCATCCAGAAGCTTGGCTTCAATGCGAAGTTCACGGATTTCAAGATCCAGAACATCGTTGGCTCCTGTGACATCAAGTTCCCCATTCGCTTGGAGGGACTGGCGTCGCGCCATCATAACTTCAGCTCGTATGAGCCGGAGCTGTTCCCTGGCTTGATCTACCGAATGATCAAACCCAAGATCGTCCTGCTCATTTTTGTCAGTGGCAAGATCGTCTTGACGGGTGCGAAAGTTCGGGAGGAGATTTACCAAGCCTTCGAGATGATCTACCCTGTGCTTCAAGGTATGCGCAAGATATCGCCCTGCTCATGATTCACTTGCTAATATCACTCTAGACTTCAAGAAGGTCTAATCTGGTCCCTCCAAGATTGCATCAGCGGTCTGATCATTCGGCTCCACTCGACTGTACAAAAGCTCCATCCCCCTGCTGTACGAGTATTTTCATTTCACGAGTTCATGAACCATTTCTCTCAAAAGCAAAAGCACATAGTGGCGAAAACCCCATTACCGGCACGGCATCTCATACCGTCGTCCGGCAGTCACTAGGATGCGAACGTTGTCATTGCATTGCATCGGCGTACAGGTTGGGGAAGGGTCAAGACGGCTCTCTACATTTGGTTCTTAGCATGTTTGTCCCCAGGAAGAACTTAGATTGCGGCACCCCTTCGGCAAAGGCATGTGTGCAGGTCAAAGATGCCACCTTAATTCCTTCTCCGCGCAGAGTTTATTTGCTCATTGGTCATGGTTTCCTTCTGATTGGTTTCCGAGAGAGGAGCATCAGAAGATGCAACGAGATCTTAAAGCAGCAGAGAGACTTTTGTCTCGCTGGCTCGTCTAATCGTGGTCGCAGTACTGTTACTGGGAACTTATGCTGCATGGTGACTCTCGATTTTGCGGACGAAAGTCTGTTACATCGTTGCTCAGACGTGGCTTCGGCCTGGCCTTGAATTGATCTTTAGATAGACTAATTCGATCACGATAGATATATTTACTATGCTCTTCGCTTGTGATTGTACACCTTCACGTCTATAACCTCGATCCCTTTCGCGCCTCTTCCTGCAACACCAGGCCAGGGCGGCCACCTCGACTTCCATCTTCGGTGACCACGTTCTCCATCGTCTCCATTGGCCACGCCCATTTCTGTTTGAACTCGGCAGGGCACTCGCCACCAATGCAGTTCATAATCTGGTCGCCTATTACCGGCAAGAACTTGTATCCGTGCCCACTGCCACCGGTGGCAAGAAACAAGCCATCCAGTTCCGGATGATATGTGATCAAGAAATCACCTCTCGGCGTATCACTGTACCAACATATCCGCGACTTCGTGAAAGGGCGATCGCCAAGTGAAGGAATCATCTCTCGTAAAGCAGCTCTGCAATCCTCTTCGCCTTCCCTCGGTACCCACTGACTAGGATCGTCGATAGATGTCCTAGGCAAACTGACTTCGATGACGTTTCCGCTTCCATCTGGGTGCTGTATCTTCGTAGGGTTTGAATAGCCATACGCATGGCGTGCAACTTTTAGTACCCTATCTCTTGGTGGTATGATGAAGAGTCCCGTACTCATGTTGAGTAACACTGGCATCTTGCCTAACTTCCCCTGCTCATCTGCCGTGAGATCGAGGTACGTGAGCACCTGCCCAGTAGCAGTAGCTCTGCCTCTCAGATCGACCAAACGTCCAGTCCACGCACCAGCAGCCAGAATCACTAATCCTGCTCTCCTTATAATTCCATCCCTCTGCCTCGCGCCCACAACCCTCTTTCCCTCCCTCACCAAACTCACAACCTCTGCGCATATGAACTGAACCCGCCCTGTCTTCTCCACCCTTGCTCTCAACCACCTCATCCCAGCCTCTGCATCTGCCCACCCACTCCTCCAATTCACATATCCCCACTGTCCACTCCCTCCTCCCGTGCCAACCACAGCATCAATCTCCCGCCTGGTCTTCAATTCCCGCACCGCACCACCCTCCAATAAACCCCTCACGTTCTCCAAACTATCCCGCACGTACCCATCCCGGCCTGGATCTGCCACCAGCACCAGCCCGCTCTCACTATACCGTCCTTCACCAAGCGCCCCAGGGGATGTATCCCGCCACACGCGCTGTGCAGAGGCGCCAAGGGCCGCATAGGCGGGGTCGGAGTAGTCTGCGCGGATGATGCGTGAGGAATCGATGCTGGAGCTGTCCGAGGCCGGGAAAGGTGAGCGGTCAACGAGCGTGAGGGTCGTGTTTGCGTAGAGGGGGTTCTGAGAGAGGGAGTAGGCAGTTGAGAGGCCGAAGACGCCAGAGCCGATTATGAGGATGGAGGAGGGCGGCGCGGGCATGATGGTGGGTGCTGGACGATGAAGAGAGGTGGGGGGCTTCTTGGAGATGGGCAGTAGAGACTGTACTGGCCGAGTAAACTTATTTAAACGGAAACAATTTAAAGGACAGGACGGCTGGAAGGACAATTTGAAAGAGGAAAGAGAAAAGAGAGAAAAGGGCGTTTGCGTGTTGTGTAGACTCTGATAAGATGTGCCTGAAGGGTGGGGTCCCCATGTTCCCGGCAAGACGGAAGGAAACCCGAGTAAAAGAGACGTTCAACCGAGAAGCTTTGTCGCGACTTCCATCAACCTACAGCACACGACATCGAAATTACCGTCCTAACGTCCTCGCCAACGTGCATATTAAATCCTGTCACGGCGCCACCTTCAAACGACCACGCGACCGACGAGCATGACGGGATCTATATAATGGCCGCAGGTGACAAGAAGGCGCGGCACTTCCCCGACATTGAGGACAAGCTGCAGGCCCCCACGAAAAAATCGCTGTTTGAGCGCCAGAAAGCCGAGGCCGAGGCAAAGAGACTGAGAGAGGAGGCGGAAACGAAGGCAGTATACGAGGACTTCGTGAAGAGCTTTGATGACGATGAAGATGATGGCCGGCCCTCCTTGGGTGGGCATGCTGCAGGCTACGGAGGACTCGGTGGTGGCGTGCCAAAGAGACATTTCGGTACAGGAATTGGTGCGCCGACAGGTCCTGCCTCCGGTAGGGGAATAGGGTTTGGTGGGGAGAGAGGGAGAGGGTTGGGGACCACAAGTGGACCCGGGAGTCTGGGACCACCACTCATGAAGAAGAGAGCTTTTGAAGGATATCAACAGACGCCGCGCCGCGAAGAGAGAGGGTTGTTAGCTTTTGATAACTCCGGACAGGACTCTCCGCCTTCAAGAGGGCTGATGGCAGATGATGAGGACGAGCGAAGGACGTTGAGGAGCGAGGACGACCGAGCTTTGGCCAAGCCAACGTTGAGATTGGCTTCGTTGCCCCCGGGAACCTCACCCGCCGTTATCAAGGCCCTGCTACCAGATAGCTTGACAGTAGAGGCTGTAAAAATACAGGCCTCTTCTGGTCAAGGATGCTATACGGAACGAAAATCACTATCCGCGATTGTTACGCTGGCGAAGGAGACACCTGCTAATGATATTGACGCCGCTGTGAACCTGCTGCAAAACAGATATTTAGGCTTTGGATATTATTTAAACCTGCACAGACATCTCTCCTCAGCTGCGATCTCTAGCTCCGCGCCAGCTCTTGGAACGTCCGCAACATCTCAACCGTTCGGTGCGAAGCCTGTCTCCCTCCCTACTGCTGGTAGGGGCCATGCACCGCCTTCGCACCAACGAAACTTTGCCCCGCCAACGTCATACGCGCCTCCAGTGCCTGGGCAAATGAACCGCACCGGCCCACCTCTCCACGTTCCAGTCCACTCCCCGCGAGATATCAAAGAGCTCAGGCTCATCCACAAAGTAATCGAGTTGCTTCTGACGCACGGCCCGGAATTTGAGGCTCTTTTAATGAGTCGGCCGGATGTTCAAAGAGAAGAGAAGTGGGCCTGGTTGTGGGATCCGCGAAGTGCAGGAGGTGTGTGGTACCGTTGGCGACTTTGGCAAGTTCTTACTGGCTCTCAAACTCGTCGCGGGCAAGGAAAGTATCTACCTTTGTTCGAGGACAGCTCGGCCTGGAAAGCACCGGATCAGCCACCGGCTTATGAATATGCCACTAGACTGGACGAGTTTGTCTCCGATTCCGAGTACAACTCTTCAGACGAAGATGACTCGGGTGACGAAGGTGCAAGAAAACACCAAGGTGGTGTAGCTTCCTCTGACCCAGGCTCCATCATGGATGATGGAAAGGCATACCTTAATCCCCTCGAAAAGGCGAAGTTAATATACCTATTATCTCGGCTCCCCACAAGTACGGGTAAACTTCGAAAAGGCGACGTAGCGCGTGTAACGGCCTTCGCAATATCTCACGCTGGTCGAGGCGCCGATGAAGTCGTCGCTGCTATCGTCTCTAATATAGAAAAGCCGTTCACGTATACGTCTGCTAACCCGGATCGGAAAAGGGACAAAGACATGAGTGGCGATGATGCACCCGCGAATGAGGATGAAGAGAAATCAGATACAAGTTCAGCTAGCTTGATAGGGATATATCTTATCAGTGACATTCTCTCCTCGTCGTCTACCAGCGGCGTGAGGCACGCCTGGCGTTATCGACAACTCTTCGAGACGGCCCTTAAACAGAGACAGGTATTTGAAGGGCTCGGCAGGATGGAGAGGAAGATGAACTGGGGTAGGCTGAGAGCAGAGAAGTGGAAGAGGAGTGTCGGCAACGTTCTTAGCTTATGGGAGGGGTGGTGCGTTTTCCCGCAGGCTAGCCAGGAACATTTTGTTTCAGTGTTTAATAATCCTCCTCTCACGGCGAAGGAGGAGCGTGAAGCAAAAGAGAAAGAGGTGGCAATACAAGACAAAGGGAAGAGTCGTTGGAAAGCAGTTGAAGTTGTGTCGAAGGAAGTTGGAGAGGAGGGTGCTATGGAGGAACCAGTGATAAAGGATGGTGTGGATGGCGATGCCATGGAAGAAGACGTCGATGGCGTCCCAATGGCTGAGGATGAGGACGTCGATGGCGAACCTATGGAAGAAGATTTGGATGGCGAGCCTATGGAGGAGGACGAGGGCTATGAGCTTCCGCCTCAGTTTGCAACTACGGAGCCCGAGTCCGAAGGGAAAAGGCTGTCTCCTCCCCCAGCTAGGGCAGATGAGACGCCAGCTGGGCAGGCCCGCCGGCGTCCCAAAGCTGTGGATATGTTTGCGGATTCAGATGATGAAGACTAGTTGGGCCTTTACATATAATATATAGTCATGAAAACATCTTCTACACTCATTAGAGCTCGTGCTAGAATTACTTTCAAGGGTATTAGCGTACCGACTTTACAGTTGGTATCATTAATCTCCAACGTGACCACCCCTCGACCTTCTCCTTGCTAGGCCTGCACTGATACTACTCTCACTGAAGCTTGTCCCGACGGCAGAATCTACTCTCCCACTTGCCGAGCCGACCACACTAGTCAACTCTTCCTTTACTTCCTCACCATCTGGTTCGCCAGCCACTCGTGGAATATCCGTGTCGTCTAACACAGAATCTTCAGTGTCCTCATCCTTTACTGCAGGCGGCCTTCTCAGCGGCTGGCCAGAACGAGGGGAGGTCCGTGGCACATCCGACAAATCTATTTCATCACTATCTTCGTCTTTCACCCTCTCAAGCTCCTCTTCTTTGACCACCTCCTCCTTTGGCATTAAATATGTCCTCAGAGCCAGCCAACCCAGCGCTGCAAACACCATCTCGGCGATCCAAAATGCCGTCGTGAAGATCATAAACGCAATAATACGATGGTTATACATCAGCCACCTCAAACCTGCGAATCGCGCCGTGAAATGCACTCGAACGTCGTATACCTGCACCTCACTGCTCGCCTGCATCTCCAGCAAGGCCCGCGCCGGGGTATTCTTGTAGCCTCGCTGGAAGGTGGCAGATTCGGCCATGGGGATATCCAGCACCTCAGACTCGTACTTGAGGCCAAGAAGATAGAGCGGCATGGAGAGGATGCGCGCGGGCAGGGAGACGACGCATGAGCGATAGGGTATGAGTGCCGGACGGCGAGAGGTGAGGAGGATGGAGGAAGATGGGATGGTGGCTGAGAGGGCGGGTTTCTGGGTGCTCGGCGGCGCGATGGAGGGCGCTGGCGGGATGTAAGTCGGCGAGAGGAGGGAGAGGGAGAGCATAAAGTTGCCGGCGGCAAGGTTGGTCGGAGAGCGAGGGACGTGCAGCGATAGTGAGATATCGTAGGCTTGGTCGTGGACTATGGAGGAGTCGAGTAGTGCTATGCCGTACGGGTGAGGCCCGTCACTATGCCAGGAGATCTCAGCATTCTACAATATCCAGAGCGATAGCAATGCCTCTGTGCAGTATGGAGGAGGCGACAAACCCATATTGTAGATGCACAACCCGCTCAATGCCAATCTGCGGGATGTACTCAATGTAAAACAGTATGTACGCAATTACAGCTAGGCCAAACAGGATTGAAGAGGCTATCATGAACAAGAGAGAGTTCAGGTACGTCAGGCGCGCCGGCTTCGATGTCGCGACGCGAATGGGTTTCAGAATGAGATCCTATGGTCATGGTAAGCAATTATCCTTATCTGTGAAAGCAATTGGGCAGGAATGTTAAACTATACCATTGTGGCTAAAACTGCGTGGCATTATGACCAAGAGACCGCAGTGTGGAGGTGGTGGTTGTGGATTGTCGCGCCCTGGAGCCGGGTAGCTTGGAATGACGTTGCTTATCACATGCATGGATTCCGTTGAAGCATCGCGCATAAAGATAGGTAGCCGTTATAAGAATCATCAAGTAAATATTGTGCCGTTCTTTGAATAGGCCCCCCTCTACTTTACCAAACTCACACCACTTAGCCATGAATTGCTATCATTTCGAGAATGGATTTCAATTTGTAGTTATTCGCATCAATCCAACAGCTATTCTCATTCATGTACAAAGAGTAGTCCAGATGCAAACGAAGAGCACCATGACCGAGAGGTTCTTGTCCCAACCTGAGCGCGCGTACACGCACAAACACACGACAAAACAATATCGATTGACAAATTGATCATATCTTCAGCAATTTTGTAGGTAGTTGCTCGGTACCAGCCCCGGCCTCCCATTCTTCCCAGCAATCTCTGCCTCCCACCAGCCGTCATCCTGAAGCCGGAGAACTGCGAGGATATCCCCTTTGGCGAAACTCAATTCCTCAGGAATTGCAGCCTGGTACATGTATAGTGCTCGAGCTGAAATATGTTAGTGTTTGGTGAATATGACATTCTTGACGACTTACCGAAGTGAAGGATGGGTCGACCATCTCTAGTGAACTGCCTAACATCTGCAACGCTCTTACTCCGTTGCCTAGAACCAAGAGATCCTTGCTGCCCACCTTGACCCCCATAGTAACTTATCGGCCTAGACGAACCACCTCCTGACCTACCACTCGCGCGACCTTGAGATCCGTAACCTTCCTCTGGACCAGGAGCAAGTTGCATTGCCATCTCATTATTGACATGGCCACTGGACGCTCTCTGCTGCCCATGGAAGGGTGCAGGCGAAACTGCACGATCATTTGGCGAATTATGGCGGTAATATGCTTGATCGGAGCCTCGCTTCTGTGGCGACACAGATTGAGTGTGAGATCGCTGGCTACCTCCATACGGGTTTGGAGATGCAGAACGGTAGCCTTGTCTGGTATCTACTTGCATGCCAGGACGAGGTGACGCGCTGCGTGGTGGTGCTGGAGAGGTAGCTCTGGGCATGTCGTTTCCCCGTGTACCCGGACGGGAGCTTGAGCCGTATCCACTCCGAGAATCCGATCTTCCTTGGGCATTGAACATGTTTTGAGTCTGGTCCACGTATTTCTGTCGAGTCTGCTGCATCGCCTTTGAGGTGAATGCAGGTTGTGGAAGCCCCAGTCTTTGTCCTGGTTGGTCGTATGAAGGCGGCGGAGTACCTCGCATGCCAGCCATCAAGGCACCATCATTAGGTCGTGGGTTTGGACTCGCCCCAGGAGCTGGTGTTGCAATGCCATGATAGTTATCAGCTGAAACTCTGCTTGAAGAGGCCTTCGTCACTCCCTTAAGTTCAGCTAGAGCTTGTGCTATCGGATCCAACTCCTCTGCCTGTTGTCCCGAAATATTCTGTATCGTCCTGCTCTTTTTATCTGGTGTGGCAACATCAAATACATTGTTGCCTACATTAAGCTGAAAACTCGCTCGGGGATCGACCGGTTCAGGACTGCCGCTTGGTCGATCGGTGATCATCATATTCTGAGACGCTTGTCCATATGGCTGAGGCCGAGTTGGGGAATTCTGGGTATTTGTGCTGCTCCTCGCTGACCAGGTATTTCGGTTCGAAGGTGTCATTGCTGCCATTGGATGGTCCTTTTCTTTAACACTCTTTCGTCTAAACGGGCTCTGGAAAAACCCGCTCTTCTTCTTGAGAACTTGTTTTTCTGGTGCTTGCTGTTTCACAGGTGAAGCTTTTCCACTCGGTGGTTCTTGGCTTGAGAAGGACGTAGGGTTGGAGTATTCGCTGTTCGAGTCGCGGCTTGACGGTCTTACAAGGCTGTGCGCTGAACTCCTTTCCGACGGGGGCCCAGTGCGGCAGAGCATTGTCATACCATCTTGCGGATAAGGATCGTGGGGTACAGCGGCTAATGACCCATGCTGAGATTGCTCATATTGAAGCCTGCTTGGCGCTTGTTGATATTCAGTCTGTGGCTGTACTGTCCTGTCTAGTAGACTCTTCTGTGGAGTCAACGTAGCATCGCGGCTTGGTGGTGTCTGAACATCTTGCCCTAGATCTCGAACAAGAGGAGACTGCGGATCATGATGGGACTGGTAAGTGGAGGGCTGAGGTGAAGAGCTTCGATAGGCAGGGTTGATGGTTCGCTGGAATTGTGCAACCGAATAGCTGTCATCTTCCGACGCTTCCGATTGAGAGTCAACATCACCTCGACAAAAGTTGATATATTTAGGCGGGTCGGGTATCTCCTGGCCAGTTCCTCGTTCTTTAATGAAACTGACGATGTCCTTCTCAACTTCGCAGTTCTCCAGAGACAGACGAACCTTCTCACAGGACGCATCGTCGCTAACGCAAACTGTAGAGGCGATATTGGCAAAGCTCCAAAGGCTGCTCTTCATAAAATCGAGCCTCTCTTCTTCCAAATCCTGGAATTTATCTGCAGCAGCCTTCCAGTCTCGATTCCACCGTCCGGTAGTTTCCTCAAGAATCTTTACCGCATTTTGATACTCGGTGTTCGATGATGCCAGATTGATCTGCGTCTTCTCCAGCTTTGCTTTGTTTTTCCGCTCCTCTTGGCCCATGACCATATGGCCCTGTGCTAGGTACCCTTTAATCTTTAGGCACTCTTGCTCGTATCTATCTCGGGTCTAGGAGAATTAGCTAGATTCTTTCTGCGCTAGATTGCATCAACATACCTTATTGACCTGCTGTGTCTGCTGTATTTTGGTCTTCAATAGCTTCTCAATCCCTCCTTGCACAATCTTCCTCCGCTCCTTCATAGCCCCTGCAAATGCTGCCAACGGTTCTTCCAGCTCTGTTTTCATTTGACTTGCGATGCTCTGGTGTGACTTGCCCATCTGCTCGACTTCTCCTCGCATGACATCCAAAGACGCTCGAAGTGTCCCGCTTTCCTGCGAACCCAGGGGCTTGCGTGATAACGAGAGTAATTTCCGAGCATACTCATCTTCGATGGCGGCTCTGGCTATAACGCGGTCAGTAATAGGCAAGATCAAGAATTGAGGAAAACCTACACTGGTAAAAAGCCTTGACTTCGTCGCAAGTCTGCTTCGCATTGTGCATGCGCGAGAGTAGAGGGTCTACCCCGGCATCATCTTTGCCCCAGAAGTTATTTGCGAAGCTTAGAGAGACCGACGGCCCATCCGATGTCGCCGAGGGCATGATGCAGGCTATCCTGTAACTTGCGTGTATATTTTGTCAGTCGGTCAGGGGATACGGTCGAATCGCAGCTACCCTTCTCACCGGCGGCGCACCGCAAGTATGAGGATGAAGTTGGGGTTAGGAAAGGAAGTAACGGTCATGGGGGAGGATAATAGCAGGCGAGCATCTCGGTGAGATCTGTTGTCTTCTGGGGAAGGGGAGCGCTTGGCTGTTGGCACGGCAACGACTCGTTCACGTGACTCTTTGCAAACCTGGGAATGAATCTAAGATGTGCAGTTAGGGATAGGAGGTGCCCCCAAGTCTAGAATTTCACGCAAAGTATAACCTTAAGAGTGCAAATATGGAGTTAGAGAATTGTATGCCACAATTTATCTCTCAGTCTAAGATAGGGTGTATTATAACATCAAGTGTGACGAGTGAATGCTAGCTTACTCTCCAGGAACATAAATCCATTTTTTTCACGTATTTTAATAGCAAATAATACAAATTAGTCAACCAGGCATATGGCAACTGCGGAAACTGAAATCTCTAACGTATAATGTATAAATTTCATACGCTCAAACACCGCAAGACCCGATAGTTCATGATAAACGTGACAGGAATGCTTACCTAATTGAAGCGTGATCCGAAGCTCTAAATGTGGTTTAGCCCGAAGCGAGCCTCATTCACGACTTCAACCACCTTCACTTTTCATCGATCACCATACCAGCAGCCACATCCTCACCCTCGACTCTTACTAATCGCACCTCTGACCCCTTTCTCATCCCCCATCAATGCTCGTCCCTCCCCGTTAGGCCTTCTTTCGTCTTTAGAGATCGAGAGACAGCTCTCCGGGAGTGGGTCTGCGCAACAACTCAAGCATCTTCGATGGTCAACTCAAGAGGGGGGACTTACACACCTTCACCCGCGCAGCAAACCATCGTGACCGGGGTCGGTCATTCAGTCCACAGCTCCCATCACAGTACACTCAGTGCAGGCGCAAGTCCTAGTACGAGCAGCCCAACTGGATCCAACTCGCTCACCCGAATTGTCGTCGCCCAAGTCTACCTCCTTCTGAGCACAATCAAAGAGGACAAGGATCGCATAAAGTGGGAGCAACAGGCCGAGCAGCTCAGAAAGGTATTGTATCTCCAGCAGCTCATAGAGGACTACGCGCTGACATTTGCATCTTAGCTGATCGATGAACACGGCATGGAAGTATTTCAAAAATACTTCAGCCGTCTTGTGGTTGGCAATGCTCCCCAAATATTCCCTGGCATCAATCGGTCGGTCGCAAATTCTGGAAATTACCAGATTCTCGTGAATGAAGTACGCAAAGTCTCTCGTGATGTCGATCAGGCGGGAAAGATTGCGGAGTCGATAGAAACGGCGAACGATGATCTGTTCCGAGATTTCGATTTGTCAACATTCATGGAACATTTCAAGCTAGATGCGCTCGAGAAGACAGTTCTAGCTCTAGCGTTCAAGACTAGCTCAAGACAAGATCTGAAAACAAAAGGTGGGTTCCATAAGCCGACCACCATATCACTGCTAACATTCAACGAGCGGATGCCATCCTCTCGGCAAATTTTGCGCCGTTTCTACAATACCTTAGCCGCCCTCCCTTAGATTACGACGATCCCTCGCCGACCTTTCTAGCCGCAGTCATAGACCGGTTTATTCATGAGCATCCCCCTGACTTCGACCAACAAGCCAAGCATGACCTCCGATTGGCGGTTCATTACCGCTACACCGTTGACGGACAAGACATAGGTACACCAACTGAACTGCTTGCAGCTCTTTACCTCCTAGTGATCCTCAGCGATGCCAATCCTTTAGCACTATCCATACGAAGGATTGGGCCCTCCTTCACGTCCGACGAGGAGACATGTAGAAACTACCTTCGAAGTCTTGGTAACATGAGATTAGATGAGGAGCAGGTGGCATCTGCGCTCATTTATACTACAATTAGTCGATCACAGCCTTTTTCTCCAGCTGTTCTGGCTACTGCCCTTCGAAAGGAAGCTCCACGAGAGCTGAATTGGCAGGAGGTTCTAGAACACTTTGACAGGCCCGATTTAAGAATCACTCAAGGTCAATTTTTGGGCCTTTTTCAGGCTCTCCGACAGTTTGCTGCCGATGGAGCCATTGATATCCAGCGGATGTGGGGTGGCATTTGGCAACACTCCGAGACGCAACTGTCTTTTATCAGTGCCTTTGCATCTTTGACGCCAGAGCAACTAGATGCAACCACGATCCCCGGCCTCCAACCTTCATATACAATGAACGATTTTGCCGGCTCCGGTGAGCTAGTTCAAGAAAGAGCCGCCCAAGGCATAAGGCATCCGTTGGTTTCAGTTGTTGCTCTTTCAGCAATGTTTCATGTCGCCTTGCAAACACCAACAGCCTCCGATACAGTAGAAGCCAAACGATTATTCCAAGAGGTAGTGGTACCCAACTTGGATATATTCTTAGTATCAGCTTTTGGTGTTCCAAAGCCGTGGCCTGAACTGGCGATTGATACTCTCAATAACCTTTTCGATCGGTTCCTCTTCAAGTTTGATCCTAATTATGACTTTGTCCTCGAAGGCCTATGGCGCAAAGAGAAGTCATGGGTAGTTGCGCGACTTGTGGAAGCTCATGCGAAGGCACCCATGGAACTACCTACTATCCTTGACCATACTCTAAGGCACCAGTGGCTTGATGATCTTACCGTCTTCCTCAACGGGTTTGGACTAGACTTGGCAGCTTTAGCCCACGCTAGAGGTTCATTGGATCTTGCTACCTGGGCACGTATCAACTCCGCTCGAAACCAGGAACTTGCCCAATCCCTTCTTACTTTCCTCAATATCAAAGCCCAACACGAACTGGCATTCCAGCGTTCGGACTCCGAGCAGCTTCACAGCGTTATGCTTCCCGTTAAGACCGTGTCCGCACTGCTGGAGATCCTTGAGAGCATTTTGCCCAAGGAGCCATCACAAGAGCTAATTGTGGTTCAAAGAGCTTGCATTACTGCATACCCTCGGCTTATTAATTATGGTGAAGGGTTTGACGATATCATCGATGCCAATGGAAAAGAGAAGAATTCGCTGCCCAAGGAGGCAAATGATAAAATGGAGGAGCACTACAAGCGTATGTACAGCGAAGACCTCCAAGTGCGAGCCGTTGTAGAGGCCCTCGATGGGTACAAGCATTCACGAGACCCGTCAGATCAAGATGTCTTCGCCTGCATGATTCACGGACTCTTCGACGAATATACGCTCTACGGGACCTACCCACTTGAGGCATTGGCAACTACTGCTGTTCTATTTGGCGGTATAATCTCGCATAAGCTCATATCAGACCTTCCACTAGAAATAGGTCTCGGTATGATCCTTGAAGCTGTTCGAGATCACCCACCAGAACAGTCCATGTACAAATTCGGACTACAAGCTCTCATGCAACTCTTCTCTCGTTTCCGCGAGTGGCCGGGATTCTGCACAAGACTACTACAGATTCCAGGGTTGAGAGGAACTGAAGCATGGAACAAAGCTGAGGAGGTAGTCCGTGATAATCAGGAAGAGATGCAACGCTCCGGGCTCGGTGGGCAGAACGAGATGAATGGAGGCTCCCATGGCAATGGCAACATAGATGAAAGGCTAGCGGCAGAGCCAACTGCACCTCCATTCAGGTCTATTAACGTTGAACCCCCACCTCCCGGCATCAGCGAAGAACCCAGTGGGGAGGCCCAGGAGAAAGTCCTATTCGTCCTTAATAACATTACGGGTGAGAATCTTGAAGCCAAATTTAATGAGTTGAGAGATGTCATTGGCGATGAGCACCAACAGTGGTTTGCTGAGCATATCGTTGAAGAGCGGGCGAAGATGCAACCAAATTATCACAAGCTGTATCTGGATCTTGTGGAACTCTTCGGCAAAAAGTCTTTGTGGTCTGAGGTTTTGCGCGAAACATTTATCAGTGTTTTTAAGATGTTGAATGCCGAGTCAACCATGCAATCCGCCACCGAACGCAGCCATCTCAAAAATCTCGGGGGTTGGCTTGGATCAATGACTCTTGCTCGCGACAAGCCGATTAAGTACAAGAACATTGCATTCAAGCAGCTTCTTCTTGAAGCTTTCGATACACAGCGACTTGTTATTGTCATCCCGTTTGTCTGCAAGGTGCTCGTTCAAGGACAGTTGTCAACCGTCTTCAAACCTCCAAATCCTTGGCTCATGGATATCATTCATCTTCTTATAGAGCTGTACCACCATGCCGAACTCAAACTTAACCTAAAATTCGAGATCGAGGTTCTCTGCAAAGATCTGAAATTGGACTACAAGACAATTGAGCCCTCGTCCGAAATCATGAGTCGTGCTCCTCCGATTGAAGAGTCCACTGAACCAATAGCACCAGAAATGATGGATAGATTCGACAACCTTTCATTGAACGGTATGGGTGGTGGCCTTGCGAGCGGCCGCTTTTCTCCTCAGGATATTACTTCCTCAATACCGGATCTAGGTCCTTTGCTTCAGTATCCGCCTCTTAATGATATGGTTAATCAAAGTCGCCTGCAAGAGATTGTGCGCAGCGCAATTACGCGCGCTGTTCATGAAATTATTTCCCCAGTAGTTGAGCGCTCTGTCACCATTGCGGCAATCTCAACCGCTCAGATGATACACAAAGATTTTGCCACCGAGCCGAACGAAGGTCGTGTACGTTCAGCAGCCATTAGCATGGTTAAAAAGACGGCTGGAAGTCTTGCCTTAGTGACTTCTAAAGAACCGCTGCGAGCAAGCATGACAAACTACATTCGAGCACTCTCAACTGAGTTACCACAGGGGCTGCCAGAAGGTACCATCATAATGTGTGTTAACTCTAATCTTGATGTTGCTTGCAGCCAGGTTGAGAAAAAGGCAGAGGAACGTGCCGTGCCTGAAATTGAGGACATGATTGAGCCAGAGTTGGAAGCACGTCGACACCACAGGGCAACGAGGCCTGGTGAAGCATATGTTGATCCGTCATTGAGTCGATGGGCCTGGACGATACCCAGTCCATTCAAGCTACAACCCTCCGTCGATGGTCTGAATCAAGACCAAATGGCTATATATGATGAATTTGCCAGACAGCCTCGTGTGTCGTCTTTGGGAGGCACGACGCACATTGCCTCGTCGGCAGACCAGAGGCCCATGCCAAATGACATGCTGCAAGAGCAGTATCCTTCGGTACCAACCCTTCCCACTCCTGCAGAGCCTCCTGCTATGCCGCACATAAACACTCATCAACCCACCTATCCCAATTCCGGTGTTCCAAACGGCAGAATCGCAGCTATCCCAATGGATCCGAGGGGTTTAATGGACAGAGTGCAGAAGACTCTTACTGAATTACAGCGTGTCGCAATTGAGGCACCGGAACAACACTACATGGACCTGCCTCGTCCGCATCCTGTCCTCGATGTCTTAGACGCCCTATATGGATTAATCATCAGAAGTGCACAGGGACCCGAGTCCTTCGACATCTACATAGTGGACCACATCTGCTCAATATTATTTGCCGGCACAGAGCAGGAGCTTGTGATCGAAAGCTTGGTGCATGTTCTAGAGAATATCTGCCGGATTGGAGGCCGTACTGCTAATCGCGTCGCGGTGATCATTGCACATCAGCCCAGCGAAGCTCTATTTAGTGTACCTTTGGTCACTGCCTTGATTAGAGCAGAAATGATTGAGTGGCAGCGTGTTGATTTAGCCACATCTAAGGCATTGTTGCAGCGAAAGGATGGCTCATTGGAGTTCCTAACCACTCTCCTCGACAATGTCCTTCTCAATGACAGACCCATTGCGTTATACGCCGACTTCGCAAAGAGTTTAGAGGTTGCATGGCAATGGATTCAGGATGAACCTTCACTAGACGTTGGCCAATCTCTCAAGCAGAAGCTCACTAGCTCTGGCCTGCAGCAGCCTGTTAATCGGGGTGGATATGAGTACATTGCAGGCCGTCAAGATCAGATGGAGTACGTCTTTGAAGAGTGGATCCATCTCTACAACAACCCGAATGCTACTGCCAAGGCGTCGCTCAACTTCATCTCACAAGTGTACAACAAGCAAGTTATCAACAACAGGGACGATCTCTGCTTATTTCTGCGCTTGTCTATCGACTCATCTGTGGACCGCTTCGAAAGCCACATTCAGAATAACGGCACTATTATCGACGCGTACATCCCCATCGACGCTCTAGGGAAGCTACTTGTCATGCTCGCTAAAGGTCCTGAACGCGAGGGAGAAGTCAAGATCGATAGAATTGCGTTCCTCAAGTCAATATTATCTGTGATTGTCCTGGTTTTAAATCACCACCATATTACTCGTGGTGAACACTTCAACCAAAAGGCCTTTTTCCGACTATTTTCCACTATACTGTGCGACTTCGATGCACAAGCAGGCGATTTCAGCGAGCATGAACAGAGGGATTTCATCTTAGCTTGTGCCCAAATCTTCCTAGACCTCCGACCGTCTTACTTCCCCGGCTTCATGTTGGGTTGGTTGGGTTTAGTATCACACCGTGATTTCTTGCCCCCCCTCATGAGACTTCCTGAAGGAGCTGGATGCGAACCTTATGTCGATCTCTTGAGTCACTTATTCGCTTATGTGGGAGAGTCGCTCAAACCACTTACCATCACCCCAGTCTCGAAAGTGATGTATCAAGGTGTGCTTAAGCTACTCGTCATGCTCCAGCACGACTATCCGAATTTTGTCGCTGCTCATCACTCCAAGCTCTGCGCCAATATACCCAGCCACTGTGTCCAGCTGCAGAATCTTATTCTGAATGCCAATCCGATTCCATATACTAAGATACCGGACCCGTTGCAACCTGGTCTGAAGATCGATCGTATAGAGGAGATCAGAGACTTACCTGAGAATATGAATGACGTCGAGGCGCCGCTTCATGAGACAGGACTATTTGATGTCCTAAACCAAGCTCTTCAGAATGGGCCATCTGAAGATACTGTGGCTGTCATCACACACGAAATTCAGAAGAAGAGGGGCCGAGAAAGCTCATTCGCCTTTGTGCCTATCAATGTGGATGTAAGGCTGATTGATTCGGTCGTTGTGTACATTGGTACGCAATCTATTGCGAGGGCAGCGCGGAAAGGAGGCCCAACGTACGTCCAAACATCACCAGATGCCGCCCTCCTCTCCATGCTGGCGCACGAATTGAACCCTGAAGCTCGGTACTATTTCCTAAATAGTATCGTCAGTCAGCTTCGATTTCCGAATGCCCACACTCATTATTTCGGCCAAGCGCTTCTTGAGTTGTTTGGCACCGATCACACAGATCAGGAGGAGTCAGATATTCGCCAGCAGGTCACTCGCATTTTGCTTGAGAGGCTCCTTGGGCATTGGCCACAACCATGGGGGCTTATCGTCACAATTCTTGAGCTCGTCAAGAATGATAAATATCTATTCTTTGAGATGCCGTTCATCAAAGCAACACCGGAGGTAAGAGTGATATTTTTTACTATGGGCAAAGTTCTAACGGTATTTGCAGATTGGGGAACGATTTGCAGCTCTTGTACAACGCCCTCTGCCATAGCATAAGAGGTCCGACATCTGATGGCTCTTCACAATGAAAATATTTCCAATGCCCATGTTCTTCAAATCGAACACCTCCTTCAATATAGACTACGAGGCACCGGTGCCTTTCTCCCCGGACTGTTACATAACCTATCGGGTCACAGCTGGCGTTTCTTCTCTGTTCCGGATCACTGAGACTGGGTTCTTTGCATAGCAAGCGAGGGGATCGGTAATATTGCAAGATTTTGCAGCACATCGGATGGAGAAAGGATGAATAATATCCAACCTAATACATCCTACATGATAATGTTCCATTCCGGGCTTCTGTAAACAAGTTGGGGAATTACGGTATGGAGGCGCGGGGAAATCAGATTATGGCGTGGGAAGGATTGGCTTGTTTGCTCTCGTCCGGGGAGGCAGCTTAGTTTCAATGTATCATAGAAATGGAGTTTTGATTTCCGGCCTTGTACTTTGCAAGTGCAGCAAAGTTAAGAGTCCCAATCTTACTAAGCATTACACCACTTCCCTTGGCTCCAGGCATGTGAAGACCTACAAATTTACTCTCGTCTGCGACATCACCCAACTTGAAGACATCCAACGTCCTTCTCGCTGCTTGCGAAGCCGGTCGCTATGGCATCTCAGGCCGATGTGCATGATCTCCTACGCATATTGACAACAGGGCGCAACAAATTATCCATGATGGCTGCCATGGGTCGCGTCAAAGTTCTACAGGAAGCAGGCCTACGTAGGTACGAACTTGTGGCTTAATCCCCATGGAAGGCAGAATTTCCAATCTCTCTATAGCATAGCTGCCATATCCACCGCCGACCTCTCCGCTATAAGCACTGCTATCAATGATGCTAAAGCAGCTAAGTCACTCCAGACTGCGTGCAAGTCGCTTGTAAAAGACCCTAGCAAGAAGCGTTCTGCAGACTCAACCGTCTCTCCTACCGCCAAGCGCATCAAATCGGCCTACGAGCTTGCATCTGAGCCACAGACCCCTCAAGCTCTTGAAGCATCACTTGAGCTCCCGCAGCCCTCTACGGATGAAGAGGTAATATCCCAAACCACGATCTACACGAACAGGGCTCCGTTGGTCCTGGCGTTTGCGGTACAACTGTTGAAATACACGATGCCGGAGCAGCCACTCAGCAGCAGATTGAGTCTGGCGCAGGCGGTGGTAAGTGTCAACTCCAGGAGCAAGGCGGTTAGCTTGGGTCTGAAGAAGGGAGCCAGTGCGGAGGGCGAAGGGTGGGGGATAGGACAGCCCAAGGTGCGAATCCTTGGACGAGAGATTCATGTTTTGAAAAGAGGTGGTTATAATTGGAGACCTGAGGATGAGAGAGTAGAATCTCAGGAGGGCCATACTTTATATGCAAAGGGCGAAGGTAGCGGTGGAGTCGAGACGGTGGGAGAGTCGGCTTTCAATCCTGCCCCCAAGAGCTTACAACAGGAAGGAGCTAAAATTGATTGGGCAGTCTCCGCAAGTGTCACATCGAAGAAATCAACCTTCGTGGCTCGATCAATTGCTGTCTCCTCTCCTTCTCAGGCTAGAGCAGCCATCCAAAAGCTCCTCTCGATCAGTAAGGAAATAAGAGAGGCAGACCACAACATCACGGCATGGCGTGTCCGTAGTGATTCCGGTAGTATCATAGAGGAAAGCAATGACGATGGAGAAACTGGAGGAGGAAGACATATTCTTCAGATTCTACAGTCGAATGATGTCGTCGATATGTTGCTTGTGGTTACTCGTTGGTATGGTGGCATCATGCTCGGCCCAGATCGCTGGAGAATCATGAGCCAAGTATCCCGAGATGCACTGTCACAACGTCTTCGTGTTGCCGGAGTCATAGATCAGGAAGCACTGTGGGGTCTGGATCTGGAGACGATGCGAAGCACCGATGCGCCTGTAACTGGAGGCACAGGGGGCGGGATGCCAATATATAAGCCAGAATCGGCCAGATCATATATCTTAAAGGCATTCGGTTGTCCTCCTCCGGCAGTGGACAGTCCTGCAAGGAAGAAGAAATCTGGCGCAGCACTGGAGAGAGAAAAGGAAGAGAATCTAGGGCTTCTTCTCGGTGCATTAGATATGCTATTCTCAAGTTGGGTGGAACACATCAGTCGAGATGAGCTTGACCACCGTGCTTGGGCCTGGTATGTGCAGGTAAGACCTGAGGTTGAAAGCGGAGTGGCTGGGTGGGGTGGTAAGGGGGATGTTCCTCTTTCCAGCATATTGAACCTCCGGCGGAGAGACTAAATGAAATTTGTGAAAGTATTCATTCTCTGGAGTGCTTATACGACTAAATTACATACCCGTCACTCGTCTGTATCTAGCGCTGAGATTCTTTCAAAGAACATCCTGCCCGGAGGTCCCATTTCTGGCTGAGCCGCAAGTCCAAAGAGTTTGGGTGCACCATTGGCGCGGACTTGGAATTCCGCGTTAAAAGGATCATAGCCATCGCCATAGCCATCGCCATAGCCATCGCCACTAAGGATCTTCCGTTGTGTTGCGGACCCGGGTGTGGGGGGAATGGGTGCAAAATGCACAGAGTCAAGAGATATCCTGCGAAGATTTAAACAGTTCTTGTCATTACATGCTTCTGTTGTAAAGATTCGAGTTATCCTTCTAAAGTTGAGGCAGGGCGCCTTAGAATTGATGTGAATTTAAGTTGGTTCGGAATTCAGCTGCCTGTTGGAGATACATCAACTCAACGAATCCTTGTGTCTCCTCTCCGCATCTTGACCGCATTTCATCACCGGTTATGCATGCTCGTTGGCAACGAATACGATATAGTCCCCATAAAAAATATTGTAAATCTTTGGGTGTAACTCCGCTAAGCTACCTTGACGACAATGGCCGCACCATGTCTAGGTCTGTGAGTTGGTTTCTGGGTATTCTACCTTACACAATCGACGGGCATGCAATTGATGCACGCGATACTAACACGTCTAGCAACCTTATTCATGGCCCTTGCACCTGTTTCCATGCCTTCTTTCCAATCCATTACAATCAACTTCGATGCTAGTATTTGCATTAAACGTCGTGTATCTTGAACCGGGTGCCACTTCATTATTCGTCATTCCTCACTCATAATTCCTCCTCAGGGGTATCGGCCTTCATTGCCGGTTCGGAAGGCGAGATATTGCCTGCTTCAGCGGCTGCCATTACGTCTCCAAGCCTATTCGTGAAGCCTGCACCCAGCCTCTTTTGGATCGTCTCGGTATCAACGTCGTGCACACTAGCTCGGTGTCTCTTGAGAGGACTTCCGATCACCGAGTCATCCGGCACACTGCCGCTGAAAACGCTGTTTGGGAGGGTTGCATTTGCAGTAGAGTTAGGGTCCACCTCTGCTGGAGGCGTTGTTCCCACGGACGTAGTGCCGATTGAGCCTGGTGATCTACGCGAGTTCGAATTTAACGGCTCTGCAGAGTGTTGCCGCTTAAGCTGTAACTTCAGATCAGTCTAGAGTCCCAAGACGAAACGCTGTCGATCCTACCTTAATACGCCCTACGCCTTCTGCCAGTTCTCCCTGGTACCTTGCATCTTCTGGATTTAACATAGACTTCACGTCTTTATCATCAATATCTTCCATCTTGCCAATAACCTCGGCATCTTCCTCATCCTCATCACTATCTTCCTCCATGGCTCCGCTAACACTTCCGTTGCTCTTCTTTCTAGATTTGGTCTGTCGGGCAGAAGAGACATCTTGGTCTCGAAAAGAGGAGAAACCCACCGTGCCGCCTGGCTTCAGAGGGGCTAATTTGCCGAAATCCAGTTGTGTTGACCCTCGTTTAGCAGGACCGGACGTGGCCTTTTGTTGCTTTGGAGGCAGAATTCCCATTTTTTGCAGTTGGCCTTAGAGTATTGTTAGCACCATTCAGGGTAGAGAAAAGAGTTTGGTTAGGAACACTTACGTTCGCCTCTGTAGAAGAAAGTGAAGACAGCAAATGGCTTCTCTGGCCCATCAATACCAGTAACAGTTTGCGTGCTGATAGACTTCGGATCCAATGTCTTTGGTTTAGCAAAGCTAGTGGTATGGTCGATATCTGCTCCGTCGCCATCGGCGTTCTTTGAGCCGCCTTCCTCGTCGTCATCGTGTGCATCAAACTGTGGAGAGTATTCGCCTCTCTTGATCTCCCCGGATGCCAAGACTCGAAACATCGCAACTTTGATCTGTCCAGCCGCTTCAGGCGGCGCATCGTCATCTGAATCGCTGCTGAATTCGTCCTCATCTGAGAGCTTTTCTACTGGAGAACTGGCATCTGCACCGTATCTCAAGACGTCTCGAGGTCCAGGGCCCTTAGGAGAAGACATCATATCTGCAAGTTCCTCATCATCCCCGTTCTGTGCCCTCCTTCGCCGCCGGCGGTTCTCAAACTTCTGCCTCCGCTTCTCAATCTTGGCCGCTGCATCATGTCCATCGACAAGATCGAGTCCGTTCAGCCACCTCTCCAGGCCAACTTCCCGGAACAAGAATTCTCTCTCTGCAAGCCCACCACCCTCAGATTCTGGAACTTGGACCCATCGCGAATTCACCCAAGTCTCCTCTCCCGGCCTCAGTAGTGTAGCAACCTCTTCCTTGGCTCTGCCATCGAAGTAGATGTAGGCAGCAATAGTCTCGTTCTCTGATTTCGTGATCGGGATGTATGGGTTGACAACGCCTGGGAGGTTCCCTTGGGAGGATATGCCTGGGATATCGCCCACAATCTGCGGCTGTGGATATGGATCTGCGGCGGTAGGTTTCGGTGTGGAGTAGGGAACTGGCAAGCCCGGGGTGAGGAGCGTGATTGAGATGGCAAACTTGGAAGGCTCGGGCTTGATCGAGGCAACGTCCTTCGGCTTCGGGACGGGGATATAGGTATTCACGCGCGAGACTCTGGACTGCTTCTGCACCGAATACTCTGGCAACGGCGCTCCTTCAGCATGCACGCTGACTGCGATGCCCTTGAAGCACGGCATGTTCCTCCAGCTCAGTGCTGCAGCAACCGAAGCTGCGCAGCGGTCAAGCAATGGCGGTGGTGGAGAGTGTGGCTGTCGAGGAGAGGGAAGTTCGAGAGGCGACTTTGGTGATGTCGTCGACTTTGTGGTTGGGAGGCCAGTGACAGCTAGTAGCGAGCCCGACAAGTGGGTTGATGGGGAGCTTCAGATGCTCTAGCTCCTCGGGATCCGCTGGGTGACTGAGAGACAAAGTGAATCAAGGAGAAGGCAAAGAATCCAAAGGTGAGATATTCTAGGGGGGCCACAGCGAAGGCGGGTATGGGGTGCAGAGAGATGAAGGAGCCCGGGACGCAGCGTTGACCGCGAGTTTGTATCTTTTGGAAGGGCTCGGCAAAAAATTGGTCCAGCGACGCGGTCACGTACACGCAATTGGGGAATATAGTCACGCATGGATTCAAGATAATGCTATTAAAACCTAGTAACACTTCACGCTCCTCGATCACACTTCTAGCTAGCTCGGTAACGGGTGTGCTCATGGCACGATAGCGGCAGAAGGACCAGGACCTCCTGCTGGCGGTATACCTCTGACCAGGCAAACAGATAGACTCCCCGCCCTCGCAGGGTTCCTTCCAGAGAGACGGACAGCGGGCTATAGAAACCAGGCATATTCTCGACAGAGAAGAACCGCAATCTAGTGCATCTGCGACGCCATGTGGTCATTTCGAGATGATTCTTGTACCTGCACACATCTCTGTTAGCCACGGCTTCAGCGATAAACAAGACAACGAGATGATGAGAGGCTCTTTGATCAGATTGTTGAGCTTGACATGCTTTTTAGGATCGACATGGAGAATTCCGTTGGCCGTTCTTAAAGTAGGTTTTATCGTCATAGAAGATGCTGCAGCGACAAAAAGTGGGAGGAGAGGAAGTAAGACCGTACCTTGAGGTATTCCATAGGAGGAATAATCTCTGATCAGATTAGCATAACTGCTGGGGAAGTCAGTCAGTCAGGTACATAGTGGGTAATATCATCGCGCCAGCAGAATCAGTTGGGCGGATCTATGATAGACTGCTGCGAGTGTATGATTGTATGGTCGCGGAAAAGAATCATAGATTTGGAATTTTCAGAACGGGCCGGTGAAAGATGAGGTCACGTGCGTGCTTGGCTCTGCAGCCCGATCGGTCAGGAACCGAATTCCTTCGAAAGAACCCCGCCATCGCGGCATCGTTGGGCGCAAGTCAACACACTTCCATAATACTTCCTGACAGCTCCTCTCCTTTTCTCAACACGTCAAAGACGTCAACATGGCAGGTATGTACAGAGTATATAGCCGGAAATCTCCCTCCTGCCTGGAGCGTCAGTCTATCTACATTGCTCACTCCTCCCAGACTTCGTAAACATCGCAAGTATGCTTCCATCTTTGCACGGCAGCGCATTTGTATTCTAGCCTCCGTCTCAATGTATAGCGGCGCCTGGCAGATTTAATGCGCACCGGATCAGTGGCGGGCAATGCTAACACCGCGGGATTGACTAGAGCAGTTCACTGAGTTCTACTATAACCAGTTCGACATCGACAGAAAGCAGCTGGCTCCGCTCTACGTGGGTCCCCATACACCTTGGCACGCGGATGCTGCTGACAATTTCCAAGCGCGATAATTCTATGCTGACCTTTGAGTCTGCTTCGGTAGCTGGCACCGCTGGCATTGTCGAGAAGCTTTCGGTGGGGATCAGCAAGCAGCGGGACGCAGGAATTATTTCGCTGACGTGCCCTGCGTAGTCTCTACCATTCCAACAGGTCAAGCACCAGGTCTCGACCCTGGATGCCCAGCCATCCGGAGATGCTGGTGGAATTCTGATATTGGTCACCGGCGCACTCTTGGTATGTTTTACCACATCGCGGCTTATGGCTAGGCGATTATTATGAGAAATGCACTAATGTAGCATTTGTCCAGGTCGACGAGGAGCAGAGGTCGATGAACTATAGCCAAGCCTTCCAGCTTCTCCCAGATGGGCAAGGCAGCTACTTCATCTTCAACGACATCTTCAAGCTGGTTTTCGGGTGAGGAGAGATGGTCAATAACACCTGCCTAGGTTTGGTATACAGGAGCGGTTGGGGTTCAGCGATGGTTTCGGTGTTTTCCATGCACTATACCGACTTCTAAGAAGAAAAGCGTTTTAATTGAGATATGCGCCTACAATAAAGATACAGTTGCGAGTGTGGAGCTTTCATCTCTCCTCGCAACAACTTGCCTCCACTAGGCAACATTAGTTCGTCTCAGTTCGTTCCCCAGTTCAAGGAAGATTGATGGACAAAACTGCATTTGTGTTTCGTAGATTCCAATAACTAGGCCGAATGTCTCTTGTGACTGTGATATGCACACGAACTAGGTGCCTAGATTCGCGTCGTGGCATGTGGACGAAGTGACGAGTGACAAGTCGCGAAGGTGCGGAATCTCAGCCTCGTTCGCTTGCAACAAAGCTCAAACTGCCGTACGTTTTATGCACGCCTCTTCAACTATAAACACGTAACCACCTGGCAACGAAGGACCGAACAACACACTACTCCATACTTCTCAACTCACGTGTTGAAGATAATCAGAGTGTCTCTATTCTCATCAATAACGCTTATTGAACGCAGAGGGAGAACTGATCCATAGAAAGCCGGACCTCCAGTCCGATCAGCACATTCAATAACCGTTGACCCCATCGCAGGACAGCAAATATGACGCTCGCAGAAGAATTCGCTACGAGGAACTTCAGTAAGATGAACTCGTTGAGCTTGTGTAGCCCGGATAGCTTTGCTAACCATGAGATCTAGGTATTTATGGTCAATGGTAAGCATCCCTCTTCTCCCTTCAAACGCGATCGCCTCAACCCTATTCATTGAGGCACATCTCCAAATCGATCAGGGCAAGCCTTATTGCCTCTTCTACATACGGTATCCTCTGACTGACTTGTTGGCGGCTTCGTGCGCACCGGATACTTCACGGATCTATGATAACTTGCTCTGGATGATGGCTGACTTGTTCTGGCAGGACCGGTGTAATATGCATATTCCTCTGCTTCGCAGTTGGAGTCTCGAATCTTTTTCACCTCAGCATAATGATCATATTCGGAGCCCTCTGCATGTAAGTCTTCAGCACCCTGGGACCAAGTACGACGTCTAACTGTGCCCAGCGTGAGCTCGTTCCTCATCGTCTTCATCGAGGTCCCGCTACTGCTTCGCATCTGCCCTACGTCTTCAACCTTCGATACGTTCATGCGGAGATTCACGACAAACTATCTGCGCGCAGCGATCTACTTCGGCATGGCCCTTATCCAATGGCTCAGCATCATTAAGGAACCATCCAGCCTGATCGCGGCCGCAGCTTTGCTGACCATCGCCTCATTTTTCTACCTGCTGGCCGCTGTCAAGGGTCAAGGATTCGTGGGAAGCAAAACACTTGGTGGGCAGGGCGTGGCGCAAATGATCATCTAAACCACATGGGTAGGCTAAAGGGGGCCCAGACAACTCTAAGGATGCAGTCAGATGGCTGCACAGTTACAAAACTGCATGAAATGATTCGAGTGGATTGGGAATGAATTAGAATGGCGAGCGCATTTGAATTTTTATGATTGTGGGCGAAGGGAGATATGCTGCTCGTTATCCCGGGGTGTATTATGTCCGAGGGAGAAGTAAATCATGGGGATAAACGGTGTACTTCTATGTCTCGTGGAGGAAGGAGATGCTGTATTGGCATGAGCTATTTTGATACTGGACTTTGGACGCTCTTGCGAGCCCTCTGTGTACCGCAAAAGCTTCAAGCAAATTGGAATGTAACATGCAGATTCCACAATCACCTCGCAGAGCTACCTGAACTCCACTGCGAGCCTGCATCGCGAACTCTCTATTATAGAACTGGACAAACCATGGCCATCGGGATAGCCATATCTAGCGGGCGGCGTCCAGGCACCATAATTGTACCCTCAGGCCGTAACGAATTGCCAGTCTCGAATTAGCAGTGCGCGGGCGAATAGTGGGACTGTGGCTCTCGCCTGCTCTTGTGACGTTCAGACTCCTCTGCCGCCATCTGCTGCAGCAACACCATCCCTCCGCACTGGATCTGTGTAGACCACTGTCGGTTCGCCTTCGATGATTGTCCCTCCCAAATGTAAGTCTGTTCTCCTATGATAAACGCCCTTGGCAAGCCACTCAATCGCTGCATGGGGCTGTGACACCCGCTGCGTGCAGGGCCATGATTCGAACATGCCACTGCCTCTCGCTGCCATCTCTGTCAATGCAATTGAACACACCCAACAAACCCTGTCACATGGCAATTCGCGTGGATGTGGTGCGGCATTTCAGACAGAGGGGCAAGTTTATCTACAAGGACGATGGATTGCTGATCAGTATCTAGAAACCAGCATTTCCTCCTTGGCCTTATCTACTTCTACTACAAACCCCAACAGATCGACCTCCACCACCATTAATCACCATGTCGACTGCGATGCCCCAAGTCCCGCCTCGACCTACTCGTTCCCATGACCAGAAGGCCACGACTGCCAGCTCCTTGGGTGGCGACTTGCCCAAAGTCCCTCCGCGCCCTGCCCATCGTCGTTTTGACCGCTCAATCTCACCCCAACGGGAGAGCTTCGCACCGTCCCCTCTCAACGAGATACAACCTTCCGTCAATCATGGTAACCAGAACAGAACCTCCCTATACAGCAGCGAGAGTGCCAATGTCTCTACTTCAGACTTGCCACCTCGCTCGTCCAGCGTCACCCTCCCAACACTTGGACAGGAAGGGAGCGAGTATGCTGAGGTCTTCGTTGCCCCTGAAGACCCAAGTAACTCGCCTGCCCAGACCAGGAACGTGGCTGATGACCTCAAGCTTCACGCGCCCAGACCCTCTCTACCAACGTCGAGCGCCAAACAGCGGGTGTCTGCCGTCACACGTACAGACTCCGGTCAAGCTGCGGCGTTTGGTATTGGCAAGGCTCCAGGCGATGATAAGGATCCTGTCTCTCGGCCATTGAAGGCAAAGGCCAGCTTTGCTAGCCAGACTTCAAATGGTCCCGATCGCCCTCCATCGTCGAGTATCGAGAGCGAGCACGGCATTCCCGAAATCGGCCAGCGTGTGCCCATGTATCCGAATGCTGGAGACGTCCAGGCCCCTTCACCCTCACCATACCAGACCGCTTACCCACCTGGCATCGGTTTCCACAACGATGGCTCCAAGCCTAAGCATCACACTCGCAAGTCTAGTGGCCGTGGTACCGACATCCCCTTTGACGCATATGGCAAGCATGGCCATGGCCAACTCCCGCATGATCGCTTCGAAAAGGCCTACTATGAGAAGCACCCGGAACTTTTGAAGAAAGAGACGGGCCATTATCATGGACCCTTTGCTGAAGACCGACCAGAATGGGCAATGAGCAGCGAAGACCTGAATAAGATTGTAAGAGATACTGCTAACAGAGGTGCCGGCCTGGGTATGTCAATCATCTCCATTCAAATTCTACCTGCTCGCAGCCTGTGCAACCCTGCATCATTGCCTTCCCTCAGGGTTGTATCTCTTGGAAATGCACGATGAACTAATATGATTCAGGTACGTCACCAGCGGTCATGGGTACCCCAACGGAGCAAATTGGATTTCAAGCATCAGAAGAGTATACTTCACGAATGTCATCCCCGAGACCGCAGTCCTGGGTGCATCATCAAGCGCCATCAAGTACGTCACAGCCACATGTGGACTCTCCTTTGAGAAAGGAGAGTGCTGCCGGTGACAGCCATGACAAGGCAGAATTTGAAGGTTCTCTTTCCAAGAAGCTGGAAAGAAAGGCTAGTGTAGGGCTCGAGAGTGAGGCTGAGGACGAGGACACTATCCACGTTGATGCTCCAGGACGCCGGGTCAGCAAGATCTATGGAGGCGCTGGCCATCTCGATTCGACGGAGGATCTCGGCCCCTATGCTGGGAACGGCGAAGAGGACGGAATTCATGATGAACTTGGATACGGTGCGCCTATCTTGGCCTCAGATGAAGTTGCAAAGGAGCCTTTCGGCTGGGAACTCCAACCTGCTGTGTCGCCATTGAATGAATCCAGAGCTAATGTGTATGAGGAGCACATCGCATTTCAAAGATCCGGAAGTGCTTCGAGCAGCCGGACTCCAAGTCGGCCAGCAAGCATTCATGGAGGTTTAGCGGGTTTCCGACTGCCTCAAGAGACACCCCTGGAAGCGCTAGACGAGTATGAGCCCTTATTCCCAGATGGGGAGGAAGGTAATAAAGGTGATGTTTTAAACAAGAGGACAGCGACAGCACCTGGGAAATTGAAGCGGCCAGAGTTGAAGGTGCGTCTAGTTGACCTGTAAAGTAAACTCCATACTAATCAGCCCAGAATCGCAAATTTCCCAGCCAAGACATCTGGGAAGACACCCCTAACAGCTTACAATATACGGCGACAGTATCGACGCCACAATTACCTGAGGAGAAAGAAGAGGATCTGCGACTTAAGCCAGCAGGGCCAGGCGAGACCCCCGAGCAGGCCTTTGCAAGGAGACAGGAGGAGCTGGCTGAGAAGGAGGCTGAAGAACCCGAGAGTTTCTTAGCTCGAGAGATGCAACACGATTCCTATGATCTGTCGGAGAGTAGGAGTGGCATGAAGCAGCGATTCCCAAGTCGAGATATCTGGGAGGACAGCCCAGATAGTTTACAATTGCAGGCTACTGTTAGCGAACCCAAAGCCGAGGAACAAGAAGCTCCAATCTTGCATTCTGAAAGGCCATCCGCAAGTGCTGTCACCCGCAGCCAAGAGAAGGATGCAGCTGGGCTTTCCCCTGAGAGTGAAGGAGGTCATAGCCCAGCAGTCATCGCTGCTGCGATGAAACCAACAATTCCTGCTCGCCCGACAAGGTCCAAGCAAGGTTCGGAGGCCCTTGAGACGCCCAATACAGTGGTACCCAGCCGCCTGTCTGAGAAGTTAAAACAAACAGAAAGCGCTTCTCCTGCCTTACTCGCGAAATCTAAACCACAGGTACCGGCCCGCCCGTCAAAACCACTTACTCGTACCTCCTCAGACAATATTCCGCTGGCAAAGGTTCCATCAGATTCTTCAACCAAGTCCAGTGGATCAGATCAACCTGCGGCGTCCAAGCCAAAACCTCCCATCCCTTCACGCCCCGTTGGTAGCAAAATTGCAGCTCTACAAAGCGGCTTCATGATGGATCTTAACAAACGTCTGCAGTTGGGTCCACAAGCTCCTAAGAAAGAGGAACCAGTTGCGGAGATGGTGGAAGAGGAAAAAGAAAAGGGACCACTAGCAGATGCTCGAAAGGGGAGAGCCAGGGGCCCAGCACGACGAGCCCCTGCTAAAAGTCCTGCACCTGCTACTTCCGTAGCAGTTACTGACAAGCAAACGGTCACCTGTGGACTTTGTGAGCCGTCAACGTTGTGGCAAATTGACCCTGACAGCGATTTGCTTGTTTCCGCCCACCAAGAGGAAGTAGCTCCAAGTCTAGAATTGAAATCAGCTGAGCCGGAGGTGAAGCCCGTCGAGCCGGAAAGTGAACTCGCGCCATCGAGCATAGCAGAGCATGCCCCCGACCGTCCATCAGATCCCGCTGTTGTAGCGGAAGCTTCGACGTCTCAAAACTCTCTCGTAGAGGATGCTTTGGCAGAACAATCCACCGATGCCGCAAAAGAAGTTCATCCTACTGATGTGGAGGGTGATGCTCTTGAGGATGTAAAGCTGAAGACAGACGCAGCGGTCATTTCAGACAATCTATCTGAATCCAAAGCAGCTGGAGAGTCTATACAAACATCGACAGACACTGCGAGAGATGAGGAAGAAGAGGCTGAAGAGTAATCGCTCCAGCCTTATTCTGGTTAGCTTAGTTTCGGGAACCTTCAAAATAAAAGTGGTTATTAGAATTCTTTTCCTCGGCATTATTCTAATAAGGTATGCGTTATGCTGACAATAACTATATCTCGTCTCGCAAGCTGGTAGTTATATAAAGGCTCTTCCTATTGCTATCTCTCAACTCAAAGTTAATTACTTCCTTCACGTTTTCCTCCTTTCATTAGCGTATATAATTAGCACATGCTCACAAGCTCGAATTTGCAACCTTTATTTCTTTGATCAAAGTTATACTGCTGTAACTTATCTCCACACTATTATATCTTCGGTTTTCAACCTTTTCGGCCTTTTTATACACGCACAAGTCTCAAATAGGATCCCTGTTAGGTATACGCTCCTCATCGATCATGAGCCAGCTCTCAAGTCAAACAGGAATCTAATCTAGGGCAACCACATGGTTATTGCTCTCTATATATCACTTGCTCTAATCACGGTAAATTCTCCCCTATCTACCTTATTTGTTACCCGGTGAACTAAGCAAACACCCATCCCTCTCAGCCCTCTTCCCATCCCTAGCGTTCCTGATCTAGAATCTCTAACGCAAGCCTCGTCCTTTCGTAGCCTTGTCCTCTCGCAAGGGTTTTGGATATTCGCTCTCCGTTCCCATCAGCGCATAGCTGGGGTAATACACGTAAAAGACTATAAGGGCAAGGAATATGGGCGCCTTATTGAAGACGTATATATACTACTCGTTATTGTCGAGCGTATTGTAGATGACAGAGTCGTTGCCTGCAGAGAACTCGATTATACAAAAGATTATCCAGTACTGTTAGTGGTGAGGTTCTTTTAATTAAAGTTATGCGGATAAGAGAAGCATTACAGCATTCACACCCCTTTAACGAGTACTAAGAAACTTCATCTCCAGCCCCATTAAAGTCCAACCCTATTGAATTCCGGCCCTATTGAGCTTAATCTCCAGTCCTATCACCCTCTCCCCTCTTAAAGATAGAAGCTATCTTTCCTCCTTAGAACTGAATTGGTTCTAGCAGCCAGCTTCCATTGGCTATATATAATTTCTATTCTTTACCTGTTACCTGTAGGCCCTTGCCCTAGACCTTTCCAGAGAGTAATCGTGAATTTAAAAGCATAACCAAAATTGTGCTTTAAGCTAGTCTTATATTCAGTTTGACAGTATCTATATTGCTGAAGTTCCAAGCAAAGGTCCCATAATGTCTTCTTTATATTAGTACCGTTCCAAAAATGTAGTTATGCTGACTACTTCTTCTTAATTGGGAGAGAATACAATGTAGTAATGTAGAGCCCGGAAGACACCGTAGCGATTTGAATTCGAGATGCAGACATATCCAGATAATTATTGGGTAGCGGTATTGCTCAAGATTTGTATGTGTGCTACGGAAATCTATATGTCAAGTAAGGAACCATTTTTAATTTGACATTCTGCCTTTTCCTTTTTAACGCCTTTGGCCCAGACGTTGTGTAGGACTTTTCTGATAGAAGATTTAAGAGCTGTCGGTTTTAAGCATTATATCCAAAGCGGTAGTAATGCTTTATTGTCATCTTAAAAAGAGTAGTCCTAAAATTTTCGTGAATTAAATCTGTAACACTAAACATTTTATCAATAAAGAGAGAATGTAGCTCTCTGACTGTGTAAACTTGTTATATTTTTTGGGGGGGCATCTTGTATCCTATAAAGCTTCCCGCAAAATTCACAAACGACTTGGTATAAGGTTTTTTAAGGTTCTCCGCTAGAGTACATTAGGGTCGGTACAGTATGCACCAAGGAGCTACTACTACTTTAGTCCCTAAGCAACCGACACCCAGGAACACAGGGCTGCTTATCCATCTAAGGGGCTTTAGCCAGACTACTACGTCCTACCTATATAGGGTTCCCTAGGGGATGTTTATGTTTTGGCTCCCCGTTTTTAAAATAATCACTGCTATGCACGCATAAATCCACGCAGATGGTTGCTGTGTGCAATAATCGCCACGAGTTTGACATGGAGGGTTGGAGGCATCTCACCCCTTTTCAAAACTTTGGATGACTCTGGGAGATGCTGTATGCAGAGGATTAATTTGGACATAGACTGGCGTTACCAGAACTACATGTCTACAATGACCGTTGGGCATCTTATGGCTAAAATCGCTGGGGAAACGGTACAGAGGTACCCATATTGTGGTACTGGCATCAATTGTCAAATTCATTGATGCTCCCTGATCATTCCTTTACAATATCGAGATCATCATCGTCATCATCTGTGTGAATGGTAGCGGTCTTAGCAACCTCACCTCCAAAGCTCTCTCGCCCAGCTTCGCGAATCCCCTTTTCAGTGACAAACCGCGTCTTTTTCCTGACCGGTTGTAGGCTCTCACCATTCTTCATTCTTCCCAGTTCCTTAGTGAGTTCTCCTCCCCATCCTATTGGAGCACTACTAGACGAAGTATTCGTCCTTTTTCGCTTGATCGGGCTTAGATGAATGTCCTTTCCGCTGCCAGCAAGCAGTCCCAGCGCTGCGGCATCAGGCGCTACTTCCTCTACCACAGGAGTGTTTTGATCTGGAGCTGGGAGCGGTGTAGAGTTTTTTCTTCGGAGATAATCTGCACCTGGACCATTGCCCAAGGCGGCCAATTTCTTTGCGAGTTCTCGCTCCTTCTCGTCTGCTATAAAACGCCTCGTTAAGCGCTCCTTTTTGGTCGAACCGCGGTGGAAGGAATCAGGGTTATAGTCAGTGTCGTCGAGAAGGCTGGCAGTTGTCCTTCTGCCAATATATATTTGAGAGTGGCTTTCCCTGTCATATTTTGTCTTCTTTTCAACCTCCGCATTTCGATGACGGTCTAGAACTCCCGTCATGTCCCTGCTGTTGAACTTACGCGATCCAAATGCGCCTCCTTTACCAAAATTCATGGTGTTGATTTCCATCCTATTAGTTCGTGTCTTTCCTAATGTCAGGTTTATATGATAATCACAAAACTCCGTATGTCTTTTATCAACCCAGCTATCACACGTCGTGCCATCCTTCTTGACGCTTTTGCAGAAGCCTAGGTCACGCGACGAACCGACTTCGAGTATAGTGTCGGAATCCGAATTCAATACCAGACTGAATCTACCAGTGTCAGCCTTCCCACGGGATGGGGCCATAATGACTGGATTCAGAATGGCAATAATAGTGCCAGGCGTGAGCTTCCAGAACTTGTCAAATGCTGAGTTGAACAGAAACAGGCTTAGTTCCCACTTCAGATCCGTCAATTCCAATATCATGTACTTTCCACGGCTCTCGGACTTAGAGTTAGGCTGATGTGAGCGTGGTTCACTCTTTGAGGCCACTATAGCAAAAAGTACAAGATCTTCCTCTATATCTGGTGCTGAAAATTCCGGGCCTTTCACTGTTCGGAGTAGGTCAGGTAGAAGAAAAATTTTCTTTCCACTTAGTATGCGTGTTAGCTCTCCATGAGGAACCATCCTTTTTGATAGATGGATCGATGAGTATGGCTCGAATTGAGAGGCTTCTGACTCGCTGACATCTTCTGGTTGCACCTTCTTGGCGGCTCGCCTTTTGATTGAAGCACTCGAGTCTGTCACATTAGACAGTGTTGCTGGATTTAAACCACTTTTGCTTCCGGGTTGTGAACTTGAAATAGCTATTTCCGCCGCTACCTTGTTACTGTGTGAGTTGAACGAATGTAACACCTCTTCTCTGTTGAATTCTGGCGCCCTCTGAGGAACGAACGGTAATTCGACGGCCGTTTCCTTGAAATTTCGCATTTTCTCATGGTCAATGTCAAAGGCCAAGCTTCTATTCTGCTTGATGCGAAGATCTTTCTCCAGGCGTTGTGTCTCTTGAGTCCTAATTGCTGCCATCCTCTCACTAAAGGATTTAGGACGATCTTCGCCAGCAGAAGGGTTTCCTCCAGACGATCGGACGCTAAATTGAGAGGCAGGCCTCTGGAGAAAAGGCCCAGTTAGCCTTTCATCGTGGAGATTTGTGTATTGGGTCTTCCTCAGAGAGGGAGCCCTCTTCAGCGAAACTTCACCACCCTTCAAGCCTTTGTCAATGCCCAGAAGCACTCTCTGGGGAGATCGAGGAAGCTCAGCCGGTCTAGCCCGCCTCACAGGAGATACGGGAACATGAACATCGGTTTGTGATTTTGACCTCTCTAACTGTTTCTCTCGTAGATCCGATATCATCAACTGAGCACGATTTGTGGCAACTGAGTTTGATCTCGCAAGAGGCGTAGAGCCTGTTCGAGTAAAATCCGCCTCCGTATCCGAGTTCTGCTTTGTCTTCTTCTGTAAGGCTTTAAGCTTCAGTCGTGCTTGTATCTCCTGCAGTTTTAACTGCAACGTTTCTTCGTCTTCTTCGTCCGATTCATGTAGCGTGATGTCTTCACCTAGAGCTTCTTTGGCTTTAGTTTGAAAGGATCGTGTTGATGCTGAACGCTTTAAGGGTAATGGAGATGGGGAGGTTCGTTCCTGGCGACGTCGAAGTTGATCTCGTCCACCGGGAGTACTTAACAGAACATCATGAGGCGATCTCGGGGGCCAATTCTCATTTGTATCGGCTGCAGACAAGTAAGCTTGGAAGACGCAATATCATATTAACGCTTACGGCGCGGCATGATTCTCAAATCTCATGTCAGAAGATATTCATGACGTTTGGTCTTGTCGTTGAGGTCGTTTTCGAACAGCCCATGCTCCGCGAGACTGCGGTCGAAACTATATCAATCTTGTCAATAGATGCTCCATGAGTTGACGTTGCCGGACTAGAAGTTGTGAGGTTTGCTCAGAATGGTACATTTCATCAAATGCCGAGCTCCTTCTGTTCCGATTGCACTTTGACGTTTGTGGCTTGGAGTTAAACATCTAACCATCTACTTTTGCCTAACTACATCATTGGTTCCGACGCGTCAGCATTAATTTAACGCGCCTCGACGCGTCTCCCAGATATTCAGAGTCGCCAACGGACCATGCATTCAGAGAAGTTCACTCCAACAACCACATCAAGGCACTTTAGACACGATGAAGACTCGCACAAAAGGAGCTACCAAAACTGCTTCTGAGGATTTCGAAGTCTCAAAATCAATGTCGGCGAAGGTTCAATTGAACCCCGACTCGCCCAATCCAGCGCGAATATTCGTATTACCGGAGGGGATTACCCCAGAAGCTCGAATAATATCTCTCACGAATCCAAGATATCACTCCAAGGATCGATATGTTGTATGCCCCGTACGCGGCTTCTACGAGTTCAAGGTCGTTGGGGTGCCGAAGATGACTCCCAGAAGCTGGTTGCTTTCTCGCTCTGGAACGGAAGCCGAAATACCAGCAGACGCTGCAGATAATGGGGTGGACTCGAATCTGGCGAGGGGATATGTGACACGGACAGCGGATATATTTATCGCTACTCCAGTTGATCCTATTTTCTTCCTACTCCCGGCACTGTCTCCCACATCCAAAAACTCTGATGCACCCAAGAGACTATTCCTCTCGAGCGATGACTACTTTGAACGAGTTGTGAGCGACTCGCCTCATCTAGGTAGCTTTTTAAGAAGAGATAATTTACGGAACTTATTGGAGAAAAGAATGCAAGCCATCTGTGAGACGGTGGAAGCTGGTGAAGAGACTATGTATAGGCTGGACGAAGAGAGATTATTGAAGGAGGTACTACAGAAGGCAAGAAGGATGGTTGAGAGAGGGCTACCAGCCAGTATTGAGGAAAAACTAGTAAGAAAAGCTCTTGAAGTACCAATGCTTAGTATAACGAGGGACGAAAACTCGTTACAGGACTTGGAAGAAAGAGATTGCCCACAAGGGACTTCCCACCTCTTAACTCCCAGTTCGGAAGCTCGGGACAGTCAGGCAACTGCGTCATCCACGGACAGTGCTGCAAGCTCATTCTCGCATGCATCTACGGCATTTACTTCGTTCTCAGAGGAGTCTACCAGTACTGAGTTGGCGCAAGAGTCAAAAATAATATCGCCCAAGATTGTTGCACCAGATGGCGTTGCTGAACTCCTACGTCTTCGTGTGGCTTTGGATTTTCTCTGCTCTAACTATATCACACCTCATATGACAGATAAGATCAACACGGCCATGTATAGCCCAACCTCTTCGGTGGACTTTAGACCTCTATCGACACATCTTGAACATCTTTCCAAGTTACGGCGAGAAGCCGCAGCTACGAGGTCTTTTGGTGACTATTCGAGGAAGCGGTCCCTGCAGGACGACGAGGATGCAGAAATACGAGCAGAGAAGAAACGCAAGATGGAAGAAGAGGAGAAGAGAAAGAAAGCAGGGGAGAGCCTCGGAGTCAAGAGATTAAAGAAAGCTAATATAACGGGGATGAAGAAGCTGAGCGAGTTCTTCAAGAAAAATTGATACACTCATTGGAGTAGGGCGTCTTGGAGGCAAGACAACATATTAAGGATTTCATTGGGCCCTGGATATCACGGGAGTGTAGACATAGGATAATGCACTCATGACTTCATTTATCGGATTCCTCGCCCTCTGCCTCTGACACTTCCGCTACTTCTTCCTATTCCACTCCGTCCAGCCGTAGTCTGAGATGCCCCACGACTCGACGATAGGTTACTAGATCCACTAACACCATAACCACTACTGTTGACGTTACCAGCCCTTCCCACACCTCTCGCCCTGCCTCTCGTTCCCCTGGCTCCCCGTGTGGCTCCTGCTTGCTGTTGCCTTTCCTCTTCTTCAGCTCGCCTTTTAGCCTCCTCCTTTCTTCGCTCCTCTTCCGCAGTCTTCCTCTCTGCAGCTTGCATCCGTAAAATCACCTCATTCTCTATATTAGCAAGATCTTGAGTTGCGCCGTGCCAATTGGTATTCAAAAGCAGACGCTGGTTGTGCTCCGTTTGCGAGAGAATGCGTATCCAGGTATTCAGCAGCGTTGATGCCGAAGTGACGGTCCGCGAAACCGTCTGTAAAATATGTCAGACTGCGCCTTATGCAGAATAGGAGCCATTAGGGAGAGCCTCACTTCCATATTGTCCTTGGCGCACTCCAGGCTTGAGACAACACCTTCTATGACCTCGTTGATGCCCCGGACACCTTCGAGCTCTTTTTGTAATTGGGCATTGCGAGTTTGTTCAATATCATATCTATTGCCACTGTGAGTAAGAAGGGCATGGGTGCTGTCTGAAGGGCGGTCGTGGGGCGGCTTGGTTTGCTTGGATGGGACGGAGGGGGACGCGAACAGATCTTCAGCGTCTGACGAGTCGGAGAAGCTTGTTTTGCCGGTATCAGGGATCGCCATGTTAGTTCGAGTGAATGCCAGGTCTGTAACCACACTGAAAATATGCTCTGGTAGGAAGAAACGCGCAGTTACAACTTCACCACCATCACACGCGTCTCGCATCTCCAGATCTCAATAACCTCTCTCTCTATCGGAACGGATAAACCTTAATCTCCGACCCATCAGATAAGCGAACAACGAAACTCGCCCAGCCACGTGCAGGGGTCCGTGGAAAGGCGGAAACAGGTGTGTAGCAAGCCTCCTCATTTATTTCCTCGCAGTCAATCTTTGGCCTGAGTTCAGCCCCCTCATTTTGGCCCTCGAAGGGCTGTGTTGCCCTGTCCTCCTCTTCCATTGCCAGCGTGTGCTCTACTCTCCATTAACATACTTGCTTACACTGCTTAGCTCTTCTCCTGCTGGCTCTGCAGTCCGCTGGCGCCAAACTCAGACTGGACCTCCTGACATCCTGCCCTCCCATTGTGAGATCTTCCTGTCAGCCAATTTGGAAGTCTTGTGCGCTCTATCAAATTCACTATTGTCTTCTCGCTTGATCACCAGTCACTACGACAAGCACCGTGAATATCGGCCGGTCTGTCGTGAAGATGGCTTCCTCATCTTCTCTTAGACCTTCCACTCCTCCACTCTCTTCCAACCTTCACACTCCAACCACCCCAAAGCACGGATGGGAGGATAACTACCAACCGTACTCCCCTCGCAAGTCTTCTCGAGTCTCATCACAACGCGCTAGAGCTGCACACACACCACCGCATAACTTGCACGCGAACCCTCCTTCACCAAACTCAGCCAAGAAGGTTGCTTCTGTAACCACTCCTAATCGCGCCTTCTCCCCCCCATCTTCCAGGATGGGATCAAGAAAGAGGGCGCCAAAGGCATCGCCTGTTAATAATGACAGAAAAGTCTCTGATGGATTAGCCTTCGACTCAACTGTGGCTCCAAATTCTGTGCCAGGCATTCCTGCTCCTTCTCACGGGGGTAACATGGAGCCAGGCCGGTCTACGACCGCACTGCGCAACAACGGCATGCTCCCAACACCCGCCAAGACTCCTACGCAGAAGCCTACTGTCGTCACCCCTGGAATCAAGTCAATTGCGCGCAACCTATTTCCCATCCGTGGTGAGACAGCTGAGGATGCTATGCCATCGCCAAAGAAGAAAGGTCGCAAGCAACATAACGGTTATACTCTGGGTAGTTTTGGAGCTGAGGATGAAGATACTGAAATCGCAATCTACACCGACAGCCATGATCGAATCCCCGAAGCTGATCTTAGCGCTGATAACCCATTCTACGGTCAATCCGGTGCTGCCGCCCAACCTGAGCCAACGAAACGGTCGAGCAAGCGTAGAAAGATTGCAATCCCAGGCGAAGGGGAACAGACTATTGAGGAGGCTGAGCGCCGAGAAGATGGGTTGATCTATGTCTTGTGAGTATATGCACCCGCTCTTTGGTTACGTCCGGTGTCTAACATTTTACGTAGCCGTGGCAAAAAGACCTTTCGCAAATTCAACGATACGGAGGAAGATGAAGGCAGTGTGGTCGACGATATTGCTGCAATTGATGCTGCTCTCGAGGAAGACATACCTTCGAGACTGCGTCGTCCGCTCACTCGGTCTTCCGTCAAGCCACGCCTCCTCTTCCCAACTCCGGAGCAACTTAGAGCTAGAGAAACGCGATCCCATGCCACCGAGGATGAGGAAGAAGCTGTCACGGATATTGAGGAGCCCAACCATCTCTCTACTCCTAAAGGTCAGATGGATGATGCCATCGCAACGCCAAAAGCTCCCAAGTTCGCACCAGCATCCCCACCTACCACTACCAGAGTTACGAGATCCAAGCAGACAGATATAACTGGCTCGCCTGCTCAGGCGGAGCGTGATGGTAGCCTCAGCCCGTTCCGTCACAGCTTCTCTCTTGGTAGAGACGCCCCGTCTCGCAGCCGCAAGCGAGGAGGCGAGTCTCTCAAGAGAGGCGGTAGCGGTAAGAAGATCCGTGGAGAGTGAATAGGCTGAAGCTGGTTGTTTTATTCGGTGGCCTGTATTACACGATATCCGCTTTGTAGGTGTCTAAAACGACAGCGGTTATTTTGCTTTCCCCTTGCATCTGGCATTTGCATCACGAGACAACTGGTAATGACTGGGAGGAACTCCTCCGGGCGGTCGAACTTGATAAGTACAAATAGGGGTTTTAGACCCATACAAACACGAATGACATAATAATTGCAACGGAATTTCAACTTTTCCACTGTGACCCCTCGATTTTATCCGTTTATTTTTTTGCGCGGGGTCCTCTGTAGCAATCTCCCCCCACCACTCGGTAAGGATGCGTGATCGGACAAAGCTGTAGCGCGAAACCTCAAAGGATCAAAATGCTAGCAGCCAACCTACAGGAATCCCTCCAAACCATAAATTAGGGAGCTCTAATTCTACTCCCAGCAAATTAAAATGCATATTCTCGTAAGTCTCAACCCCGAGGCTCTACTGACTAGGGACTAATCTGGCACCAGATTGTCAACGACGATGGGCCGCCGTCGAATCAGTCTTCTCCGTACGTCCACAGTCTTGTAAAATCTCTGCAAGAAGCCGGTCATGTCGTATCCGTCGTTCTTCCTCACACTCAAAGATCTTGGATCGGGAAAGCCCATATTATTGGCCAAACTGTCAAGCCCACATATTACCGCCCGGGTACACTTCACGGGGACGATGGCACAATCCACACTCGACCCCTCCCAGCAGGATCTGGAGGGCAGGAAGAATGGATCTTGGTAGATGGAACACCCGCAAGCTGCGTACAAATAGGGCTCTACCATTATTTTCAAGATAGAGGCCCAATAGACCTCGTGGTCAGCGGACCAAATTATGGGAGGAATTCTACGGCAGTATTCAGCTTGAGCAGTGGGACATTAGGCGGGGCACTTGAGGCGGCAATTTGCAGAAGAAAAGCGATTGCTCTTAGTTACGCCTTCTTCTCTCGGAATCATGACCCTGAAATCATAGCCGGGGCCTCCAGATTATCAATTCGGGTGATTGAATACTTGTATAACAATTGGGCGGAGGGCGTCGATTTATATTCTGTCAATGTGCCACTTGTGGAAGACGTCGATACTAAGAAGATTTTGTGGACCAGTCTGTTGCAGAATTATTGGGGTCCTGGAAGTTGTTTCCAAGAGGTAGAGGACGAAGACGAAAATGCGGAAGAGGGCGAGGAGAGAATCCGGGAGACAGAGGGAGTGCTGCAAGGTGACAGTAGTAATACTGGAAATTTTACAAAGCATACGCACAAGCATTTCAAGTGGGCGCCTCGCTTTTCAGACGTCTATAAATCTGTTGAGGAGGCCGGCCCTGGGAATGACGGCTGGGCAGTTAAGGAAGGCTTTACAAGGTATGATATTCCCATGATGGACTCTGGCTATGCTAACTTCTTTCCGCAGTGTCACACCTTTAAAGGCAAATTTTATGCATGCATCTGTGGCAACGGAAGGGGAGTTGAAGTTGTGAGTTCGATCACGCAAAGCGTTGGAGCATTTGAACCATTTAGATCGAACGCAAATTTTGTATTTCGTTTTTGCATGTTCACATCTGACGATTAATCGCCCAGGCCATCAGAAAATTACCCAATCATGGATCCTTTGTTCACGCCCAAAGGGACGCATTTCTATGCCCTCATTGACTATGAGGACAGTTATGTTCAGCCGCTGATATTGGCGGCTCTTAAGACACGAGTTCCAGAATGCCTATATACAATCATATCATCCATATCCGAGCTACCAGACCCATCAGCCCCATTTCTTCAAATAGGCGCTTACGAATCCCTTCCTTTCGAGCACATCATGTCTCATCCTACTACATCTCTCACGAACGCATATATTATTCGCAAGGCTCTAATCCGAAAACACTATCTTGCAACCACAGCCCGTAACTGGGTAACTAAGAATCCATCTTCCATTCTTGTCACCACTATGAAACCTTCCTGCGACTTTGAGGTCGACTACGCAGAGTTCCTGGATGATGCTCTCGTGGAAGCCTGGGAACTAAAAGCTAGCCTCCAGAGAAATGAGGAGAAAAAATCGCATGAACGAGAGTGGTGGATCCTAAAACCCGGAATGAGTGATCGAGGACAAGGCATCCGACTATTCAGTACAGAAGAGGAACTGCAATCTATTTTTGAGGACTGGGAGGCCGAAAATCCGGATTCCGAAGATGATGATGAAGGAGTGGACAGATTGAATCAGGCTATTGCTTCAGAGAAGAGACCAGAAGAGGAGAGCGTGGACTATATTGTAACGTCCCATCTCCGTCACTTCATCGCTCAGCCGTACATCCACCCACCACTACTAGTTCCCTCAAACCCGCGGAAGTTCCATATAAGAGTATATGTCTTAGCGTCCGGCAGTCTTGAAGTATACGTCTACAAGCCGATGCTTGCTCTCTTCGCCGCAACTCCTTACTCCACTCCATGGTCATCTGCTTGCTCTCCCAATACTCGCAACCTCTCCGCACACCTCACAAACACATGCCTGCAGACTGGTTCTCACGACGGCGCAATCGAGACATTCTGGGATCTTGGCATCCCATCGTCACAGAAAGCCGAGATTTTCAAGCACATCTGCGACACGACCGGCGAGATATTTGAGGCCGCTGCCAAAGGTATGATGGTACATTTTCAAACACTACCGAATGCATTTGAGCTCTTTGGGTTGGATTTTCTGGTTGATGAGCATGGCGTGCCGTGGCTGCTAGAAATTAATGCATTTCCAGATTTTAGACAGACAGGGAACGCTTTGAAGACTCTTGTAGGGGGCTTGTGGGAGGGTGTAATGGACGTAGTGGTTGGGAGATTCTTTGGCATTGGAATTAAGAAAGAAGACGGCGAAGAAGCAATGGTACTAGTTAAAAAATTGGATTTGGGACGGAGATAGAAGGCTGCGGATACAGATTAGAAATTACGGCTAGAGAGAGCATTGGCCGTACAAATTACGCATCTGCTGCTACCTACGAAATGTATGGGACGCAAATTACTAGCTCAAGGGGTAACGAGGGGATATGTTCGCATGCTAGAAGTGCTACTTAGTTAATACGAACGGAGAAATTATACGACGATAGCTCCAAGACACGTAAGGTAGTAACATAAGTTGCATGAGTATCTAAGCATCAAAGGAAGGGACAAGTACAATACGGCAAGAGCAACAGATCGCGGAAAACGAAACCCATAGCCATCAGACGGCATGTGCCACAGTGCATACCATTAGATACCACGCTTCCAGCATACACCTAGCCATCCAGAACTAACTCCTCAAACGCCGATCTCGCTGCCCAAGTGGCAGTCAAGGTTAACGAGTACCTGAGCATAAGTAATTCCAGTGGTAGTGCAAGACTGGAGATGCGCCATCTGCTCGGTCCGTGTTGTTTGCGTTAGAGTCATTTCTGTGGAAAGAGGTTTACTTCTTAGCAGCAGGAGCAGCGGCAGTAGTCTTCTTGGTTGCATCGGCGGCTTTAGCTTTCTTTGGAGCAGCAGTCTAAGTAGAGATGTTGATTAGCTTCGCAAGTGAAGTACGAGGATGTCGGGAGTAGTCGAAGATCCAAGACCATTTACAGGAAATAGCCAATATATTATCGCTTAGGGACATGAAAGTACGGGCATATAGGAACTCCATAGCCTCCAAATAAACTGCGCTCGTAATGATACACGCTTGGTATAACATTTGCTTATAAAGTTTGGAGACGCGTCGCGAAACATTCATAACAAAGAGCGACAATAACATACCTTCTTCGCAGCGCCTTCGGCCTTCTTGACAGCAGTTTTGGCCTATAGTTACTATTAGTAAAGAGAAGACAGATGCGCGACCAAAGTGTCTTACCTTAGCAGCGGTAGTGGTTTTCTTTGTCGGAGCCTTCTTGGTAACGCCAGTTGGCTTGCTGCTTTTAGTGGCAGTCGCCTTCTTTGGGCCCCTCTTTGCACCAGTATTGGCTTTAGCACGCTTCTTGGTCGTGGTAGCTGTTGGCTCGGGGAAGGTTGGGAAGACTCTCGGTCGGGAGTTCCCTATACACATCTGTTTAGCTGAAGCCGGTCATGTTACGCGCCGAGAGGCCGCAACTGTAACGTGAAATTTGAGGGATGGCAGGAATACGGACCGGTCGCAGAGCGCGTTCCTTCACGGGCCATTGTATCCTGTATGTGAATCAGTAAATGTGATTGTTGTGGAGGCAGAAAGAGGGTTGGCGCAAATGGTTGACGCGTTCTTGACTGATGCGACGGGAAAGTCTAGATCATATATGCTTACGGTTTAACTTAATGCTGCTTGTGAATGGACCTAAGAACTAAGCTGTTGCTGTCGCAGAAGATGATCTGACAGGTAAATGGAACTGGAACGGGATCTGATCTGGGCGATGGGGAGTTGTTGTGGTAAATGGAGGGAAGAAGGTCCATCTTGGGTCGCAGCATAAACAGAGCCAGCTCTACAGCAACGCTAAGCCAATCCGAGTGACCACTTACCCTGCAATATTGCTCAACGCAACTACAAAAGACATCTTGAAATAACCTAAGCTCTTAAGAGCTGAGTCTTTAGAAATTTGAGTCACTTCTTTGCCCACGTAATTATCAATGTCGTCGATGAGTCTATGAGGATCACATGTTGTACCTCTTTGCCCCTCCCCCGATCAACAAGGGATCAGGGAGACAATTGTCATCAGGTGCCAAATCCCAATACCGCTATCCCAGAAAAGAGTCATTAAGGCAGCTCACAAATCGCCAAGCGCTCTTCCATCTCCTCGCGCAGGCCGAGTATTTCACCCCGCAGCTCTAGGGTCTTGAAACAAAGCTGACACGGCTGCACCAGACCTTCATAGCGAAGGACGAGCTATCTACTCAGTTTGGGTAGGACCGCACCTCTAACATCTGATAAAATCATTGCTGTCATTGAATCATCGATCATATCATGTGGCCGCTGTTCTCTAAGAGTGTTCACATGCAATGTGGAATCAATAGGCGACTTTCCGATTTCATTATCTCGACCTTTTCATCCCTGTTTTAGCAGCCTCTGGCCAAACATCAGAGACAAGGGATTGTCTTGCGGAGAAGAAATTAAAACAAATTGCGACTATTGCCAAAAGCATGTATTTAGTCTCTCAATTCACTGACAGCAAAGCTTCATAAAATCGTGGAGTAGCTATTGATGATTGTGCCGGTACAAATAGAGCATAGAATGTTGATTGTGACATGCCAAATGTGTTATTCAAAGTCATGAATGCTTGTCTTATATTCCTGACTAGGTAAAATCCAGGACAGGTAATATTTAACACAGAGAAACCGGCAGTAGAGAATGGTACAGTTTTGGTCAAAGGCAAGCACTTGCTTTTTGCTTCACTCGTCCATTCCATCGTTTTTCTAGTCTTAGAATCCTCTAGAGCAGGCCAGTATCTAGATAAAGTAGATGATATCTGCCACGCCGTAAAAATGCAACAAATTCAATCAAAATGGTCCTCCAGCAGCACGATCTACATGGCTTCATGCTTCGTCTCTCAGTTTCCTGAAGAAATCCATGACACCAGTAAAGACAACTAGCAAAATACCTCCACCTGGTCCGAGTCTCAAGACTTTTGGCAAAAAGCCTTTATAGAGGGCTCCAAATCCCTCCTCCCTCATCACAGTCCCAACTGATGGCCATGCCCAGTTATACTTCCGAACGGCGCCTGCTACCTTTTCGCTATTTTGGATCCGTGATTTGACAACATCCATAGGTGTGTTGAGAATAGTGCCAAATGTACCACCAATCGCGCCAGAAATTAAATCATAGCCCATCTGGGTAGTTTTATTATCCGCCTTGGGAAGTAGCTCTCGGACTTGGAAAATGCAGCCGAAGTAGCCAGCGTTCCACAGTATATGTCTCCACATTGTGCTCTCTAGACCATTGTACAATGCGAGTGGGCCTTCTGCTTTGACTGTCTTAACCACAACGTCAATCATTCCCGAGTACTTTCCTGCTGAGGCACGGTCCTGAAGACGGATCTTAACAAGCTCAAAAGGTACGACGACAACTGCTTCCGTGGCTCCCGCGGTTGCACCAGTCAGAATAGAGAGCGACTGGTTCATTTTTGGAATTCCAAATATATCACGGTAAAATTTTCCCCAGGAATCGTTGGCAGCAAATTTGGTTGCTCGTTTTGGCGCCTCCATCAGAATTGGGGCCTCTATACCACGGTACAGACGTGAGAATCTACCTAAGTGTCAGCATACTGATTATACAATTAGTCTGGAACTACACAACTTACCCTTCATTCTTGATAATTTTTCTAAAGCAGTCTACCATGCCATTGTATGCATCCGCTCCAGCACCTTTTCCTGTCTGTAACTGTCTGTCCTTCTGTCAACGTCCCGGTCTTCCTAATGCACGTATGCATCTCGGGGACTTACACTCTGGTCTTGACAACATCTAGTGGATACCTATAACTTAAAGTTAGTATTCTACCTCAAAAGAATACAATTGACTCGATATGAACTTACATGACAAGGATCTGCAGATTATATTAAGTTAGCAAAGCATGCAGAGGACCGGCTAGATGGAGTGCGTTACTTCAGAAACACCAGCAACCGCACCTGAATAGCTTATCAGCATTTTCTTGTCGCCAGGAGACACAATACATACCTGCGGCAAACTGGTATATAAACGGCAGAGGTTTATCTGACGACATGGTGGTGAAGTTGTCTATCAAATGTCAGCAATTAATCTGGGCAACAATTCCTGTGCAGAGATTAGATGTCACGTACTTGAGCGCTGCAGAAGAGCGAAGAAGAGGAGAGTGGGGAGGAGAAAGATGTTCTACTTTACCCGATTTATCGCCGACGCAATCAGTAGCTGAGTAACACTTTTGACACGTGATGAACCTCAGTCGCGTGTCAACGCGTCTGCCATAAGAGAAGAAGTTCCTACGACTGCCATATTGTGAAAGACAGGAAACTAATTAGGACAATTTTTAAATTTCCCCCCATGGCTTCTGCGAGTATCGCTATTCAGTCAATGCCCTGATATAGAGAAAATGCCTCTGCAGAAATCTTTCTCAGACCAGAGCCATTCTGCCAAAGTAAACAACCACCAAGTTTGGGGAGAATCCGCTATTTGTTACTGACAGTTTTGATTAGCAACGACCTCGATGGAAACGAAACAGGAGTTTCCAAAACCAACAGTCCATGAATTCAAATGTTCAGTCCAAACCACTTCGCGAGAAGCCACGAACACCTATCTCTACTGCTACCAAAAACAAGCTCTCCGTCTTCCAATTCGGCGGGCAGTCCACTAGCGATAGAACAGCACAGCATCCCATGGTCAGTCAATCATCCAATGATGAAAAAGAGAATCAAGTAGCACAAAGGGAATGGCCTGCCGCTGCAGAGCCCGCTGGAGCCACAGCCGACACTGCAAAGTCGCCAGAATCTGCCTTGCTAAAAAATTTAAATAAAGATATACCTTCAACTCCGGCAGGAAGGCTAGCATTACCTGATCTCATTGGTATGGGCGATGTGCGACGTGCAGTGCAAGATGTTTCTCCTGAGGACCGTATAGAATGGGACCAGCACAGCTCCAACTTGTTGATTTCTGTCAAGGCAAAGAAGCGCGCCAGAAGTTCCTCACCTACCTCATCACCTGCAGCCAAAACCCCAAGTCGCTTCAATACTAAAGGAGAGCATTTTCACCCCCTGCTTGATCCAGGATCAGAGCTTTGGGGCCGATATTCTCTGAATGGGTCCACTCCGCAGGTTGGTGCCATTCCCGCGCTAGCAAATCTCATGCACACATCGTCCCCGCAGGTTTCTAAGGAGAGGACAACTCCTCGAACAACACCGGCATTTAGGAGAGCAAACAGCTGTGGAAATCAATTCCCTAAGCGCCGAAGAATTGGTGGCCCCGACGAGGATGTCTTCACTGAATCTGTCAGCCTCGGCCCTTCCAAGCTTTCTGTTCTAATTGAGAGGGTACATGAAGGATTAGCCCAACCCAAACAACTGCAAACAGAAGTGAGAAATTCGGTTTCTTCTTCTGCCTCAGGAGAAATAGTCTCAGCACATGATCAAAACTACACTCCACTTCAGCAAGACATAGCCAACGACAATAGAGGCATAGAAATGTATGCTGTTGGCGAGTCTCGGATTCAACCCAAAAATACCGATGTATCAGGCCATGGAGAATTTGATGATGACGAACTGGATGATATCGCTTTGCTTGATGCTATTGCACAACCTCACGAGCTTTCAACTCCGGTAGATCTGGCCTCCACTAGGACTGGGTCGCTGCCTAATAACTCTGCCAATAGCTCTGGGTGTTCAGGCTTTACGGGCGTGAAGGTTAACGAGAATGAATTTGATGATTCAGATGAAGATTTATTTGCAGCCGATATTGAGGATATGGTAGCAAAATTTGACATTCAGCACCCAGGGGTAAATGGAACATTTGTTAACCACTGCCAGACTGGTACAGCAGTAGCCTTGAAGAAAGATTCGGGTGATGAATTCGGAGATGGTGGATTTGATGATGTCGATTTCGAGATTGCAGAAGCGGCGGCTACTCAGTCAAAACAACACTCATCCAGTAGCCTTCTTCCTGTACGTACAAGGTTTCCGTAGCGTACACGCAACATCTACCTTACTAAAGACATGCAGTCTACAGAAAAGACCCGGGCCATTCAAAGATATCTTGTGACCAATATTCTTGACTCTGAATATCAGGCATCCAGCGGTCACATTCGTCGAGAAAAAGTCTGTAGTAACTTGCACTTGCCCAATTACAAACTAACTTGTATAGATCTTGCGTCTCCAGATTGACCACACGTCTAAAACCAGAACGGTACATCTCCGAGGTGTTTGGATTGAGACACCAGTGGCTGTTAAGGCATTTGTCCATGTCATTGGCGTTTTTGAACCAAGCGGTCGATGTATAGTTGATGATGATGCCAACCTCTTGATCTTACATCCAGATCATCTCATATCTTCCACAGTGGTAGCGGACTCATTTGGCTGTACTCGCCGTGCTGTGCTCCAAGATCGGGTTAAAGCAAGTAGCGAATCAAGTGCCCCTCTCGTCTATGGCACGATGTTGCATGAGATCTTCCAAACTGCTCTGCTTGCCAATAAATGGGACACAGAATGGCTAGTCGAGTTGATTCAGGAAGTAGCTATAAGGCATGTTGAAGAGTTGTACACTATTAAACTCGAGATTCCACAGGCAGTGGATTATCTGCAAAGTAAGATGGGCGAGCTGCAGGGTTGGGTTGGCGCTTTTGTCTCATCTCAGCCAAAGGTTCGGATTCTTCCATGTAGAAAATTATGAACGCTAATAGTGATCAGTCAGAAGCAATTGTCCAGGCAGGCAATGGTGACACTTCAATTATGTGCGTTTCCAAACTCCTTGACGTTGAGGAACATGTGTGGTCGCCAATGTACGGACTTAAGGGGAATATCGACGCCACGGTACAAGTGACAATGAAAGATGGTGATAAGGAGCGAACCTTAACTGTTCCTTTTGAAGTCAAGACCGGTAAGAATCCAAGCGCTGCACATCGCGCCCAAACAGCCTTGTACAATTTGCTCTTGTCAGACAGATATGATGTCAATATTGCGTACGGTATACTATACTACATGGAGACTTCTGAGACGATCAGGATTCCCGCAATACGTCGCGAACTCATTCACATGATTATGCAACGCAATGAGCTTGCTTGCTTCGTCCGAGAACGGCATGCTCAGCTACCACAGATGCTGAAGAAAGAGGGCATGTGCAACAGATGTTACGCAAAAACCCCGTGTTTCATATATCACAAACTGGCTGATGATGGCACCGGCGAGACGAGTGGTATGAAGGCTAAGTTCGACGAGGTTGTAAATCACCTTACTCCCAATCACAAAGCCTTCTTTCTGAAGTGGGATGCTCTCTTAACAAAAGAAGAGAATGAAAGTCTCAAGTTCCGGCGGGAGCTGTGGACGATGCTGAGTTCAGAACGAGAGAAACTAGGAAGGTGCTTTTCGAATGTAGTCATTGAGCCAGGCTCTGCATACGAAGACAAGGACCACCCGAAAATCAATCGATATCAGTATACGTTAGTCAAACAGCTAGCACAAGAGGGATTCTCTTTTCTTGATTCTCAGATTACAATTGGAGAACCAATTGTGATTTCCGACGAAAAAGGCCACTTTGCTCTCGCCAATGGCTACGTTACCCACGTACGGAAAAACAGAATCTCAGTTGCTGTTGATCGTCGACTGCACAATACCCGCATCCGTCGTCCTGGATTTGATGAACATGATAATCAGGTTTTTGCAAGCATTATGGAAGTTAGGCAAGAAGGATCAACCGCTCAAGGCTCAGAAGAAAACATCATGGTAGAACAAACCAGATACAGACTCGATAAAGATGAGTTCAGCAATGGGATGGCAACTGTCCGCAACAACCTTCTCCTGGTCATGGCCGAAGGGCCTTTTGGCTCCCGAGAGATTCGAAGCCTTGTTGTTGATCTCATTGCACCAAGATTCAAGACGCAGCCTACAGCATATACACTGAAGGATCGTGAAAATATCAACGTCGATCAGAGACGAGCTATCCAAAAAGTTATGAGCGCACAGGATTATGCCTTGGTCCTTGGTATGCCAGGAACAGGAAAGACGACCACAATTGCTCACATAATTCGTGCACTGGTATCACAAGGTAAGAGCGTGCTGCTCACATCCTACACGCATACAGCTGTGGACAATATCCTATTGAAACTCAGAGACGACGATATACCTATCTTGCGACTAGGCAGTATTGCTAAAGTCAGCACTGACGTCCAGCAATTTGCAGCTCTTGCGGCAAGAACTAAGACATCTTTTGAGGAGATTAGAAGTGCATGGCATGATTCTCCCATTGTTGCTACAACATGTCTTGGAATCAACCACGCTATCTTCAATGAGAGGACTTTCGATTACTGTATAGTTGACGAGGCCTCTCAAATCACGCTTCCTGTCTGCCTTGGTCCAATCCGCCTAGCTAGAACATTCATTCTTGTTGGGGACCATAACCAGCTTCCACCTCTTGTGCAGAATGAAGAGGCTCGGATTGGTGGACTAGATGTCAGCCTCTTTAAGCACCTCTCTGACACACATCCGTCCTCCGTTGTGTATCTGGAACACCAGTATCGAATGTGCGAAGATATTATGGCATTAAGCAACAACCTTATTTATAACGGAAGGCTAAAATGTGGGAACCAAAAAATAGCGGGCTGCCGTATCGTAATCCCTTACATGGATCGTTTGAGGGATTATCATTTTAGTCCATCCACACTGCCTCATACAGCCAAAACCATATGTCTCGGTCCAATTCGTGGCAGATGCTGGATCCGTGATCTACTTGATCCAGATACTACAGTCTCATTCATCAATACTGATCCGCTCCTGCCAATATCCCGTGAAGTGGCGAAGGGAAATCGGATTGTTAACCCTACTGAGGCCTCTATTTGCATACAACTAGTCGAGAGCCTCTTGGCCGTCGGGGTAGCAGCTTCGTCAATTGGTGTGATGACACACTACCGTTCGCAACTCGCACTCCTCAAACATGGCCTTCGTAGTCATTTAGGCGTTGAGATGCATACGGCCGATCGATTTCAAGGCCGTGATAAAGATGTAGTAATTTTGAGTTTAGTTCGAAATAATGAAGCGAAGTCTATTGGAGAACTATTGAAGGATTGGAGACGAATAAATGTCGCCTTTACAAGAGCTAAAACTAAGCTATTGGTCGTTGGCTCTAAAGAGACATTGAAAGGAAACGGGCCAAAGCGTGACGGAAGCGAAGAGATGGTTGCGAGATTTGTAGGTTTCATGGAGGACAGAGGGTGGATATACGATTTACCGGCAGCAGCATTGGAATGCCATCGTATTATTGACTCGGCGGCGACGCAGCTCACATCATCCACCGTCAGTCTGTCGGCAGTGACACAGCCATTGATATTAAATTCAAAAGGACTATCGCAACAGCATAATACGGATGAAAACAAGGAGAATATTCCATGGGTGTTAGAGCATAAGGATGGCGGGAAAGCGAGGCGGTTACCAGGGAAAAATATCTCTGGGAACAAACCATTCAAGATTCCTAAGATGTCGGTGTTGACGGATATCTTCAACGACGCATTGCATTGACGGTGTTTGGGCCGGGCTTTGGGATGCCAAATGGTTGCAAACAGGATAGTCTTCAGGGCTTTATTTCTATCTTGAATATTGCTAAAGTACATGTTAGAGGGCATGCAAAAATGTCTTTCTTAATTTACCGCAAGTCACTACACCCTAATCAACCACCTATGAGATCTTCGTATCTCAGGTCCACAGGATCGAATCTGAGAGAATTAGTAATCGAAGAATCGGAATTGTATCTTGAAATTTACCCTTGCTCACCCACGATCTCCTTCACATACTTTTGCAGCTCTTCAAGCCGTGTTACACATCCAGTTAAGCTCTGGTTGTATGAGTAGCTGTATATTTGAGACCATTTTCGACCTTCCCCTTCTTTGGATTCAGTCCCTTCTGTAAAACCATTCTGAGCCATCTCAGCTTCTAACTGGGCCATATGATCTAGGAGGCGCTTTCTGGCGATTGCTGCGTTTGGTAGATATCTCTATTCAAAATTAGTGCAGAGAACACAGAAGATGCAGAACGTATTGCACAATGGAATCAGATACACATAATTTCTTATCTAGTTAGAGGGACCAAGAGTCTTACAGGTACTTTCTTGTTATTTCTTAAAGCGCTTGCAAGAACATAGAGATTCATAAGAATCGCGGCAACAGCATCCCGACGATGTGCAAGCAGGTTGTCAGCTCCTTGATCAATATCTGAGATATAATGAGGGTGGAAAAAGAGCGAGGATTGTCGGATAGCAACAAGGTATTCGAAAAACCATTCACAATTGTCAATGAGGGCTGAGTATGGCAAATGGTTGAAAGGACCACGAAGACGAATCTCATGACGCGTTAAAGCCTTTTGCACAAAGCCCGTTAGATTATTTCATCTCACGTATCTTAGCTTGTGCTTACCATAAGTTGGCGAATTCGGACAAAGCCTTCGCGCAATCGTCCTTCAAGCATTTCTGGAGTAGAGTTAGCCTTTCTTCCCGCCATAGGAATGATACGAACCAGATCTCTCGATGTCATTAGGCCCTGGTTCCTCTCCACTCTCGTAATAAACATACTTTGCCACTACTCCGCGGTAGATGATGCTTGAATAGACTAACATAGCGGATAACGCTTTTCGAAGTTCGTGTCGTGCAACAAACGGCCAAAGTATCCAATTGACCACGACAGCAGCGACTACTCCAATTGCGAAAGCCAACCCCCGAGTCCATGCTATCTGTACAACTGATGGTAAACCATCAGCCGTTTTGGCACTCAGAGAAACGACCACAAATGAGATGCAACCAACGATTCCTGAGCGGGGATGAGAGCTCTGCGTATATCGATACATCATAGGAACCATATATATCGCGGCGAATGCGGCCATCACGTACGGGTTTCCTTTTCCTGCCCCATAAGCCAAGCCTCCCCATATAGTACCAAGTACCCCGAGGAGAGCGCGAGTAACAAGGTCCTGAAAGTTGCCACCCACTCGTGGATGCGACATAACCCAAACAACAACCACTGCCCACCAACTCTCATTATTGTTCCACCATCCTCTGCTTTGTGATAGCCATGCTGGCACTGAAAGTAAGGATGTCGTAATTGCAACTTTGAGAGCAAACCTGGTTTCAAAACCTTGTAGCCTGTGTAAGATTGCCCACAGCCTGTAACGGAGACGCGTCTCCCTAGAAACATTTGATTTACGATCAAGCGCGTTTTTCTCCTCTTCTTCATACTTACCCATGGTGTCGGTCCTTGTCACATTCATCTCAGAGCCAGGCTCCTCGTGTATATTGGCTGTGCGTGGCCATGGCTTGTAGACGTTCGCCATGCCTCTCATACTTCTAGCAAGTTGCTCTTGGCTACGAAAATAAAAGCCAGCGGTTACCCCTCCACGATCATGACGCACCTGAGCATTTGTACGCTGAAGGGACTTGGTGAATGGATATGAGGGAAGGTGAATCTGCCATCCAGGACGTCTCTGCTGCATTTCCACGACCTTTACCAACAGCGCCTCTACAGAGGTAGATGCTTGCCGAATAGGGTGAACGAAAAGGAAGAGTTCCACCACTTCCGGGTGATCAGAGTAAGTTGGTGGTAGAGCAGGATGCTCCATGAGCGCTTTTTCTTCTGTGTCGTACCTAGTCATTGCCTTTCTAATTCTCGTTAAGGCTCCTGCTACATCAGATGAAATAGACTCTTGAGGGCCTAAGTATTTGCGATATCCAGACATGCTCATAAGGACAGCATCACATCTGATCAGTGAGGTCCGCATACATAAAAGGAGCTCCATCGTTGGGTCGGCAAGTTTAGTGGCTATCAAGTTTGCAGCTCCGTCAACTGTATTGCTCCTTGGGCGAAGTCTCGGGCTGTCGATGTCAATGACCGCGTCTGACGTTGGAGTTCGAGCTGATTGTGTAGTATGTCCCAGCTGGGAGGCATTCAAGTGCAAGATGGCGGAGTGAAGCTCCACAGCTCCACTCCGATCAAGATCATTGAAAGGATAAGTTTCCATCTTCAGAGCGAGCAGGGATCTTATAACAGCTTGCATACGATTTCGCAACATCCTTACATCAGGAGGCCGAAAGCGCGTAATGGATATATCAAGAACAAGGTCTCTATATGCTTGAGAAAGGTCCACAAAGGTAAGCGCAAGCTGTCTGTGCAAGGCGATATTTTCTTGTTGAGGCAAGATTAAGCCCCTCTGCATTACTGCGAAGGCATCATGTAAGGAAACAGCCAGCGGACGGGCACCTGCATCCGGGAAAACAATGCAGCAGACCAGAAGGGCGATAGCTTGGCCAAATAGCCATGGTACGCCATAGTTCAATAACTTCTTCCAGTTCACTTCCTGGGATGTTTCCGCCAAAACAGTGTAGCTTACTGCTATTCCTGCGCTGAGAACAAATTGATAAACCCGTATATAGTATGATCTGAGAGCCGCAATTGTGCCCATGAACAAGACGAGAAAGGCTGCCAGAATTCCACCATATCCTCTGCGAGCAACCTCGGTGGAATCTGAGAGCCATAGTGCAAAAGCACCCCAGCCAAGACCTGTAGCAGATCCAGCGATAGTAAGCACGGCGCCGTCAATCTCAGCACCAATAGTTCGCCCAGAGTGATTGATAATGATCGACAGACACATGACATAGTTGTAGCGGCCTAGCCAACTGCTAATTCTTGGGACTAGGCAGAGAATATACGCAATGAAGAATGCAAAGAACGATTTCAACAGGTTGATTCCTGCTCTCGTAGTTGCCACCTTGCGGACTACGCTTCGCACCTCATGCCATTGCTTGGGCAAAAAGTTCTTGGGGGAAAGAGGATGCTTCTTCCGAAGAGCACGGGGAAGAGTACATTCAGCAGCTGCCATTAGATCTTCACGAGCAGTCTTGGGAGGTTTCAAAAATGAAGCATCAAAAAAGCCTTCCCGAAATTCTTGCACGCCATAAGTATCCAGTTCAGCATGGGGATCTTGTAAGAGTTCGGCGAGAGGCCCATGGCTCAAACTAGCCCGCGGGGATGCCTGTGCAGAGCTGGGACGGCTTTTGATAGAATTAGGAAGAGAGGTTCTTGAGGCTCGGGGACTATGGCTGTAGGACCCCATATACACACTCGGCCCCTGTGGCCTCGGTAAGACATCGGGCGCCTCGAGCCGTACATGCTTGGCATTATGCCCTCCAGAACCAGACTGCCTCCGCATATGGCGCCGATGGATGCGGGACTCGTAGTCCGGAAGAGCTGGTTGTTGTACCGAAGCCGGAAAGGATTCTAGAGAGTCGACCGGTTGAGGAGAACTTGCGCCGATGTTGTTCAAAGATGTCATAGCTGTGCACTGAGAAATCCCACATGACGCCCGCTCGCTCGTATACTACTTCCCATCAGGTCATCGTACGTCAACATTGGCCGCCAGGAATGGCAATGTGTGTACAAAAATGCCCAAATATAGGACCGGCAATGCTTATTCACTACATCAAGTAAGGTTGGTGGGCATTTAGGCCGGAAATTTAAGGTTCAGACGCGATTCGTTAGATTTGCCGATGTGGAACCAAAAGTTTTGAAGCCAAAATCTAACTAAGTGGCAATCAGTTATCTAAGTGTAACCGCATCTCCCCAACACCTTTTGGACCTGGAGAACCGTGCCGCTGGTGTCGGAGAGGATTTACGATGGATACCAGTAAGGTCCCCTTTGCGCAGGTTCATCCCATCGACGACCTGCCCGGGGAGGAGTCGGAAGCAGACGACGCGGAACTCGCTGCTCTTCCACGTGTCAATGGGGTTGACCCACTACTTGACTCTGGCGAAGACGGTTCTGAGGGAGAGGATGAGGACTCCAATGAGGAGTGGGAGATGGATTCCCTCTTTGAGGATACTTTAGAGGAAATGGGCGACGATATGCTCTTCAAAGGTGGTGAGAAGTCTGAAACTTGATCTCGTACTTTTTTTTGCTCATACAGGCTACAGAACCCAATGCTTGCACCCTCGAAGAGGCGGGCGCATATAGACAGCAACTGCGAACCATCGGCCCTGAAGAATTTTGCAAGAGGACTGTTGAAGCGGGTACCATCAGCGCAAAAAAGTTGCTGACCGCGTTTGGCCTTCGTCCGCCCCCTTTTCTGGAGGGGTCACCTGATGACGCCTATTATGGCCTCCTCAGTCTGGCAATCAGTCGCGAGTTGTCGAAACGCATCAAGCTGCCGCAGTATAATACTATTGACGACGCAGTTGCGCTCATACAGAAGTCGACGAATATCGTTGTTCTCACCGGCGCCGGCATATCAACATCACTGGGTATCCCAGATTTTCGATCCAAGGACATAGGTCTTTATTCTAAGCTAGGCCATCTTGGTCTGAATGACCCCCAAGAAGTGTTCGACATCGAGGTCTTCAAGGAAGATCCCACTATCTTCTTTTCAATTGCACGTGACATCCTGCCGTCAACAGATCGATTTACGCCCACTCACGCGTTCATCTATCTCCTACAGCAGAAGGGGAAGCTCCTAACCAACTACTCCCAGAATATCGATAACATTGAATCGGTTGCTGGCATCCTTCCAGAGAAACTTATCCAATGCCATGGATCGTTCGCCACTGCGTCTTGTGTAGAATGCAAGTACCAAGTTCCAGGCGAGTCCATATTTCCAGATATCAAAGCCGGACTCATCCCTCGATGTGATCGGTGCATTGCGAACCTTCGAGCCGTTCGCGCTCCTGCAGCCATGAAGCGTAAGCGGTCTCAAAACGGAAGCGACAAGAAGAAGCGTCGATTTGACGTTGATGATGAGGACACCTCAGAGGAGGACTATGATATCCCAGCGGCGGGTGTGATGAAACCCGATATCACTTTCTTCGGCGAACCTTTACCAGATAAATTCTCTGATCGTCTCACAAACCACGACAAGAACCTCGTTGACTTGGTCATTGTCATTGGCACGTCACTCAAGGTTGCACCAGTCTCAGAAGTGGTTCCGTATCTTCCTCCTCACATTCCGCAGATGTACATCTCTAGGACGCCAGTGTCGCATGTCAATTTTGATATCGATATGCTGGGCGATTGCGATGTGGTGGTTGCCGAACTCTGCCGGCGTGCAGGGTGGGAGCTTAGCCACGAAATGATTCCCAAAGACCAGAAGGTAGACGTTCGGCTCCAGGAGGGATTTTCAAGTCGACACATATTCACCACTAGGTAGTGATGAATGGAGCATCTGGGTCTGAATTTTTATCGGTGGGCGCGGGCTAAATGCTATGGCGTTCAGTGAGCGTATTCCTCTGCATGGCTAGATCAATGAGCTTTCCTTTATTGTTGTGGTTTAGAATCCCTTGGTTTCTCCCTTACGACGTATTCCCCTATTAGGGATGTAGACTTGCTTTAGCGGATAACAGGTATACATGGCATAAACTGTTCATCGCGATAATGTACTATAAACTACTGTATTTACATTAAGTCTTTCCGCGTATTGTAGAGGCAAATTCCCACAGCGTGGCCAGGAGCACAGCCTCCAACACAGAGCTAATCCACCTTTATAAACTGACATGTCTCATAGCACAAAGGAACACCTGCAACGATGGCAAGGCACACAAATGGGCAGACTTTTGTGAGAGGGGACGCGAATAACCTATACTCAGCCTTCTTGCCATGCCATCATCTGTCTCGTGAAGGTCCCAGAAGTGGGCACCTCTTCTCGGCAGTACTAGCCTTCGCTCCACTTGACGCAGATTGCGATGAATAGGATGAGGTGTTGTTTGAATCTCCCCACCTTTTTCGGAGAAGATGCTGCTGTATGTACAGTCCCCAGTACATACTTACTGTATTACATGCCAACTGGTCATGCAGCGGCCGAATCCGGGAGTCCCGTAATATCGAAATCCATCGGCTGTGTCTGTTCTTACGGGTAAAATAATGGCGGCCTTCCCACTGAGCTATCAAGACAGAAACTCTTACCTCGACCCGATATTATTATAACTCGGGCGCAGATAATTATGCGATGCGGCATAGTAACACCTACGGCTTGACAGAATGCGGTGGTGCTCAAATGGCGGTCCTGGCTGACTGTAGTTCGTCTACATCAAGTCCACCAAGGCCTAGAAAGGGTAATCAGTCCCGTGGTTCCAATGGAGCGCCAAGAACAAAGATGCCAAGAGTGGCACTGCTCTCTAACAATTGTGCCAAAGGCGCGAGAGCAAGATCTGAATTTCTCGAACCATCAGTCTACCTGATGAGGGAAATTCATGGTGGGTCGATAACGTATCCCATCCACACCCAGCCGGGAGGCAATCTCGCGGCGATACGCCAGTGCAGGGGGCGGAGCTCTTTTCAGTTTCGCCTTCCAGAGGCCTGTATGGGCAGAAATGATCTCCCTTGGTAGTGTGTGAGGGGTGCTGGGGGGTGAGCGAGCGTCAAGAATGAAACTTTGATTGAATAGTGGAACATTGGATGATCATAGAGAAACGCAAGGGGTCGCCAGCGAGAGGAGTCGGGGTGAGAAGTTTAGGGCCTCAGGCAGAGACATAGGAGGACCAAACGGACCTAGATCCGACTCAGTATGGTTGGGCATGCTATCTCGCTTGAATCCGTTTCTGGATTGCTTTGGTTATAATAAAAACCTGGAGAATATGATGCCGCCACGACACGACCCGGAGGCAGCGCTGTAAAAGGAGAGAAGGCCCACGGGCACATCACGGTGGGGAAACATACCGTATATGCTATACGTATTCTCCTTCCATCCTGGCTCAAGTGGCACCTGCGCTCGAGCTTTTCGTGCTAGATTCAGTCGCCCAGACGCCGGGAGCCGAATATCAGTGCACAGCCTCACTGAAATATCGCGCTAGAGCGTCTGGGCGAGACGGGCGATTCAACGCATGGGGGCGACGAATCCTACGAGATTGTCGATACCTTACGACACTTCTCCTCCTCGAAACTCCCGGTGATAGATTAGGTCCAGCAGCAACGTCCAGTGCTGGATCAGTACGTGCCGACGCTGCGATCTACGCAAATAGGTGAGCCTTACCCCAACCTCATCGCAATCCTACGGCCTTGGACCGACGTCTCAATATCGTCGAACCTGTTTTCGGAAGACATGCCTCCTCAAGGCGTCAAAGCAGCCGCCAAGATCTCCACAAGAATCTGCTGCGGTCTGCTTGCTTGGCTCTAGAGTTAATAAAGTGTCGCGTCATCCATAAACCTGCGCAAACTAAGCTTATCCATTCTGTGCGCCCGTCTAGATATATCTCCCTCCGTCAACCCAATTCCTCCTCGCAGATGCCGACAAGTTTGAGCATCATCCATCCATTACCTGCCAAGGCCTAGAGCCTCGGGCACTGCTCTGACGGATATTGAAGCACCCTGCAGCTACCTATCGATACCTCCAACAATGGCAGATTTGAACCCGTCGACAACATCTTCGCCCTCACCCTCTCCTTCACCCTCGCCGGGTCCTAGTAGAAGAAGACAACGAGCGTAAGCACCCGCATTATCCTAATTAAATTCCGTTTAAATTTACCAACTCTTTGACTTTACCAGGCCGACAATTACAATAGATACGTCTGCTGTCAGTAATCCGAGTCCCAGTCCGCCTCATAAAATGGAGAGCGATGCAGTTGCCCTGAGAGCTTTACCTAACTCGCAACCCACACTACAGGGAGATTCGCCTTCGGGACAAGACGCTGTTACAAATCCGTGTCCTAATCGACCATCTCACACAGGTCATGCAAGTCATACCAGTCAGTCCAGCCGAATATCGGTATCAGACCTTCGAGGATCATCCTTTGAAAGCAGAGATAGTAGGCCGACATCACCACATAATGTTTCTTCACCAACATCGAGAGGTGATGGATTCCTCTCAGTTCCAGGTCTGAGATCAAGACAGAATTCACTCGATACGCAGGATGATGGTCACTCAAAATCAGATTACAGTGGAGAGACATTTGCGAATAGTTCAGCACAAGGCGACAAAGATCGGGGTCTTGGGATTTCCAGTGGGAATGAGGAAATAATTAATAATCCCGAGGCGTTAACGCCGGATCCAAACACTACCGCGGACTTCGAGGTCGAAGATAATGCATTTGCATTTTCTCCGGGGCAGCTCAATAAACTGATCAATCCAAAGAGCCTTGCAGCATTCTACGCCTTGGGAGGTTTGGCGGGGCTGGAAAAGGGACTTCGGACAAGCCGGAGCGCCGGGTTGAGCGTTGATGAAGTTGATTTGGATGGCACGGTGACATTTGAAGAAGCAGTCGCTGCGGCTCAAAAGTCAGTGTCTCCCCCGCAGCCCAAGGCAGATCCGAAAACTCCTGTGCAACGAATAGATACGAAAAGCACCAGACACTCGAGAGGGCTTTCGGAAGTGCAAGACGCATTCATGGACCGCAAACGTGTGTTCAGCGATAACCGATTGCCCGTGAAGAAGGGCAAAAGCCTCTTGCAGTTGATGTGGATTACGTATAACGACAAGGTCTTGATTTTACTCTCTGCGGCCGCTGTTGTATCCCTGGTTGTTGGTTTATACCAAACATTTGGGACATATCACGAAGAAGGAGAGCCCAAGATCGAATGGGTTGAAGGAGTTGCTATCATAGTGGCTATCGTTGTAGTGGTAGTTGTGGGCTCTTTAAACGACTACCAAAAAGAACGGCAATTCGTGAAGCTGAATAAAAAGAAAGAAGACCGGCAAGTCAACGTCATTCGATCAGGGCGAACCCAAGAAGTTTCGGTTTATGATATCTTGGTTGGCGATGTTGTTCATCTAGAGCCAGGGGATTTGATTCCTGTCGATGGAATTTTCATCGAGGGACATAATGTGAAGTGCGACGAGTCGCAGGCTACTGGCGAATCTGATATTATAAGAAAGAGGCCTGCAGATGAGGTCTACGCCTCAATCGAGAATCATGAGAGTCTTCGAAAATTCGATCCTTTCATACTTTCTGGCTCTCAGGTCACAGAGGGTGTTGGAACTTTTTTGGCCACATCAACCGGCGTCAACTCCAGTTATGGCAGAACTCTAATGTCATTGCAGGATGATCCCGAAATTACCCCTCTCCAGTCGAAGCTAAATACTCTGGCTGAGTATATTGCAAAACTTGGCGGTGCAGCTGGGCTGCTGCTCTTCATTGTTCTATTCATCGAATTTCTGGTCCGCCTTCCCCACAATCATGGTACCCCGACTCAGAAGGGACAAGAATTTCTCCAAGTCTTCATCGTTACTGTTACCATTATTGTCGTCGCCGTGCCTGAAGGACTGCCACTTGCGGTGACGCTCGCCTTGGCCTTCGCAACGACCAGAATGCTAAAGGATAATAATCTAGTTCGTCATCTGAAGGCTTGCGAAGTCATGGGAAACGCGACGACTATATGCTCCGACAAGACAGGCACACTTACCCAAAATAAGATGATGGTAGTTGCTGGGACTCTTGGCACCAGCTCTCGGTTCGGTGGGACTGTCGTAACACCGGTGTTGCCTGACAACGGGAAAGGAAAGCAGGTCGAACCTAGAGATTCGATTGATAACAGCCCAGTTGAGGACGTCCCGGTACAAGAGGTCGTTTCTTCTTTGAATTCCGACGTGAAGGCACTGTTAACACATTCGATTGTGATCAACTCGACAGCATTCGAAGGCGAAGGCAACGGAACCCAGACGTTTATCGGGTCGAAGACTGAAACTGCACTGCTCCAATTTGCAAAAGACCACTTAGCCATGGGCTCAGTTGCTGAGGAACGATCGAACGCCAATGTCATCCAACTTATCCCTTTCGACTCTAAGCGCAAATGTATGGGAGTTGTCATAAAATTGAGCAATGGCAAGTATAGGCTCTACGTCAAGGGTGCATCCGAAATCCTCCTCGAGAAATGTACCGAAATTATCCGCGACCCTACTAAGGATATTTCCAGTTTACCCATGAGCGAGGATAACCGTCAAACCTTGATTAGATTGATTGATAACTATGCATCTCGCTCGCTCCGAACTATTGCTATGGTTTACCGCGACTTCGATAGATGGCCGGCTAAAGGCACTCGGATTGTGGAGGGTGAGAAAAATGAAGTCGTATTCGAGGATATTTTCAAGTCAATGGTGCTCTTGAGCGTCGTCGGTATCCAAGATCCTCTTCGCGAAGGCGTTCCAGAGGCTGTACGAACCTGTCAAAAGGCAGGTGTTGTTGTTCGAATGGTCACTGGTGACAATTTGCTCACAGCCCAAGCTATCGCTACATCTTGTGGTATCTACACCGAAGGAGGCGTGGTTATGGAAGGCCCAGCATTTCGGAAACTGAGCAAAGCCAAAATGGATAAAATCATTCCCCGCCTTCAAGTACTTGCGCGATCAAGTCCAGAAGACAAGCGAATCCTTGTCAAGCGCCTCAAAGAGCTTGGTGAAACTGTTGCCGTAACTGGCGATGGAACTAATGATGCTCCAGCTCTAAAGACCGCTGACGTCGGATTCTCCATGGGAATTGCGGGTACTGAGGTAGCAAAGGAAGCATCGGCAATCATTCTGATGGACGATAATTTTAACTCCATCGTCAAAGCCATGATGTGGGGACGAGCCGTCAACGATGCAGTGAAGAAATTTCTTCAATTTCAGGTCACTGTCAACATCACAGCTGTCGTGCTCACCTTCGTCTCTGCCGTGTCCAGCGACACTGAGCAATCTGTTTTGACTGCTGTACAGCTGCTATGGGTCAATCTTATTATGGATACCATGGCAGCATTGGCACTGGCCACAGACCCGCCGACTCCAAGTATTTTAGATCGAAAGCCGGATCCGAAATCATCGCCTCTTATAACCATCACAATGTGGAAGATGATTATTGGAGAATCCATTTATCAGCTTGTCATAACATTCCTTCTTTATTTCGGGTCCTATTCTATACTCTCCTATCAGTCTGATCGAGAGATAAGTCAAGTGCCTACACTCGTATTCAACACATTCGTGTGGATGCAGATTTTCAACCAGTGGAAGTAAGTCAAACATATTCTGTCGATCCATACAAATCTCTAACCTCTACTCATAGTAATCGCCGGCTTGATAACAAATTCAATATCTTTGAAGGCGCCCTCAACAATTGGTTTTTCCTGGCTATCAATGTTGTCATGATCGGCGGCCAGATAATGATCATCTTCGTAGGAGGAAAGGCCTTCAACGTTGTGCATCTAAATGGTGCACAGTGGATATATTCCATTGTTCTAGGATTTTTCTCGATTCCAGTCGGAGCTGTAATTCGACTTATTCCTGACGAACTGCTTCTCCGGTTGATTCCATCATATATGAAGCAACGACCTCAGAGACCCGAGGTGCTCATTTCAGATGAAGAAGAGCATTTCCGATTCCCTAAGCCATTAGCTGATGTTAGAGAAGAGCTCAGCTTCTTGAAGAAAGTCAAGGGTGGCCGGCTGAACAATCTTAAATTCGCAATGCAGCAGACTCGCGACACGTTTTTGACTCACTCCAGGAGCGGCTCACGTTCTAGGAGTAACTCCCTTCCTCAGACCCCGGAATATGAACCGGAGGATAGCTTCGGAGGAGCAGTCTCTCCTGTAATGCACAGGAGAGGAAGGTCCATCCGATCTCGGTCTAATTCCGCATTGGGCGCAACCACAGTCATGGCTGGTATTATTGCAGGTAGCGTGGCTGGTTGGTCACCGATAGAGAGGCCCCATGGCGACAATGATTCTATGGCATTTCCACGTCCAAGAGCCAAGTCGGATTTAGATTCAAGAGGCGAGGCTTCTGCCCACCCTGCAACCGTATATAATGGGTCGACAGGTCAAGTTGCGGAGACCAGTACGGCTGATGCTCCTGAAACAAGTACGAATTCGCGTGCACCCAAGCCGACCCGAACACACTCTCACTAAATGACTATTTCCCTGCAGGCCAGTGACCACATCGTTCCTCGAGGTCTCGGATAATCTCGACCCTTCGACGACTCATCTGTTAATACTGTACACTACAATTTTTTTTCCTGTTGTACATATTTCTTTATTCAACGCGGGCGTGTAGGCACTTTCTCTCTGAGAAGTGTTACCGCCTCATTGCGGTATTGTTTAGCGGACTGGCCTGGAGATATAAGTCGAATGGCTCTTACTAGTATTGTTTTGTGCAGTTTCTGAGGGCAAGCGGCGTCAAAAAAAGAGTTGCATATCCACACTTTGGGGACGAGAATCCTTCACTGTCGTTACGAATAGAGAGGTCATATAGAGACGATGGCGTTTATTATTACGTAGCATTCGGTGTCACCAGCAATGGCGGAAGGATTTATTCAATACATCACGTTCTCACCTTGAATGATTCAAACGATCCCATGCCCAAATACGTTTCATATTGGATATTATGAAATCACCCGTTCCTGATGAGGCAAATTATTATGATGATTGCCTCATATCCTTTCGGCAGTGAAGCGGTTTGCCCCATCTTTGTCCGGGGCGGGCTCGCTTAGGTGATTATAGTGCCTCTGTGAAGAACCTCCCTTCATCGACTGGGCGTCACCTCGAAATAACAAGACTCTTCTAACCTCCTTACCATCAACATTACACACCACAGACGACGCAATGCCGGTCCCACGTCCCGCCGTGGCGTTGCGAGCTGCGAATGCAATCAGCTCCTGCTCATGGCTCACCACTTCCTCACAATCAACCACGAAACAACAATGCGTCAGATCGTTCTCCTCATCCAAACAGCAACTGGCAGCAGACCACGGAGCCCACGAAGACCACTACGATCCTCCGGGGGGTTGGCTGTGGGGTCTCGATCCATCTAAAAAGCACGAGAAGGAGGGCTGGGAGAATATCTTCTTCTATGGGTTCTTTGGATCCCTAGGATTGGGTGTCGTTGCCTACGCATTCAAGCCTGATACCTCGTGAGTTAACTTCTATATTACATTTGAATACTTGGCAAATGGGCTCCCGTATTTGGCGATAAGATAGGCCACATTAAGTGATGGACGGATCTGGTCCGAAAGGTGTGAACATCAGCTGATGCTTTTTACAGGATACAAACATGGGCACTTGAGGAAGCAAGACGGAGATTAGAGGTTGAGGGCATTCTGAAAGAGCCGGAGAGCAAATAGTAGTTTGTTATATACGGGTGAAGAGTATAGATCTCGACGGAGTAGATGTACATACGCTGTTTGCAGGACGTCGTTCTATAAGCTTGGTGGTCTGCACTTCCCATATGCAATAGATGGTTTTCTTCCTGCTAGGTTTGAATCAATCATCAGATCATACATAACCCGCAGAGTTCAATTTTGCCTCGAGTTCGATTTGGAAGCTATGGCAGCCGCACCAGGTATGCCAGTCCATTAAGGATCCTTATTTGGCACAGGAACCTGTAACAAGTTAAAAAAATATATGCCGAGGCTTTAACCCAATATAAACAAATATATACCATCTAGCTCTATTTGGGAACGATATAGCTCCAGTCATGTTCTTCATCTCCATACTGTCGCGCCTCAATCCAACCAAGCATTTTCTTGGCAATCTCGCCGGCCTCTTGGCCTGGCTTCAGTCCACAATCCACCAATTGATCCTTCCAGCTGATATCTCGTACGGGGCTCACAACGGCAGCTGTGCCAGACCCAAAAACCTCTAGTAGTCGTCCTTCCCTGCCTGCCTCTGCGATCTCTGGCATTGTGTACTTCCGTTCAGAAATTTTCCACCCTTCTGGCTGGAGCTTCTCTCGCGCCAATTCTAGCACAGAGTTTCTGGTGACTCCTGGCAAAATAGTACCATCTAATGGTGCAGTTACCAACTCTTTCTGACCGGTCTCTTTGTTCTTCATCGCAGCAAACAGATTCATGGTTCCGACTTCTGTGACCAGTTCCTCCTCGCCAAACAACCACAGATTCTGATGGCATCCCCTAGTCGCAGCTTGTAATTGTGGCACAATGCAAGGAGCGTAATTCGCGCCCAACTTCTTATCTCCAACTCCTCCGGGCCAGGCCCGGACGGCATAATCCGTGGCTTCTAATGATACAGCTTTGAAGCCTGTTGGATAATAGGGACCAACCGGAGAGGCAATCAGGAAGAAGAGTGCTGAACCAGGAGGTCCAACGCCTAGCGTCTTCTGAGTGCCAATCATAGTCGGCCGAAGATACAGCGAATATCCCCTCTCAGATGGGATGAATCTTTCTTCCATCGCAACAAACTTAGCAATCAATTGAAGCATAGCAGAGCCATCAAAAGTCGGCAAAGCTATTCGAGCCGAGGAAGTGTTCATCCTAGCCATGTTCATCGCTGGTCGAAACAGCCGGATTTGTCCTTTTTTATCTTTGTATGCCTTCATGCCCTCGAATGTCTCGAACGCATAGTGGAAAACACAGCTCGCCGGGTCGAGTGAAAGGTTTTGGTAGGGGGTTATATGCGGAGCAAGCCATCCTTCCGAAGCGTTCCATTCGACGGTGAGCATATGGTCTAACTTCTATCAGCAGAGATCGCGAACTGGGTCACAGCATATACCAGTAAAACTCTTCCCAAAAACCAAATCCTCAGGCGGGAGCAACTCCCTCGGCGTCGTCGTTTTGGTGACGGATAGCTTGGATGGATCAATGTTCGCCAGAGTTGCTCCTGACTCAGAGCTATATGGCCTTGCGGATGCCCATACTGCTGCCAATCGCACAGTCGATTGCTTGGGGGCGCCACGAAGGCACAAATGACGGAGCATTCTTGTAGAATCCCCAGACAAGGCTATGTACTGCCAAATGGGAATTCCTGTAATAAAACACCAGCTCCCAAGCCAAGCAAAAGATAAATAAATGGGGGAGCTCCGATTCTCGCAGGCTCCCTTGCAGCAATGAAAGCCGCCTGTAGCCTCGCTTAAGCGACTGATACTGAACAAAGCTGCTGCGATGTTTGTGCCTGAATAAATGCCTTGAAGACTGCTGTGGAATCTTACGTGGAGATCAGGCTGACAGATATAGATCGCGCCAAATAAGTTAAATATCCAGGCGTACGCTACATAGCTGCCTCACCCGACTTGTCGAGGCTACAGCCCCATGAGCTGAGCTTCCGAAGATGTTCAGTTCTGCACTGAAGTCGTTCCAGTCGAATATCAATTCCAATTACACAGTTGCCACTGCTCCTGCTGCCAGAGCTGGCCCGTGGAAGATCTACGATGCGAAGAAGAAATCCACGAGCAGGGCCGTGTCCGTCTTCGTACTCGATCGCAAATCTCTCGACTCTCACTCCAACTCTCTCGGGAGATCCAGTGCCTCGTCGCTAAAACGTGCCACGGAGGAGGTGGTGGAGAGACTAAAGAAAGAGGCATCGTCGCTGGCACGGTTACGGCATCCCAATATTCTAGAATTGGTGGAACCTGTTGAAGAAACGAGGGGTGGCGGTTTACAATTTGCTACAGAAGTGGTATCAGCCTCTCTTACAGGACTCTTGGAAGAGAAGGATGAAGAAGAGAGAGCTGGAGGTGTTGGTGGACGATCGAGTCGCTATGTCCAAGATGATGGAGAAGGCGGGCGGAAGAGGAGAGAGGTAGAAATTGATGAATTGGAAATACAAAAGGGTCTTGAGCAGATCAGTAAAGCATTGGAATTTCTTCACGATAATGCTGGTTTGGTGCATGGCAATCTGACTCCGGACGCTATATTTATAAATGCTAAGGTGGGGTCAATCTTCAAACTCAGCTCGATCATCACTAACTCGAGGCAGTCTGACTGGAAAATTAGTGGGCTCAGCTTTGCAAGTCCTCCTGATAACTCAACAAAAGCCTCCTCGGTGACACCTATCAATCTTTCTGAAGTCCTGAACATCGACCCTCGACTTCCTCGTTCTGTACAAATGAATCTCGATTACTGCTCTCCAGACTTTGTTCTCGACTCGAATTTGAATCCTGGAGCAGACATGTTCTCTCTGGGGCTTCTGATTATCGCACTTTATAACTCCCCTCACACCTCCCCGTTGCAGGTAAATTCAAGCGTGTCAACGTACAAGCGGCTTTTCAGCTCCTCGTCTACCGTTCCGTCACCCAGTAATAGCTATCTCTGCAAACGCCCCCTTCCAAAGGAACTTACCTCTGAAGTTTTACCTCGTCTTATTGCACGACGACCAGCTCAGCGTATGACAGCCAAGGAATTCCAACAGAGCTCTTACTTTAATAGTATTCTGATATCCACAATTCGTTTCTTGGACGAACTGCCAGCCAAAACACCGAATGAGAAATCTCAATTTATGCGAGGATTGACTCAGGTCCTTACATCATTCCCCAACAAATTACTGGAGAAAAAGATGCTGCCAGCATTGCTTGAGGAGATGAAAGACCGAGAGCTTCTGTCCTTGATACTCAAGAATATTTTCAAGATAATTAACATGCTACCAAATGGCCGGCGTCCGTTTACTGAAAAGATCATACCTCGGTTAAGAGAGGTATTCCTGCCGCCCAGTAATGCCAAAGGTCCCCCAGAGCGTGATCCTGCCAAAGAATCCGGCCTGATGGTGCTCTTGGAACACGTCACCCAGATTGCCAATAACTGCTCTGGAAAAGAATTCAAAGATGGTAAGTTATCAGGGAAGCCATCAGCGAAGCTATCTATTGTATTCCTAACCCTGCCGCAGACATTCTTCCTATCATTCTTCTCGCTATTGAGTCCCCAACGCACAGCATCGTGGATGCCTCTCTACGAAGCTTGCCTGTAATTCTTCCAGTCCTTGACTTTTCAACTATCAAGAACGAGCTGTTTCCGGTCATCGCCTCTGTTTTTAGCAAGACTAGTAGTCTTGGTATCAAAGTTCGAGGTCTCGAAGCATTCGTTGTTCTCTGCGGTGGTTCGCCTGACGCAGTTACGAATGATGACGGCCTGGATGGAATCATGAATGCGAGCAAAAAAAGCAGCTCAACGGCGCTCGACAAATATACAATGCAGGAGAAAATCGTCCCCCTAATTAAAGGTATCAAGACAAAAGAGCCTGCCGTTGCTATAGCGTCACTGAACGTCCTTCGGCAAGTTGGTGCCGTCGCCGACGAAGATTTCGTGGCAATGGAAATTCTCCCTGTCTTGTGGGGTATGAGTTTAGGCCCGTTACTGGATCTCAACCAGTTCCATGCCTTCATGAATCTCATCAAGAGCTTGTCTTCCCGGGTCGAGGCGAATCACACAAAGAAGCTTTCAGAGTTGTCTGGCATCAATGGATCTAAAGCTAAAGGTGACGATGATTTCATGTCATTCGGCGCACCGAACGCCTTCGGATCTACTGGGACGACGGATGGCGCTGAGATCGATTTTGAAAGCCTTGTGAAAGGAACATCTGCTGGTGCGGCAAAAGCCAATCCCATAGATTCGGCGTGGGATGCGACTCCGGTCAAGAAAACAGCACAGAGTACTTCGAGTAAACCACAGTCAGCCACATTCTCTTGGTCTACGCCAAGTCCAACTGCTCCTGCGGGCCCTACTTCGGCTATAAACACTGGGGGTTTGATAACTGCTCAACAACCGCATCCAGGCTCGCGGATTATTCCTCCTGATCTCTCTCGATTCGATGCCCTTAAACCGGCCTCTACGCAATATTCACAACCGTTACAGCCCACACAGCCACTACAGCCAATCCGTACTCCTCCTCTTCAGCCTCAGGGCAACTATACTTCGCAACCGCAAGTCCGCCCGAACTATAATGTTTCTTCTCTCCCCCCCCCTCCTCAAGCAACAACCCAGAATGTTCAGATTCAGCCAAACTCTATCAATTGGGGAACCCCCGCTTCCAATCCATGGATGGCTAACAATAGCAAGGCCTCGTCATCGAACCCTTCTTTAGCAGGTCTCGCACCATCGATGTCAACACTGTCCATGGGTCCGCAGCGCCCAGCGACAACTTCATTTTCGCTTCCCCCTCCACCTGGGCCAACTAACAATTCATTTCCCCCCCCTCCTCCATCAGCGTTTGGTGCACAAGCTCAGGGGAAACCTCCATCACAACAAAAGTCTGGGTTAGATGCATATGAGAGTTTGATATGAGTGATACCATTAGGGATTGGCGTTTATAGACTGGCAAATGTACAGTAGGATTAGCGACATCCCAAAGTCTAGAATTTTAAGTTTTGAACCATGCGAGACGCTTCTCTTCCCCCGAACGGTGTAAATGATCATATTATAGTATCTTCGTACTAAAGTGAATGGATTCCGAGAAACTGGCTTCCCTTTATGGAAGTATTTGCAGGCCTGTTATTTTAGGCCTCAATCTGGCATGAGCACAATAGGATGTTATGCTGGTCCAATAAGAGAAGCGTGCGGCTCAATAAAAGTGATTAAGTAATGATACTTGAAAATAAGTATCCACACTATAATCTCGGTTTTATTGTACCAAATGTAAGGTATAGGATACATGCGTCGGCTGTTCAGGCGACACGACAGAAATCTCGGCATGTTCTCCCGGCCTTTGAGGTATGATAATGACCAAGAACAAAAACAAAATAAATAGTTACATTAAAACAGATTCTCAAGAGCCATCTGCCAGGCATTGGGCTTGGAATGATTGGCGGGTCCAGGAACAAAGGAAGGCCGATTCTAGTGCAGGCGCACCCCTGTCAACAAGACAATAGCTGTTGTTCAGGCCCTCAAGAATTTTGGTCGCGTATCGCGTCTTTATTTCCGCCAAATACTTCATCTCTCTGCGCAATCCCCTTCCCTTGAACAATCCCTCACTCTACCATCTCTCTCCAGCACATCTCCCTCTGTGGCCAAATTCGCAATTCTGCGCCACAAGCCTCGATTCAATCGAATACCACCCGTCAACATGCCTCCGAAGAAGGCGACCACTGCTGCAAAGGCAGCGCCTTCGAGCAAGAGGAAGGCCACGAACGTTTCCCACGATGAACCTGAGGCTAAGAAGACCAAGACCACCAAACCAGCCGTCCCCAAAGCTGCTCCGAAGAAGCCTGCTGCTGTAAGTGATCATCCCACAGTACGAGGAACCACTCTGACAATACAAGCAGACCAAGGCCACGAAAGCAGCTATCCCCGCAACCGCCCCTGAGAAAGCTCCACCTCCAAAGAGAGTCAATGCTGTCACTGCAACGGATGATGAGATCTCTGAAGATGGTACCGCAGATGGCGCCACAGCGTCTCCTGCTCCTGTAAATTCCCAACTCGTCTTGCCACGCGGACCTTAGCTAATCGTCTCATTAGAAGGATCAGAAATCTAAGGCAGGCAGGCCATCAAAAGCCAAGGCAATTCCTACCCTCAACGAAATTCCCAAACAAAAGCTTGACGTCTACGTCTTTGGTGAGGGTTCTGCCGGCGAGCTCGGATTGGGAGCCAGCAAATATGACGGCGGAAAGAAACCAATCGATGTCAAGCGGCCCCGCCTCAACCACCTCCTGGCTGCTAAAACGGTTGGCGTTGTCCAGCTGGCAGTGGGCGGCATGCACTGTGCGGCTCTAACCCACGACAACAAGATATTGACCTGGGGTGTTAATGACCAGGGTGCTTTGGGCCGCGAGACCACGCAAGAAGGCAAGATGAAAGACATCACTAATGGTGATGACTCTGACAGCGATTCTGATGATGACGGCGAAGGCCTAAATCCGTCTGAAGCTGAACCTCGACTCGTTGAGCCCAAGCACTTTCCAGAAGGCACCAAGTTTGCCCAGTTAGTTGCCAGTGATAGCGCTACATTCGTAGTGACCAACGCTGGTTTAGTCTACGGTTGGGGCACATTCCGAGTAGGTATCTCCTTCCCCGGCATCGAGCTATATTTAACGCAGATAGGGCAACGATGGTATTTTAGGCTTCAAGAAGGGTGTCTCTGCTCAGCGCACTCCAGTTCTTATTCCTGAGCTGAAGAACATCACTGCCCTCGCCACTGGAACGAATCACATACTGGCTCTAAACAACAAGGGCAAAGTCTTTGCATGGGGAGCTGGTGAACAAAACCAGCTTGCTCGCCGTGTTGTCTCTCGAACTGCTATCGGCGCTCTTGTCCCGCGTGAATTTGGTCTCCAACGCAAGAACATCGCGAAGATTGGCTGCGGCGACTACCACAGCTTTGCTATCGACAAGTCAGGAAAGGTCTATTCTTGGGGCCTTAACACTTTCGGCCAGACTGGTGTTCCCAAGGATGAGGATGATGAGAATGATACGATAAAGACCCCCACGGTCGTCGATTGCCTCAAGGATTTCGACATCAAGCAAATTGTCGGTGGCGGTCACCACACACTCTCTGTCACCGAATCCGGTCAAGTTCTTGTCTGGGGTAGGATCGACAATTCTCAGGGCGGTATGGATATCTCCAAGCTGAACAAGGATGATGTGTTCTTCGATGAGAATGAGAAGCCTCGCTTTCTTCTTAAGCCTGCTGTCCTTCCTGGCATCGACGGCCAATTCGTCGCGGCTGCCACTGATAACTGTCTGGTCGTCACCAAGAAGGGTGAGGCTTACAGCTGGGGCTTCTCCGCCAACTACCAAACTGGACAGGGTACTACGGATGATATCAAGGTAGCTACACATATCGACAATACCGCTGTCCGTGATAAGAAGCTGGTCTGGTGCGGTGCTGGTGGCCAATTCTCTGTTCTAGCCGGTGAGGCTGAGGACGTCCACATGACTAACGGTATCTAATGAACTCGCTGGGGGCGGCCAAATGCATCTAGATAATTCATCACTCGGCGTTTCAGATTCTCGATTCTGCATATCGGGCATAATTGTACAGTAGCATTCTCAACGTGTTTTTGATATATGATCTCAGCTGCCCGGGTTCAATTTTCCACAAGGCACACCTAATAGGTGGATTGTTTCTTACGAAACATATCAACACTGAGCTTAATATAGTGTTCCTCCTGTTATATCTCGGTGTCTTCTGTCTGCGGTGATATTTCTTCTCTTTTTGGGCTGGCTTTCTATTTCAATCGCCCGGGTACTAGTTGGTCAGCTAAGACCTTGCTCGCAGTGATATTAGTACCACATCAGATCCATTGTTATTAGGTGAGTGACGCAGCTTCTGTCTTGCTCTTCCTGCCGGTTGTTGCTCTTCGGATTAGCACGCTCATGACAGAATGATGGCCCAAAATGGCGGCTATTTAGGAAGCGATTCTAGTGGCGTTTTATTGACAGAGGACGTGTTGAATTGAGACTTGCAATCTTGCAATCTTGCAACCCATATGTAGGGTTCGATGGTGCTCGTACTATTCTTTGCCACTGTAGGTCGCGGTGTTCTTAAGAGATAACATATCCGAAATTCTATGTAATGAACAGAAATGAGAAAAGAGTTTTAAACATCCACCACTTTATCCTATTTGGGAGACATAAAATTTCCGTAACCCAAAATACGAAAGTGTCCAATGCCATTACAATTCGAGGACATACAGTGTTGTAATTGTGCCCGAATTGCAATATTTGAGAAGTTCTTTGGACCCCCCTCCCCTCTTTTCCAGCCTCGTCAAATCCAAAGTCCGCGCACGCAAGGCTGACGAGCGATCTCCATATATCCCACAAACTTGCTGCAACAACATTCCCAACATCAATCATGACAACCACACATACCAGCACATCTCCCGGCCCCCCCCCCGCCACATTCAGTTTCCCTCGGGACTACTACTTCCCGCCATTTTTCACCCGGCAGCCGCAACGCACGACCTTCCACGCACAATGCCAGAAATGGTCGTCGCTGATCCAGGCATACTGCCGCGCACATCGCATCTGGAAGCTCTCGCTGGTGGATGCTCTCGACACGGACCTGTTTTATAACAAGCGTCTGGGGAAGCGGCTCTCAATGGCCGACGCGCGAGAGATCGTGGAGTTTATGAGGACGGAAGGCCGCGCCGAGTGGATTGGGAAACCTGGCGCTGGAGAGGAGGGTGGCACGGCGTGGATCTGGTGGAGGACGCCGGAGGAGTGGGCGGGGGCTATTGCTGAGTGGGTGAGTTGTGGCCTTTGTTAAGGGTTCTGACTACTCTCCTTGAGTACTAATCGTTTTATAGATTGACGGGACTGCCCAGAAGAATACGGTGTTGACCCTGTACGAGCTGACAGAGAGCGAGGCTACTGCATCAGAAGGTATTTATCTCCCAACTCTACTGCGCATGGAGAGTGCTAACGAAACTAACTTCTCAGAATTTCATGGGATGGACCCGGAATTGCTGCAAAAGGCCCTGAATGTTCTCGTCAAGAGGGGCAAGGCACAGGTATTTGGACAAGAAGATCAACAGGGAGTAAAGTTCTTCTGAGCGAAGATTGCGGTATCGCGTTAAGCCCTCGCGAAGTTATTCAATATTGTCTCGTTACTACATACATGATCTGCCGGAGGCGTTTTAAAATTCCAACTGCCACATGGGGAATACCTCTGGCTCTACCAATCCTCAAGCACCATTTGCAAGACGGGAGGAACCACAAGTTTATCACTCTGCACGAGCCAAGTACCTATCATTCCATTTCAGTTGTTGAGACATCGCAACGTCCAGCAGCCACTCATGCGTCACAATTCTTGGTATCATGTTTCCGGCTTTCGCCATCTCGGTGAATTTGTCCCAGAGCTTCCTCTCTTCCGGGCGTGTGCCTGTGAGCAGGTACACTGGCTCAGGTGGTCCATCATCCTCATCAGGCTTAGTAGGTCTAATCGTTGAGCCGCCTCTTGCCCGATAAACACTGAATATACCACCGTTGGACTCGACAATAGCTTTATAAGTCTCAGGGCCATTTGGAATCTCCGCCGTGCAGTACACCGGGACGCAGCGGAGGAGACTTCGTTTATTTGCCTTAGCTCTGGATATTGCATCCGGAAGCTTCAATTTGAACTTCTTTTCACTATCTTCATCATGAAGTAAGAAATCATCTGTGTCTGGAAGCTCACCATCCCGAATGCAGGTGTCAATGAATTCTGACGACACGATGACGGGACCGGTCGCAAGAGCGCAGAGAAACTTCTGGGTCCTAACCATTTTTGGTGCCGCGAGATGAGTACAGGTGGTAGGGTCTTGGACAACTAATATACCGAGCTTCCTCAATTTTTTCTGCGTAATGTCAGAATAGAGCTTATTTGCAAGGCCACAAAACGTACCTTGTCAACATCTTCTTTGGCAGGATTGCTAAGCCACCCCTTGTAGCCAGTAATGAGCAAACGTATTTCAACGGGTGGCAGACCAGCTCCAATCTTTGTACGTTTAGATTTTGGGACATCCTCGTCAGAACTGTCTCTTTGTCCATTGCTGTCTTCGGGACTAGAGCTGCGTTCGAGTGACTTATCCTTCTCCATCTTATTTGCAGCTCTTTCTCCGCCCCAGACGTGTCCCTTCCGTTTCCTCTCTTTTTCATATAGTGCAATATCTGGGGCTAAATTGTGTAGCTTAGAGAGAGCTCTATCTTTAGCACTACGACTGCCCGTTGATGAAGGCGTATTGTTTTCTTTTCCAGCACTTATCCGACGATTCGGCAGAGGGGTTGCAACGGTAGTTTTCGAACTAGACCGTGGCCTAGAAGCACTATTCGGCCGTACAGTAAGACGTTGCTCTTCGGTATCTCTCATATCCATGTCTTCTTGGTCGCACATTTCAACGCTCTCGCCGGATTGTTGCTGAATTGGCATATTCCTATCCTTCTCACGCATTATTGGTCTCCTTAAAGGTTTGGTATCACTAGGGCTGGGTGTGGGGTCCTCAGGGAAGTACAAGGACTCGATAATGGCAGGGTCTAGCTGAGTCTGTCCAATAATTTCGCCGAGGTTGGTGCGCGGAGGGAAATGGAGGTAGCGTGGGTCGGTCAACTTCTGTAGCTTGCACTTTGCATAACTTTCTTCCAGCCATAAGTGGTTCACCATTTCGATATTCCATTCTAGAGCGGCAGCGCATTTCTCGCTTGTCTGTCGTGCGGTGATTAGATGGGTGTTGTCTTGCTTCATGCTTTTGGTAAATTCACCCCCAGCAGCAACCACAAGATTTTCTAGGTAGATTCGAGCTTCCCCTCCATAGTTTGAGAGAGTAATGCGAAAGTCTTTAAATCCTGGAAGGCCATTTTCTGGAAGCGGATAGTGGAGTAGCCTTCGCAGTGGCGATGTCCATTCGTTGTGGGCGATCAAATGGTAGAGCCAGGAAAGGTTGCCAACATCTATTCCGGCCCGAGAAGCAAAGACGTAATCCCGGCCTGCGCGCCAGTGGCAGATATACATATCGGCGTTGTGCACTGAGTTTGTAATGAGTCCACCACCATCTCTTACGAGATCTTCGATGATCTTGCGTAAACGACTGCTGATTCCAAGATCATCAGATAGCATGATTGATTTATCTTTGAAGACGTCCAGGTGGCGCGGGGCTGGCAAATCGGTAGAAATTGGGAAGGTTTCCGGATGTGGGGTCGTTGCGCCTTGCATGTGGGCCGTAGTAGGAATTGGAACAGCATCTTCCGGGTTCAAGCGGAATATCTCTGGATTTGGGAGTTCATATGGGCCCTCATCGATACGTTTACCAAGTCTTAGACAATCGTCAAACCTGAATTGTATTAGCAAGGTAGCTGGTTTCTTTTGGATGATAGGATACCAATGGGGAAGAACGATCTTGCATTTCAGATTTTTCTCTTTTGCTTGTTGGCATTTCGGGTTATCCATGGTGAGGGCGCAGATGTGGGTTGTAATTTTCGTCAGACTGCTAGATTCCATCCCACCCATGGCGAGGACCGCGCCTACAATTGCGTCTTTGTCGCCTGTAGGAATATCGGCACACGAGAGGTTGACCTGGCTAAAAAATAGCATAGGATCTGGACTATACGGTCGGATTGAAGCCTGCTTGTTCTTCAAAAGGGAAGCTGTGATCCAAGACGGAGTGACCACTGCAATCATAAGCTCCCGTGAGGCTGAATATTCGCGGAAGTCGCTGGTTGTTGATATAAAATGGGTGAGGCGGTTGATGTCGGCGATGCCCTTCCGGCCCATTTCTTGCACCTCACCCGCATGATCCTCGAGAGTTTGGGCTAGCTACATGACATGGACTTAGCGAGTGGACGCGTGGAAGATGGCGGCTCCGGGAGGGCACATACCTCTGTTATGCGATATGGAGGAATATCTCTGCTGGGGATAATTGCGAAAACGCAGTGCTCGAAACAAGGGCTGCCGTGATCGTCGGCCATGTTGAAGAGTTGGAGGGTGGACACTTTTGAGAGGTTAAGGGAGAAGTGTGCAATGACGCAGGTACGTGTCCGCGTCTTAAGTCCCAGTGCTGGTCCTTGAGAAGGACTCTTGCCCGCGCATTTACAGGTAGTGTTTGGGTGATTTTGCAGTTTACACTCGAAAGCGCGTTCACAGGCTCTCGACACGCTAAGCGGGCGCCACCTCGACGCGAGACTCACGTGACCAAGATTAAGTGTCGGTCCGCGGATCACGCGATGAGACCGGCGCCTTCACCTAAATAGGTCAGGATTCGATAGCGGGATGGTGATGCGCGCTTGATGCGCGCTTCACGGCTTTTGCTGGAAAAGCCGAGGCAAAACAGCAAAGATACCTAGGTCCCTGTATCCGTGTAGATTCAAGATGCGAAGATGAATGCCACATCTACCCTCTCACGTTGCCTGAATAAGCCAGATATCCAACCTCTGTGTCGAAGGGCAACGTGCTCGTCCTGGATCATTTAATTAATATCGCCATCGCCCTCGGCCACCCCGCACTCATGTCTTCGTCCCCTGTTTTTGAGGTAAAGCAACACATTTTAGAATGCCAGCACATCCGCGATTACCCCCGTGCTACTATACAAACCCAGGAAGACGTCTTGTACCTTGCAATCAAGCAGTATATTCCCCTGGATAACCCACATCCTCAAGATGGAGACCTGACCATTATCGGCGCTCATGCAAATGGCTTCCCAAAGGTACCACCTTCCCCAGAATCGCTTGGCCAAGATCTAAAGGCTGCTCCTCTAGGAAATGTACGAGCCGTTGTGGGAAGACCTATATGCATCTTCAAAGAGATATGGCATTCGAATACGCAGCATCTGGATCGCAGATGTTGCACAACAAGGCGCCAGCGGGGTCTTGAATGAGCACCTTCTGGGCAATGATCGTAAGTCCAGGATCAATGAGAGGCCATTCAAGCATTTTGACGTGCCCTAGCTTCTTGGAATGACCATGCCAGAGATTTGCTTCATATGATCAACCATTTCCGCTCAGAGATGCCCATGCCACTCGCGGGAATTGGACATTCCTTCGGAGGCTGTGCTCTAATAAACTTGGCTCTTATGCACCCAAGGCTCCTCACAACGGTGGTACTCCTGGACCCAGTGATCCAAGATACGGAGACACCTTCTGCTGCGGGAATTCCGGCGTACCTGTCGACTTTTCGGAGAGATATCTGGTCCTCCCGAGCAGAAGCAGAAGCGGCATTCCGGAAGCAGAAGTTTTACCAATCTTGGGATCCGAGAGTATTTGACCGCTGGTTTAAATACGGCATTAGAGAGACGCCCACGAGTCTGCATCCAAACGAGAACGGCTCTGTAACGCTGAGCACGACTAAACATCAGGAATGTTTCACGTTTCTAAGGCCCAGTTGGCCTGGCCTGAGTGTAGATGGTTCAAAAGTCATTGACCGTGAGAAAGTACCGGATATTGATCCAACAGGGCCCCCAAAGTTTCCATTCTACCGACCTGAGCCGACCGCTACATTTAGGAGACTAGCTGAAGTGCGGCCTAGCGTGCTCTACATATTTGGTGCAGACAGCGGAATGTCTTCCCCGCATTTTCGCCAGCTTAAAATGAATGTCACTGGAACGGGAGTTGGAGGTAGTGGAGGTGCAAAAGAGGGAAGGGTGAAAGAGGTCGTGTTAAAAGGGATTGGCCATCTCGTAGCCATGGAGGCAAGTGTTCAATGTGCTGATGCTGCAGCTCCCTGGTTGAGCCAGGAATTAGAGAAATTTCGTGCTACAAGGAGAGAATATTTGGAATGGACGAAGAAAACCTTTGTAGAGAAGACAACTATGTCACAGGAATGGCAAAAGCGAATGGGTGAGACACTAAAGGCACCTAAGGGCAAAATATGATTGAGATTAGATCGAAGAATATTGTTAACATAGTTTTAGACGTAATTCCTTTCTGTCTATCATACGATCGTTTGTCTATATTGTGGTCTCAATTATCATTATTCATGAGTCGCTGCTCCTCTCATTCTTCTTCTGGAGGAACCCATACAAGTATTCCCTCCTTGTCGACCTTCATTCCTTCCGTAGGGGCAATTTTGAGCACTTTCTGTTTAGAGTTTAGCGTTAGCATTAAATCATAAAGTAAAATACAAATCTTGAATGCATAATGGCTCTCGGACGTGGATGGATGTTTGGGCGTATAAAACGATTTCAAAACCCTCTCCGTAGAACGTACCTGGAAATACTTGTCACGAATGAGACAGCGAATTGGGCCTATCCAATCGCCACGTACAAAAGGAATTAATCTAAACCTTATTGTACGTCTTGATAACGGGACAAGCTGCAAGGTTGCCTGCTTGCTACCAGAAAAAGCGAATTTCTCACTCGGTTCCATATTCAATCCAAAAGTAAGGAAGTGATTAGACGGATTCTCAAGTATAACGTCGAAATGGACCATAGAAGGGACGGTCGCCGAATAAGACACTGAGGCAAGGACTCTTGGCTCACTGCTTGAAACTAGAAGCCGTGGCACAGCTAAGATAGTAGTATTCAGAGCCGAGTCACCTTTCTCTCGCCGCCATTTTATTGCTAGCGAGACATCGAGCGTTGCCGTGGTTCGATCATCCAAAGACAATTTTTGAGTGAAAACGTCGAATTCAGCCTCTTCCAAGCTCTTTGGGCTTACACGGATACCACTGATCGGGATGTCAGAGATTCTTTTAGTGGTGCAGGTTATTGCGCCGTTCGTATTAAGAACCTCGATATCGAGGTCCTCAATGATTAGGTCGTCTGCCGCGAAGGAAAAATACCGACTAGTTAGGCACCATTTTTGGGCCAGACCATGTGCCTTAACATTCCCCGAGGTCGCTCCTACATTAAAAATCTCCTCATGGTTGAAGTAGCTTGGCCATTGATCTGGATGGACACGAGGTGCGAAGTCATAGTTAGCCTCGAAAGGGTTGATAATCGAAAGCTGAACTGAAGCTGTATGATATATAGGGGTTTCCATGTCAGAGACTAGGTGATATGAAGCCTTCATCATCAGGTCGTAGGTCGAGGGCAAGTCAATAGGTGGAATGTGTATTTCAACAATTGACGACTCTGCACTGGCTATCTTTCCAACGGCAAATCCTAATGGAGAACTGTCTTTGTCTCCGTAATCTCTAGCGGCGGCCATTGTTAGCGAAATAGGAGGCGCCACGTCCCCCAGCAAGCGCACGTCTAAGCTTATACTTGAATCAGCGTCCTCTCCATTCACAACCTCAAGATGCAGAGTGATATTTTCATTCGCATAATATTGATCCTGCAACTCAACAAGGCGGAGTTCAACTTTTGGTGGTTTAGGAAGAATCGTGATTGAGGAAGGCCTGGGGCGGAGGAGCCTCTTTTTGGCAAAATCCCCACTCCACCAGACGTCTGGATGAGTTGTAGTTTCGAAGCGTTGGACATAATCGAGATCAAATAGTTCGGAGTTTAACGAAAATGTGGCCGATAGGGCTGTTGCATCTCCCGCTTCTCTGAGCAAACTGCTGAACCAAAACACTTTGGTCTGCCCCGGCCAAATAGCAAGGTTTCCTTCTCCTATAAATGAGGACCGTCCGCTTTGACTCAGTCGAGTGCCGGATTGTGAATCTCTCTTCTCAGAGAAAGCATCAGAGAGAGAAACTCTACTTAGGTCAAAATCATTTCGGTCTCCGGCATTCTCATCAATGATCTTCTTATGCTGTAATTCTAGAGGCTTCATACTGCCCTCGAACTCTACTCGAATTCCGGATATGGTTACTGGGGCTGACATTGGCAGAGCCTTCGATCGGACTGCCAGCTGATAATGGCAAAGCTCGCCAACCTTTCCCTCGGCTTTCTCGAAAGCGAAGGTAGCGGACAAAAAGGAGTGTATCTCTTGATCATGAAGGACAACGACCGGTTTGGCCAATGTGTATTCAATACCCTCTAAGGATTTTGTCAAATCGTAATGCCACTCTGGACGCGGTGTAAAGCCTTCCTGGATTAGCACAGAACTTTAAGAAGTAACACTTAGAACACAAACTTCTATGCAAAAGCTCCCAGTCCACCGAAATTACAGCTCCGCCATCTCCCACCTGGGCCGCGGCTTTCCTCAGAGCCCACGCTACCTCTTCCACGGCATCCCACCAACCCTCAGTCCTGAATGACATTTTTTGCCAAAGAGGACGGAGAATATGGAGTGCAGTTGACCAATCTTCCCGCTTCATACTCTCATTTGCTAGTTGAATAGATAGTTCATGAACCAAACGTGATTGCTTCCTTTTATCGAATTCAGCAATCGCCTTTTCTAGTGTTTGAAAGATGAGTAAAGAATGATCAACTCCTTTGTTTCCAGGGAGCGGGTATTCTTCATGGGGCGGTGGACAGAGGTAAGTGTCATAACTGTAGGCATTATTTGCAGTCTGAGAGGCTGAAGACGGTCCAGGAACAGATCTATCTTCCTCGGGGATTGCGAGGGCACGAGTCCGGCGGCGCACGAGGTGTTCGGTTGCCAGATAAAACCAGTATCCCGGATGGTGAAGGTACTCTAAAGGCTCCAGCCTCTCTCCTATGGGCAAGGTCTTTTCTGGATGCAAATAAAATTGCGTATGGCCAAGTGTAAAATCGGGAATTGCAACTTTCTTGACTATTTCAGCCATGACAGTTGCCCACCGAGCTTCCCATGCTTCCCAGCCATACGTTGATGAGCCCTTACCCCTTCGGTCGACAAAGTCGCGTATCCTTTCTCGGTGTGAGAACCACCGACGAACTGCGGCTGTTGAACTTCCATTCCAGAGTAAGCAACGTATGATACGTATAGCGAACACATCGGAAAGAAGGCGCGCTTCATTCCAGCGGGGATTCCAGCTTGCGATCGCTTCCAGGACATCTGGCCCAAGCAACAGTTCATAGCCGCTTTCATATGAGCGCACAGCAGCATCCATCTCTTGCCGAAATTCTGCAAGAACGCCAAGTTTAAGGTCATAGCGTACATTCCAGCCTTGGCTGGATAAGGTTTGCAATGTGCCAGATGTAGGAGGGGAGGTGGGTGGAGGAATAATGCCCCTATTTCGTTTGCGCCTAGAATGCTTACTCAAGTCCCTATAGTATTCTATGCAGAGCGGATATATCGTCGATATGATGGCGTCAACAAATGCTTGAATCTCAACCGCAGAGCTCTGTGGAGGGAGGAAGAAGAGGGACGTCTTAGAGTCGAGCCCAGTTGCCTTACGGATGTTGATCAGGCGATCTTCGGCGCCAGGAGACTTTAGAATAGAACTTTCACTAACTAAGGCAACTATAAGCCGAGTTTTATAACCAGATTGACCCAGTATGCGTTTGATATTGTTTATGTCGGTTTTCAATTGATTGTCTTGAAGTGTTGCCAACTTTGGATCAGAAGTGAATTTGTAGAAAGAAATGTACGCGCTTGGAACAAAGTCTTGGTGCTTTTCAATCCACTTGGGATCAAATATTCCATCCGGAAAAAGTGACGATCCGGGTGTCAGGGGTGATAATGTCGAATGCAGGATTGGGCGATTTACTTGGTTTGGGCCGTGAGGATCAGGGAGTCGAGGCGTATCGGGAGGTCGAGCACTACGCCGAGGCAAAACGTATTCCTATTAGAGATTCAGTGACTGAGGCGAGAAGGAGTTGTCGAGTTTGCTCAATTACCCTTCCCACTATCTTGACCCTGAATTTCTTCCTTCCTCCACTTGTACGGCTATTCCAGGAAATCGCGCTCGCATCGCTATCTTCGAAGTTTCTAATTAAAACCTCTGCATCTTCTGAGTCGACCGGAGGCATATCAGAAGTTATGCGAGCACCTGCGACTTTTATATCTGCGTGATTGCGTTCAGCACCGCCTAATCCGGATACAACCAAGTAAGGCACATTATGAGTCACATAGGCCGATGCATACCCGTCCATAATGCCGTAGTGTTGGGGTCTCCATAAGCAGGATTGCAGCTCCAGTTGACCCTTTGTCTCGACAATGTTGACTGGACGAGTAGCTGAAATAGAAGCTATTAGAGTTGTGTTTCTCGAACAGGCGGATCCTAAAGACTGGACATGGTGCGATAAATTCAACGGATACTTGCAGATGGCGCAAGAGCCGTAGATGCGTAGATGCTGGAAGAATCGGGGGAGCCGTGAGTTCTCTTGTTCGAGTCCCCTTTGAGGTTATGAGGTTCGTCAACTTAACTTACGCCTCGCGAGTATTATGTAATCTTTTAACAGCCTTGCACCATTGCACCACAGTCTTAGCCCGAAGCACTCGTTCCGCGGCCACCAGCTTGAGAGCAGGATAACAACTGAACAGTGTTTTCGCTAGGTTGTTTGCGTGTCACAACATCGCACCTGCTAGAGCACAGATATATTAGCATCGAGAAGTATCTGTATTTGATCTTTGCGACGCGCTGCCTTTGAATCGACCCCACCCATACCGCCAGCAGCCTTCCCCTTTGCGACTCTCCGGGTCGTCACCTAGCTGAATCGCTCGCAAGGACGACTTGACTACACCACCTCTACATTCTGCTACGGCATCTGCAAGAGTCGCTAAAACGCAGGCGCTCGTGGAGCGACTGTCATCTTCGAACTGTCATCATGGCATCCCAGCTTGCCCTTTTCGCTGAGACTATTGCTGGCATGAAGAAGGCCGTCAAAAGAAAAGCATATGGTGGGAGACCTCCTATGGCCTGACCGGTTTATGGCATTTTACTGACTATTGATCGTTGCCCAGACTCTGACTCTGACAGTTCGATTGAACAGCTCACAAATCGAGGGAACAAGTTAAGGAAGAAAGCAAGATATGTTCGTGCTGGCCAATTAGCTCCTCCAAACGGTCCACAAGTTTATAAGAGGGTAAGAGATTGTCCTATAAGTAGTGAAGTTATTGATGCCAGTGCTGATGCCAATGCTAGAGAATTGAACACGCAGGTTTTCAAAGGGACATTATAAGTCGGAACCCTCCGCTAGTTGACGAGGATGGCTACGAGGTTGATAGTGAGGATGACGACGAAAGGGCCGACGCTGCAATTGCTGCAGTTGCAGAATTCGACCCTTATTCAAATGTGAAGATAGAGCGTATGGCCCCCGATGTGCAATGAAGAATAATGGAGACCATTATCGTCCTCTAACGAACCCTACTTATAGATCTTCTTGCGCCGTTGACTGCTGCGTCCGATTTGCCCGACCATCCGACCTTATCAAAACCTTTCACGTCCAAAACCCTCACAGAGCTGACTCGACAGGCTGGCGATATGGTGCAGAAGGAAAGAGCGTCACTTTGGAGGATCAAGCATCTTTTAACGAGACTGAGCGGCGACCATACATGGATTCCTTGTGAAATAGTGGAAACTGATCGCGATATTGAGCTGTTTGGCGATGACCAAGGCCACAGATTTGGAAAGTCCATTGTGAAGGACGAAGGCGATCGCCTTTCAACGAGCACTTCAATATCAGACGAAGCGGTTCAACAAGCGGGACTGCTATTGGAGGAGGCTGAACGCCCCGTGGAAGCTGATCTTCATACCGATAAAGTGACAGCTGAAATGCTTATAACTGGAGTAGAGACTGCCAAGAAATTTAACACTCCGGTCGCTGATATGGATGTGATAGTAGGCGAGAGAAGCGATAAAATGGCCCTGGATGGAAATAATCCCCAGAAAGACCCGAAGGAGGTGACGGATATACCCCTGCAGACTGAGGTTGATGGACCAGTGGCAGTAGAAGATACAACAATGACTTCTGGGCCACAAGCACCGGATGAGACTAAAGGGAACCAGGAGTCTGAGGGAATGGAGATCGCGAATGCTGATGAACGCGGAGAAGAGGATAACCCAGCCCCTCGTCGCATGCGAACACGGGCCCAAGCACAAGCCGCTTCAGACAATACTGCTACTAGCAGGTCAGGATCCCTGACTCCCAATTCTAGCAATGAAGCCTTTATACATCCGTACTTTCTAGCCCCGGCTACATCACATCCAGACCGGGACCTAGGGCTACCAAAACACGAGGCAGAAGAAACCCGGAGACTATTGCAACTGTACATCCAAAAGCAAGAAGAAGTTTGCCGGGGTGCGCAAAGAGTATACGATGGTCTGCTGAAGGCTGATCGTTATAGGCGCATGGTTATGAAATGGGCCAAGGCAGAGGGCCATGTTGGCCATAATCGTGACATGTCAGATGGAGAGGACTGGTATGATAAAGATGAGTGGGGCTTAGAAGAGGACCTCAAGAAGGGACAGGATGAAGAGGAAGAGGATGCTGCAACAACAGCCAAGAAGACAAGGACAAGACGACAGTAATCAATATGCTGAGTATAACGAGGAGAGAAGGTAGTTTGTGAGACTAGGTCTAATAGATGCAATAACATATTAGATCGACTTGCTTGTTACCTGCCGCTAAATGTAACCGATGCTGCTTTTCAAGCTCCTAAAACATATTCAAATTCCGTTCGACCTAATTTTACTACATTGTATGCACAGGTCAAAGGGCAGGAAAATATTAAAATATGGCCCAGCTGCTGCCACTGCACCCACCTCGCCAATCACCCGCGCTCACCAGGAACGGACGAGCACATTTTGAAAGTATTTAAGTATATCTTAAAATTAAAGGCCCACTCGTGGCTCGATAATAAACATTATATAGCGCTACTATATCGGCTGGGGATACAGTTCGATAAAGGAACTATAGTTTCCTATCTTGAATCAGGAGTATAAGGTAGATTCATTGACGTCTATATCTAACCTGCTCTTTTCCATGGCAAGGATAGCCCCCCCTTAGACGTAGTATATATGGCTGTGATAGCGGCTGTGGTCTGCCCAGAAAGATAATTAGTTATTTAAATTTATAATATGCATTTTTTCTATTACATGTATTATTTTATCACTTATTAGTTCTTGATGACTGTACATCTTTATACCTTAGACACTTTGCTTCTCGTCGCCTATAATATTCTATATTAATCTACAGAGACGAAGTAAGTTATTAGTTAGATATAAAGTGTATAGTTCAGCAAAATCAAAGTTTATACTATCATGCATTAAAATAGAGCCGCTTCTTTACATTTGCCTTGCTTAAATCTTTCTGAATATAGGCTTACTTATAACACTGGCCCTTAAATGTGTATTCCTTGAGTCTTCGCTATAATTGACGCGGCTTAATATCAAGGTGAAACTAGTTTTTAGTATTGCTCTTGTGAAATTCTTGAAGGACTACCAAGACGCTAAGACCTCTTTCGAAGATGCTGATAAGCAAGAAAGCCTAATTCACGTCGGTAGTATAGCTTATCGATTCGTAGTTTAGAACGTGATTTTCTCATACAAGAAAAGCAACAAGTCTGGTATATATAAAGAAAGATACACTTAAAATCAGGATTTTAAAATGCGCCCGCTCGAACGGCCGAACGTGGTGAATTCCTCTCCAGGGAAGCTTGCTTCAGCTATGGCTCATTTGAAATTCAGTACCTCTTTTCTGGATAAGTTAGATCACTGTCTCAACATCCGCGGGGGAGGGGTTAGGCTCCCTCTCAAGGACTTGTCTATACCCTGGATACCAATGTGGTGATCAAGCTGCCTTCTCAATACATTACCCAGACGATCCAGATAACGATACGATATTCTATTTAGAACATGGACTTAAAAGCTTCGTTGCTATAGAAAGAGAGCCAAAGGTATACGACGCCGCGGCTAATCGGCCACACAATAATATCGCTCGAAGGTTCAAAGTAGACTTATCATCTTGCTTGTTTCTAGAACCCCTGCAACTATTAGAGGAAGTATAGGTAAATTCTAATAAGATAATGCGCTATCGCTAGGTCAGAAAGCTTGTTGATGTTGTTGGTTAGCTAGAGGAGCTTAGTTTCACTGACGGGGAACTCGCCGTCTATAATCTTGCTGTTGACATAACCTACCGTCTTTAAACTATTAATTTCGACTCTGCAACTTCGCAGGTTTACTATAACTATCTAGCTAACACCCAAAGAGACTATTTGGGTCTATGTACTTGCATTCGCCATTTCCTTACCAGCATTGGCCGCTTTGCTAATTTGCACTCATATAGAGTCAAGAGTTAGGAGGGTGCTACTTAAGGGGTGCCTTGTGCTCACCCACAGCGTCGCCCTAGTGTCGTTAAAAGCGGCGCTCTGTGATGCGTGCACACCTGAGGCATCACTCTCTACTCACTAAATAGCACCAAAGTTTGTAGCCCCTCGTCTGGTCGGTAAATACAGTAGCTGCAGGCTTGCATCATAATTTTTGCTTCAATTTCAGGCTCTTTCCACCAAAGTGCAGAATTTGTTGCTGGCTGTTCACTGCTTGCTTCCTCTCTCCCCACTCACTCTCATTTATCTGGGCTGAATATGGCGAGCCTGATAGGCAGTAATAGCCTTGTTGATTTCGATCAGAGGAGTCTTGCAGGTATGCAACCATCAACCGCTTTTCACCCCAACCGTAACTTATCGGCCTTCATAGTTGCCGCTGCTGCAATTGCTTTTAATCCTATTTTTTGGAAGTAAGACACTATGCCCCATGATGAGCTCAACTTATCTTGAGCTGACTCCCTGACTTGTAGTACTGTCGCTCGACAAGGTCTGTAACCCAAGCTATCTCGACGTTCGGTGACCTAACGCGTCCTAGAATACCACAATAAGATACTCACAAAGCTCGCTGGGGGAAACTCGCGTCTAGCATGCTATGGACTGGCTATCGTAATATTTTCCATCGGAATTTTCCGCGACTTTCTTTACGAGCGTGCTCTAAGATCCCAGCCTTCGCATCCTCTTCTTGAAACCGAGCTTTCAAATTATATCGCATATGCACTTCTCGCCAGCGGAAATATTCTTGTCCTCTCCTCTATGTGGGCACTTGGGGTGACGGGTACATACTTGGGCGATTATTTTGGCATTCTGATGGATGAAATGGTTACCGGCTTCCCTTTCAACATCAGTGATGCTCCTATGTATTATGGATCGGCTATGAGCTTCTTGGGAACGGCAATTTGGTTTGGGAAGCCTGCAGGAATCTTGTTAACGGTCGAGGTGCTCATAGTGTATCTCATTGCCTTGAGATTTGAAGACCCGTTCACCGCAAACATTTATGCAAAAAGAGCAGAGGAGCAAAAGAAAGTCGGCAAGAAAGCATTATAATTCTCAGGGAGGGGTAGATCGTATCTCTCAACGAGATATCCATTGATGAAATAGAGGAATGGGACGTCAGGTTTGCAGCTCCAGTGATGGCTCCTACCATGACTAACCAAAGTGTGTTCAACAGACATTACTTGCCGCTGAGATATTCAGTTACTTTGCATCAGAGGCGCTGGGGCAGTAGAAAATTTAGATATAATATTCAAAGCAATATAGAAGTTTAGAAACCTTTCACTCATGACCATTGTTTCCACATGCCTCTGTCATAGTGGGGTTCTGAAGTGTAACGGCACAAAAAGTGTCTCTCGATTTCTAAACTTCTGGATACACATTTGTTCTTCTAAGCAGCGGCATCTCACTTTTAATCTTCTCTCTATAGTCCAAATCAATGTCCACAATCCCAACTTCCGGTTCCGTGCTGTCCCCCGGCAAGTCCAAGAGTATCTTACCCCAAGGATCCACAACCATAGAGTGGCCATAACTTTTCCGTTTTGCATTATGGGGGCCAACCTGAGCAGCTGCAATAATATATGCTTGCGTCTCTATGGCCCTTGATCTCAGCAAGACCTCCCAATGCGCCTGTCCAGTTGGAATTGTAAACGCTGACGGATATGTAATGATTTGAGCATCCTGGCGTTTCAGAGCCAACCCGATCTCAGGAAATCGAAGCTTGTGTCATGTTAGATGATGGCTGCCAATTCAGGGAAACGTATTACATCAAAACATATCGTGAGGCCAACACGGCCCACAATGGTTTCTATAGGAGGGACGATAGCATTCCCAGCTGTCACACTGTTACTCTCTTTCAAGGAACCATAATCAAATAAATGCAGCTTGTCATAAAATGCCTCGATCTCTCCTCTCTCGTTGATCCAGCAGCTCCTATTGCTGAGTTTGCCCTCTTCCGCAGGTACGTGAATTCCAACATTTATTGCCAAAGCAAATTCTTTGGCAGCTCTTCTTAAGCCGAGAACAAAGGGACTTCTATCCATAGGCTGTGCCAGTGATACTGATTCTGAGGGGCTAGAGGCTATATAACTGAGGGAATAAGTCAGCAGCGGTAGGATATATTGGTCCCACGCTACGTTGAGTCCTGCCCGGTTCTGTGTAGGAGAGCTGTACTGTAAGAGAGTAACAGTACAGCAACAAACTTTGTCAGGAAATGGTATCTGGTGAGACGCCTCTTACTCAGTCGCTTCAGGAAGGAAAAGTGCCTAGAAATGTGAATGACGGAGACAGAGGCGGTAGAGAGCACATACTTTTGCTCCAGCTTCCACTGCCTTTTTTATTAACACTTGGCAGAGGGCCAGATTGTGGTTCAGTGATGCCGTTGAGCAGAGCTGACCTATAGCCTGAAACAAGGCTTAGCTATTGCAGATAGACGCTTTATAGATATAAAACAAGTGTATGGCAAAGAGATCCATGTCAAACGCTTACAACAATCGCCATGACTTGTTCTGAATGGGGGACTTTTAGGAGACGAAGAGATCTAGACAGGCCAAATAGTAAAAGAGTATATTAGTCTTCTTGTGTTCCGACTTATGATCAAGTGACTAGGGCACGGCGCAGTCTCTCATGTTATAGCACATTGGCGTCGTGTGGATGGCTCGGCTGGCAATCGTATTCGAAATTTGATCCGTCAGCGGGCATGACGTCGCGAATACCGGCCCAGCTCTGAAATTCTTTCTTGATTCTAGCTAACTTCAAACCAGCTTTCCTCCAATGCCCTACCTTGTATGATATTCTACTGTATGCACTCGGGGGAGAACGTCTGCACAAGTCAATCGACCTCATGAGTCGGTTCGGAATGTTACTTTGAACAGAGATCGAAATGTCAAATGGCACGCCTGCCAGAAAATCGTCGTCTTGTAACAACCCCCTCCCCTCTAACTCACAATCATCTGCTGAGAGCCTTTGCAGCATTCCACTTTATAGCTGGTCTGGGGTCTGGCGTCCTCTCGGCGGCCCTTTTGCAGCCCGCCGACCTTCTCAAAACTCGGGTGCAGCAGTCCGGTAGCACATCTTTGCTTGCTGCCATCCGCGAAATCTCGAACTCGCCCAATCCTATCCGATCGTTCTGGCGCGGAGCTGCTCCCTCGACTCTGCGGACTGGGTTTGGCTCTGCCATCTACTTTACGGGCTTGAATGCGCTACGCCAGCATGTCGCCCGCTCCAACCTTCTGCGGCCCATGGCCATCGAGAATATCCAAGCTCCATCATACTCATCTTCCCTCCCGAAACTTTCCAACCTCGCAAACCTTACGACTGGTGCCATAGCTAGGACAACGGCAGGGTTTATCTTGATGCCGATGACTGTCATTAAAGTGCGCTATGAGTCGAATCTCTACTCTTATCAATCGATTTTGGGTGCCGGGAAGGATATTCTGAAGACTGAGGGTCTGCGGGGATTCTTCTCAGGGTTTGGGGCTACGGCCATACGGGATGCGCCATATGCGGGGCTTTATGTGTTGTTTTACGAGCAGTGCAAGAAAAGGCTGAGCCTGCTCGCACAAAAGGTCCCGGTTAGAGAGGAGCTGTCGGTTGACATGAAGGGATCTACTTCAGCATCCATCAACTTTAGCTCCGGTATGTTGGCAGCTGGTTTGGCAACAACCTTTACAAACCCGTTCGATGCTATCAAGACTCGCATACAGCTACAGCCGAATAGGTATCGCAACATGCTTCATGCTGTGCGCATGATGGTTCGGAACGACGGCTTGAAGTCTTTGTTCGATGGCTTAGGGTTGCGAATGGGCCGCAAGGCGATGAGCTCTGCTTTGGCTTGGACACTCTATGAGGAGATGATTAGAAGGGCAGAGCTTGTTTGGAAGTCCACGCACGGCGAAGAAGGCGTTCTGTAAGAATACTGTTTGAATATGGCAATCAACAATACCACTCAAAATCAGACCGTTTTAACTAAATAGACAAAACATCCAAACATTCCTCATTCCATTCGTGGCATGTCCATCTCATCATTCAACGTCCATCTTGAGGCCGGTTTATGTTGAGTCGGGTATTCTGTGTGTTCGATTTGGTATAAAATAATACGTCTCAATGCAACGACGAACCAACTCCAGAAAAGTCCCAACTTCCGCAAAATCTAACCTCAGAGATGCGTCCGTAAATCGTGTATTGGACCAAAGCTTGCTCAGCGCGGTCGGCCTCCAGCAAGAAAAGTGACGAGCGGAGAAGGGGATGGTCTCCTGTCGTGGTGCTTCTTCTTCCGCACGAACTCAAATTCGGTCTCGCCATGTTTCTTTTTGGCCTCAATAGCAAGGAGAACCGGCTGTCTCTGCTCTCTGATCTCACGAGTATGGGCCCACAAGATGTCTTGTTCGTGTTCTATGAGTAGTTAGCAAGTCATTAGAGACCAGGGTCAGCGGTCTCCCGAGAGCGCAAGTACACAGCACCATCACTAAAGGTATTGAAGGGCTGGAAAAGGGATTACACACCTGGAACCCATCGTTTGATTAGGACATAGTCAGGATCCTGTACCGTGTTAGCACTTGCGGGGAAGAGAACCGAGTAAGATACAGTACCACGTCGAATTCGTAGTCGATCCGGTATTTATTCAGGGTTTCGATAGAGAGGTGCCTTCGGGACATCTTCGTGTAGGTGGGTCGGGAGGAGGAGGTACCGACCGCTTTGTCTTTATTCAAAACATCCTCGATTTGTCTATCGGACATGCCTAGAGAGTCCCCTAGTTAGAATCCCGTCGAATAAAGAGCACCTCGTGCAGAGGAGACGTTGAGTAGAGCTTCCATACCTGATTTCCGAAGGTCGTCGCGGATTCGTGCCTGGTACTCCTTTTCCCTTTCCTCCTTTTCTTTCTTCTCCTTGGCCGCCTTCTCGGCCTGCTCTAACTTATATTTCTCAATAGCTGCTGCGGACTCCTTTTTGACCCGTTCTTTCTCTTCCTCTGCTTCTTTCTCCAGGCGTAGTCTCTTCAATTCCATCTCCTTCTTGATGCGTTTCTCTTCCTTCTCTCGCTCAACCTGCATCTTGAACCCCTCGAGTTCCTTGCGAGTTTGCTCTAGTTCATAGTTTTCCCGTGAAGAGCGGGGCGAGGCGTAGGAGTGTGATCTCGATCTGGATCGTGCTCGACCAACGGGCCGAGCCAGCTGGAGATAGTGCCTTTCATCGTCGTCATCGTCGTCATATTCCTTATAGATGTTATTGATAACGACGGGAGCGGGAGCGGCCCTCTCTGGGCTGCCTCGGTGGCTCGAGGAATGCGACCTTCTTACAGGGGCGCTTGGCTCGGCGACGAGATAGTTTGATCCATGGGTGTAATAGACAGGCCGTCCGACCGCCATCGGCGGAGGAGGAGGGGGGGGCGGTTGGTAACGATGATGCTCATGGTAGACGGGAGACGCTGCCCGGCCTCGGCGAATATGGATATCGAGATCCTCGTCGTCATCGTAGTAGCTGCTCATGGTTGCGGAGGGTGAGAGGTTGGTTTCTAATCAGACCCTAAATCACTGCAAAATCGGTGGTGGGGAGGTCGCGATCCTTTGCGATAAGCCAATACCAGCAAGGCTGCAAAGGTCACTCGCAATATGAGGGCCAAGAGTGGCCAGAGGGATTACTGGGAGACGAGGAACGCGGTGGATCAAAGACACGAGCCCAGCTGGTCGCTGCAGAGGAAAAAAGAAGGTGTAGGATGGAAGAGGCAGCGGTGTCAGCTGAAGGGGGTGAGAAGGAGGGGAGGCTGGTCGACTCCGCAGGGTGAGCCGAGACGACGACAACACGGCCCAAACAGGTTGCATTACTGACTCTGGAGCCAACAGGTGCAATGCAGAAGCAGAACCCACCTAGCTCCATCTCAGCGAGAATACTTGCCCAATTTTTTGCAGCCAGTGTTACTCTGTCCCCACTGGTTGTCGTGAGCGCGCCACAGAATGGTGCACTTGCCGCCCAGCGCTGTGAACTGCACATCTTTGGAGATGTTGCCTGGCTGCCTTCACGTGTTACGTATTGATAATTGTTGGGCTTGTGGAACGCCCCCAAAAGATGTCGGGCTCATCGTGACCGCGTCAGGAACTAACACTGTTCTAACAAGCGCCAAGAAAATTGCTTCAGACTAGGTTTGCATTTACGGGACGTTTCAAACTGCGGTTTAGGAACATCCAACTGTGCCTATCAACCGCGCATCCTCCAAACCTCTAGTTTTTTTTGTGAGCGAGGTATGCCTCACTGTATAGGACCTTCATGAAGCGGTCTGCCGGTGGCAAAGAGTATTCTTCTGTCCTTGTTCTCTGCACCCAATCTCTTTCCAGGTGCTGTGTTCGTGGACGGGAACCCCTGCGTTCACAGCATCTCAGTCCGGTCCGGCCCCCAACTTTCAAGACGGGTTCGTTATGCACGCCCTCCGCTCTTGAAGATTTGATCAATGTGTTCGCGGCTATTCTTATGCGTGGTCTCGAGATATTGTAGCTTCTTCCCCAGATTCTCGACGTCCGTTTTTAGTTCTGTGGTTTCGGTGGATAACCTCTTGTCTACTTCCCCTATAGGGCTGAATACGAACCTGTAATGAGAAGGTTAGGCAATGACATCTCGTGACCATACAAATCCGGCACAAGGACCTAAGGACCGGCGAGCGTGGGGAAGGACGCCACCTACATTTTGCCCACACCTTCGTAGACATTGGTCTCTGGAGGCAGTGTAGAGACCTCATTCGAGGTGAGCTGGAGCATGCGAATTTCGCGTTGCTTGGCTGCTATTTGGGATCTGACTACGTTGATCTGTTGCTGGGCCGTGATAGCCTGGCTCTCGATTTCTTGAACAAGCTGGAAATGCCACTGTCAGTGGCCTGGATAATTGACTTCTTACTGAGTTGCAAGGGAGTCTGCCGCATTGCTGTGGACTGACCTTCTGGAGAGCTTCGTTTGGGATCGACATATTGTCACAAGGCGATCAAGTTCTGATCCGGTCCCTGATTAAATTTAAGGTACTTATCTTCAGGCCGATATCGCGTATGCACGATATCGTGTTGCGTTCCTGCTTTGTGTTTTGGTGCATGGGCAAAGCGGGCTGGCAGTTTCTTGAAGGAAATACGAGAGAATTATTGCACGTGACATGAGACACCGTAGACTCCTCCTGTAAGATCTTACATCCCCGCTGCACGTGGCGATAAGACAATGCAGGTTGTTCCTTGGTTCTCTTCATGCCACCTACCAATAGATCGGTAGCCGTAAACGTATCGTGTACCTCCGGCCTTGCCGGATTTATGCTAGAGTGTCAGGTACTTGATACATCACAGGTGCCTGATTCCGTCCGAGAGTACAAAAAACCAAGATCTTACTGTACAACATTCGATCGCTACAGTAACAATCCAGTTTCCACCTACTTGTCCAATACTTCTCTGTTCGCCCGAACCCGTTTCTCTTCATCACCACAAGCTTCTTATTCTACTTCCCATTGACCTCACGGGCCTCAAATATCGCAAGCCAGCAATCGACTCGCTGCAGCCGGAGCTTCTCGGCACGCGGATTGCCAAACAGCCTGTGAGAACTCTGCCTACATATCGGGAGGTATGGCTTTTCAGTGGCCGTCTATACCATACCCGCCTTCGCAGGAAGGTTTCTGGGCGCCGGTGACATCTACAATCAACTGGTGTGAAGGTACTACACTTCAATTCCTCGATAACAATAGAGCCTTACTAACTGTGACTACAGAGGACTACTACGTTACCATTTACAGTGCGGAGATTGTCAACACACTCACAAACATCCTATTCATAGCCCTTGGTGTTAAGGGCATACGAAATTGCCTCAAGTATGGCCACGATACCATCTTCTTGGTTGCATTCATAGGCTACGTTATGGTTGGAAGTGGCAGCTTTGCGTTCCATAGCACGCTTAAATGTGAGTATTATGCCATCCTTTTTGACTAGTTGGATGTTGATCAAAGTCCTAGATCCTATGCAGCTTGTGGATGAGGTTTTTGCCCTTAGATATCGCTTGACTGTTCAATTTACTAAAACTTGCTAGCTCTCTATGATATATAGCTCCCTGATAATGCTGTATGCATCTTTCTCCCTCCAACGATCTGCTCGGTTTCTGCAAGTATTAGGAGTCTCGTTAGTTTCACTTGGATTATTCATCACTGTATGTGAATCCCGTCCTTCTTAAATATGCTCTCTAATCTGTTGAAAAGCTATATTACCACTACCTGCAAGATCCGGTCTTCCATCAGAATGCCTTCGCCCTCATTACGATTATTGTGGTCGTGCGGTCAATGTATATGATGGAAGTTAATCTACGACCATCCCTGCGAAAGAAGGCTACGAATGGCTCTGGGTCTAGCTCTAAGGCTCTGCAGCTGGTTAATGAGCAGAGGGATAAGATAATTCTCAAGGAGATGTGGTGGATGGTGGCAATTGGATTGTCTATATTCTTGGGCGGCTTTGCTATTTGGGGTTTGGATCGAATTTACTGTTCAAATATTCGACGCTGGCGCCGTCAAATTGGCCTGCCATGGGGCATTCTGTTGGAAGGTCATGGGTGGTGGTAAGTGCCTCGCGCAAGACATACCCAGTTAATCTATAACTGACATAGCATAGGCACATCATGACTGGAGTGGGATCCTACTTTTATATCGTCTGGGCTATCTGGCTCCGATATTGTATGACTCAGAGCCAGGACAAGTATGCGTTGAACTGGCCAGGTGTTGTCTCCTCACTTCCGGAGGTAGTTCTTCGCAAGGAGCTGAAGCCAGCGGCAGGAAGCAACGGTCATTTAAAGGGCGAGTGATGATAAGGTGTGTGACATCCGTATAGAAGGGAAGTTTGGAACTTCGTTTATAGAGCAGGGTTTTCGTTGCTCAGTAAAGTTGAAGGTGGCAAAAGGATTCTGACCTGTTGTTCAAATGGGTTATAGCATATATTACAATATACCTGTGTCCTTCGGCATGCATCATTCTGGAAAACTTTTGGTTCTCTCTTTTTTGGGGGAGAGGGGTTTTTTTTTGGGAAAGGCCCCCAGTTCACAGTGGGCTGCCAAGGTCCGTATTCTAAATAAAAGTGGTGTTGGATTGATCTTGCAGGGAAACTTTAGTATGGGATTGACGTTCTTGTAAATAAATTGTACTGTACAGCTTCCGCCACTTTTCGCTCTTAAATGTGCAGCCTTGTTGCAGCCTTGCGTGTTGCCGAGACCTGCCAGAATTTAGCGCAGAACTCGTAATGTGGCTTTGACAGCAACAGACACGAAAATTATCTGGGAGCACTGCGCAACAATGATCCTCCAGATAAGATTCGTACGACTAGTCTGAACTGCTAGAGGAAACCCGCTGGCAGTTCTTAAAGCACGCGGCCTTATCTAATTTTAGGAGCTGTCAACTGTGATGTATGACCAGGTACTATCTCGATCGACGCGACGGGTAGCCTTTGAAGACGCAGGGCAGGAATTGCAACGATGTCTGCTCCTGCAAAACAATCTTCGAGATGGGGCTCATTTCTGCAGCAAGCTGTAGCTGGTGTAGAGTCAAGGCTAGATAACATCCTCACCGACGCGGATGAAAGCGGAAAGGCAACCAAGCCTACACCGTCACTAGCAGAAGGCACCAGTAAGGAACAACGTCCGTCCTCAAAATGGCAATTTAATGACTGTCACAGGTCTTGCTCGAAGTTCTTCGAATAGCAGCAGAACGAATGATCGCTTGCAAGAACGATTGGCGAGAGCGGTAGCTGCGAAGAACGCTGGTCAGAAATCTGACTCTCTGACAGGGACACCAAGCCGATCTGGTGTCAGCACTCCAGTCCTGAATAATGACAGTCAGAGACTGAGTTTAGATGCCTCTAGTGCTGCAGGGACCGAGGTCGAGGAGGAGGTTGGAGCCCAGCTCAACTCAAAAGACAATAGCGAAAGCACAGATTCAGGGCATGTGGAAAACTCAGAGAGTGAAGGGAAATTGAGTCATCTACCAACAAAGATAGAGTCACTTGAGACATCGTCGCGACTTTCAACGGAATCCGCACGGTCTAGTGTGCCTCGGGTATCAGTAGACTCTGCTAGGCAGCAAGCTTTAGAATCCGTTATATCTACGGATGGAACATCTGCTGAAGCTGCAACCACTGGCCCGGGGCCGAAATCTACTGCTGAATATGATGCTCTTCTGAAGCAATTGCAGTCCGATTTTGAAATTTCGGAGCTACAGCGACAAGAAGAAGTCCACAGCTACGTCGAGAGAATCGATGCTCTCGAGGCGAAGCTGCAATATCTAGCCAGAGAGAGCGCTGATTCAGCGAGGGCAGCTATCAATTCGGCACCTCCAGGCAGCTTGGAAAAAAAATTGGCAGAGAAAGAAGAACAAGTTTCTCTCTTGATGGAAGAAGGGCAGAAGCTCTCAAAGAAAGAGCTCGCGCATCTCACCACTATAAAAAAACTCCGTGTGACTATCCAAGAGCATAACAAAGAGTTAGCGGAATCTAAGAAGAAACAAGAAAAGGCAGAGAGGGACGCTTCATCTGCTAACGACCGCTTGAAACGAGCTGTAGGATCAGAGAGGCTGTTAACGGACAAGCAACGATTGATTCTTCAACTACAGAAAGAAAATGAATCGTTAAAGGCAATTCGGGATCTCAACGACGCTACAATTGCAGATCTAAGAGCGCAGCTGGATGCAGCCGTGACTCAAAGCAAACAGGTGGAAATTCAGCTTGCTAATGAAGCACTCGAGGCAGAAAAGAGAAGGATGGCGGATCTTGAGGAAGATGTTGCAAATCTCAAGATTGAGAACGGCCTTGTCGCTGATAGGGCACAAGCACAAATGAAAGAGTTACGTGAGAAGATGGACAAGGATGCCGAGCGTTCTCGTATGACAGAATTGGAGATGAAGACCGAACAACAGATGCTGGAAAGTAAACTAGAGGTCATGAGAGCAAGAGCTGAAGAGGTGTCCTCTGGTGCTACGGGAGACGCACAAGCCAAACTCCTTCGACAGATTGAGACTCTCCAAACTCAGTATGCCGTTGCAGGTGAAAATTGGCAAGGCATTGAAGCGTCCCTGATTGCCAGGGCTGCAAGTCTCGAGAAGGAAAGGGACGAAGCGACTCGAAGGGAGGCAGACGTACGGCGAAAAGCTCGTGACGTTGTAAGTAACGTAGCGGTGTTGGATCAAGTCGTACGCTAATGATAATAGGCCCTGAAAGTCAAACGCTCCGAGGATGAGCTTGAAGATACAAGATCAAAACTGCCTGCTTTGCAACAAGAGCTAGAGGGATACAGAGCACAATTGGATGGCTGGCACAAACGGGCGAAAGAGGCAGAATCTGCACTCGCCGAAGCCAGAGCAGCATTTGACCAGGAAAAGCAGAGCTGGCAAGCTGAACTGTTACAACGTATAGATGAGGAGAGACAAAAGTGGCAAGAAGAAACAACCGGCCAGGGTTCTTTTGATCCAAGCCGTGCTAACTCGCCTGTTACCTCAACTCGGAGGGTATTGACTTCTGAATACTTAGGGTTGCAAAATCTCCAAGTAAGGAGGGCGTCTGCACGGTCCGTAAATAGTGATATTCCCACTGCGGACCGTTTTCCATCTCGACGTCCAAGTGCCCAACCAGTTGGCCGAGTTTCTGGTCAGGTGACCCCGGCAAGACAGGATTCGATGCAGTCAACAACTACAAATACCGAAGTTCCGGATGCTCCGTCTGTGCATACGGACAATGATGATGTTTTCGAAAGCTATGCGTCACCGGCATCCCCTCATCAAACGATAAATGATATGGTGTCTGTCTCCACCGCAGCTGCCGGGCCTTCCATCCAACTGGTAGAAAGAATGAGCTCTGCTGTTCGCCGATTGGAGAGTGAGAAAGCTGCGGCTAAGGATGATTTATCAAGGCTCACCTCTCAGCGGGATGAGGCAAGAGCTGAGATTATTATCCTCATGAAAGAAGTTGAAGCAGCCAAGGGAGCTAATAGCAAAATAGCTGACTTAGAACTGGAAATTAAGGAGATAAAGGGACGATATGAAACGACACTAGAAATGTTGGGGGAGAAGAGTGAACGTGTGGACGAGTTAGAGAGCGATATTGTTGATTTGAAGGATATGTATCGGGAGCTCGTTGAGAGGACGGTTAAATGAATGAATTGGGAGGCATACAACACCACCTTGTTGTATGGGATGGACCCTAAGGCTTAGGATGGTTACTGTGCCATGATGATTGAGATCATTGGAACTTTTACGCTTCTTGGTGCGAATACGTAGACTAGGCGAATGCAAGTTAGACATCTGGGCCGCTTAAACACATTCTAAACCCTGCACATGGTCAAAAACGTTTGGCATTCTATAAATCTATACCTTCACGTTCTGCGCTCTGTAAGATGAACTTTCGGACCTAAAGGCAATTAATACACAAGGCTTCAAATGCTGCATATTAACCAACTTACCTGTGCATCAGGAGCGAGGTCAAGTGCCAAATATCCATCGATGTCTTTTTTGTCTGTCTCTGCGCCGGCTTTCAGGAGAGCAACTGCTGTGTCTCCTATCAAGTAGTTAGGCTGTTCCAGAGAGAGAAGACCAACCAGACTTACCATGTCCTTCCGCTACAGCATGATGCAATGGAGTTTGACCAGCAATATCCGTCATGTTGAGAGGACTCCTGCTCTTGAGAAGTAGCTCGACCATTGGAACGGATCCGACCGCTGCAGCCCTGTGAATTGCATATTGGCCTCTTTTATCCTTGATTCGAGCAGATGCCGGTGGTTTTTGTGCCAGGAGTTTTCGAGCAACGTCCAAATTATTCTTTGATGCCGTAAAGTGAAGAGCTGTCTGCTTTTATTTAGAGAGTATATATTCCAGTTGGATGTGACTCCATACCTGGCCAGTAAAATCTGTAGAAATATCAATAATAGAAGACAAGGAAATAGAGAGACGACCACCTACTTGTGGCGTTGACATCTGCTCCTTTTTGAAGGAATAGTTCTATCAAATCGTCTCCGTCTTTCAAACTCACAGCAATCATTAACGGAGTCCATCCAGAGCCGTCCTGAAAAGTCAGAAAGTTGTTCATATCTAGAATGACTGTGGCATAGAGTAATAATTTCGTACTTGGACATCAGGATCAAAGTTCTTCACTCCAGATAGCAAGGTTGCGATGTCCAAGTACCCTTGAGACACTGCCCAGTGAATGGGCAGGCGATCATCATCATCTCGTCGGTCTGCGAGCTTTGGGTTGGCCTATTCAAACACAATAATTAGAATCCTGCTGGGAAAGAAATACAGGTCTAGAATACTTGCATTTAAAAGTGATTCAACGACGCTCACTATTAAAATGTATAAATTAACAACTGAGCACCTTGAGGTTGATGACCTTACATCTCCCTTCTCTCGCGGCCTCGTGAAGAGCATATTTTGACTGTTCCTCCATGGCGTTGTGGACCTGTATAAGGCTAGATAGTATAAATCACTGGAGGAGGAGGGGTTTGTAGATGAAATGATATATTTATCATCATTCATCTCTTCCTCGGCCAGACAATATTCAAACCACGTGATATGGAACTTTGTGGTTACACCGATTTCTGCAAGGCTGCAGATCTCAGTAGCGCGCTCCAGCAAAAACATGCACCTCCAAGGACGGCTCTCGTCACCTCGAAACTTCCCGAACAACGCTTGCTTCATCCACAAATTCCAAGTATGTCGCTTGTAGCACCTGCTAATGGCGATGTGGATGGGCGTCTTAAATCGTTGGCAAAGCAGAATGCCAAGAGGACAAGAGCACTATTCGCAGACTCCCAAACCAAGGACGATCTAGTGGCCACAGAACTAGCTGATCGCGTTGGAATATCTGCACGCATACTCTCAGAATATGATGATGTTCGTGAGCTACCACCGGCTCTTGCAGCGAAACAAGCAAACACTACTGGCCCGCGAAAGAAGAAGCCGAAGACTACGACCGAAGAGACGGACACCACCTTTAATGCGAGAACGACGAAGCTTATAGAAGGCGCACTGTCGAGTCGCTCAGATGATGCCCAAAGCTCATCCACAGCGTTAACTGTCCGGGGACGCCAGGCTTCAGATAATCTCCCATCCAATACCAATGGCCCAACGCTCCAGCAAAATCTTCCCTCATCAGGTCTTGTTCGGAGGCAAAATGTTATGCAGGTGAAGCCAGACTGGCATGCTCCCTGGAAACTTATGCGAGTCATATCTGGGCACTTGGGGTGGGTTAGAAGTTTGGCAGTGGAGCCGGAAAATAAATGGTTTGCAAGTGGTGCTGGAGATAGAACCATCAAGATTTGGGATCTTGCGACTGGATCACTTCGCCTCACCTTGACAGGGCATATATCGACTGTGAGAGGTCTGGCTGTTTCTCCACGACACCCATACCTTTTCTCATGTGGTGAGGACAAGATGGTTAAGTGCTGGGATCTGGAAACAAATAAAGTTATCAGACACTACCATGGACATCTCAGTGGGGTATATACTTTGGCACTCCACCCGACTCTCGATGTGCTTGTAACAGGTGGCAGAGATGGAGTAGCAAGAGTATGGGATATGCGGACACGAAGTAATATACATGTTCTGTCCGGCCACAAAGGCACCATATCGGACGTCAAGTGCCAGGAGGCAGACCCGCAGGTGATCAGCTCATCGTTAGATTCGACTGTACGACTCTGGGATCTTGCTGCAGGCAAGACGATGGGCGTTTTAACGCACCACAAGAAAGGCGTAAGGGCGTTGGCAACCCACCCAAAGGAATTCACATTCGCAAGCGGGAGTGCAGGGAGTATCAAGCAATGGAAGTGCCCTGAAGGAGCGTTCATGCAGAACTTCGAAGGACAGAATGCAATCATCAACACCCTGTCGGTCAACGAAGATAATGTGTTATTTTCTGGTGGTATGTGCAAATTCTCTATACTATTGAACGCTGCTAATGCCTGTGACATAGGTGACAATGGCTCAATGAGCTTCTGGGATTGGAAATCCGGACATAGATATCAAGCATTAGACACTACTGCTCAACCAGGATCGTTAGACGCAGAAGCAGGAATCATGAGTTCGATGTATGATCGCACAGGCCTTCGATTAATTTGTGGAGAAGCAGATAAGACGAGTATGTATCTCTGAGTCTAAAAAAACATCTGTCGCTGATACAGTTACAGTCAAAATATGGAAACAGGACGACACAGCAACCCCGGAGAGTCATCCTCTAGACTGGAAACCAAATCTTGGGCGGCAAAAATATTGAAGGGATTAGATTGTGCAAGTGGACGAATTTTTTCTTGTCGCAGCACGTCATGATGAACATTGTAAAAGCTAGGCATTGGGTGTGCATCTTGGCGAATGGCGCAGAGGACGGGGTTAGTTAGGCTAGCTAGAGAGCTGGGGGGTCTCATTGATCTAATACACCTAGAATCCAAGGTTCTTGATCTCTGGATCGTCTTTGAAAGCCAATTTCACATCTTCTTCACCAATGCTCAATCGGATCTTGCCTGTGCGATCGGCTCTTCGAGCTTCCAGACTTATGACACCTGCCTCCATGAGATCAATAACTGACGACCCCATGGCTATTACTCGTGGAGCCTTCGAAGAATGCCTAGCTGCAAACTGCATGCTCTTCGCCTTGGCGGACAGTTCGTCCTTGAGGAGGAATTCTACCATATTATTTCCAGTGTCCATCTTAGCCATTCTTCTGGCTTCGTCAAGAACCTCACCGAGGACGCTCTCTGTGATGCCCGTCCGGCGCGTCCTGGCGAGAAGAGCAGCTAGTAGCAGTTTTGAGGACAGTGAAAGACCTCGTAGGTATTGTTGTAATGGATTTGTCGTGGCCTCATTAATAGCCCTTTTCACGGTGGCAATGGTGACCTTTCCAGCCTTCAATAGCTGCGAGTCTTTACCAACCTTCGCTGCACTCTTACTTGGAGTTCCTGGAATAGCTTCAGACTCCAGAGCATCTGCCTCCGCAAGCTCTACTGCTCTTCTGCATATATCCAAAGCTCGTCTTGCATCTCCACTCACCGCCGCAACCTTCCTGCTTGCGAACTGGACTGCATCTGGGTCGACAATATTTCCAGGAACGCCTTCAAGTCGGGATTGAATTATCTTCATGAGTTGTTCATGGGTATATCCAGGGAAAGTAATTCGGGTCAATCCTACTCCTTGTTAGCTTGGTGTTGCCCACTATATCCAAATAGGTAATTGAGTAGTTTGTTTACCAAGTCTACTGCTGATTTTATTGCTCAGTGTCCTCTCTGGCAGATCCATCGTGTTTGCTACAGCTAGTACAATCAACTTACTGTGCCTGAGACCGGGCCAGTTGAAGAAGTTGTACATGACACTTTGGTTCTTTGTCACAAGCTGATCTAATTCGTCCATTAATACCACACAGGGCACTCTTCGAGGTGTTGGGTGGTTGAATTCTCGCTCTAGGAGGTCCAGTGCGTGTGATGGGCTAACTCTATCTCCTTTGAGGGCTTCCCATAACAATGAATACGATTGATGCGGGTCTGTCACTTTCAGACCATTAATCTCGACAAATATGAAGTCATCAAGCTCGTCTTCCATCACAGAGGCGTTAAGTTGGGCAACGACCTCTCGTACCGTCGCCGTCTTCCCGGTTCCTGGAGTACCAGATATGTAGATGCATGCCCCAGTTCCGTCTAAAATAGCAGCCTCAAGATGTGCATATACAGACGCAAATTCGTCCTCTCTGCAAGGTAACGTTGTAGGAACCGCCGACACATGAAGATTGGACCGAGCAGTCTGGAATGGCGATGAATATACATGGTCTGGATCCAAGACACGCGTTCCGAGTGGAGTAAATTCGAGTGGTTTCTTGACAATCACCCTGGGTACACGTCAGCAAATCGACTCATGGCAAAACTCTGATAATCATTACCTTTTATGGCCCGGCGTTACTAATTTTGACGGTGTTCGAGGTTTTCGAGGCGTTGATATTATAGATGTCTTCTGTCTTTTTCTAGGAGTAGTAGGCTCTTCGCCAATATCATCATCATGGAAGCCATCTTCATCAGTAGTCTTAGCCTCTGTGCGTCTCTTCCTCGTGGCTTTGGTGTCACTCTTAAGGCGGTCAATTAAAGCCGTAACGTCCTCCTCAGCATCATGAAATATATCTTCCCATATGAATTCTTCCGTGTAGGTTGCAGTCCGAGTATTACATCCCCGGCGACAGATAAATGTCTTGCCGTATTCTTTTGACCTGCGTGGAATCTTTCCGGACGGATATCTCGCATAAAATGTTGTACTGGACATGATTACGGCTTTGCCATTGATTGATGCGAGTGGGTTCCAGTCCCAAGACGGTGTTATGTACAGTTCATTCTAAGAGCATCAGCGTTCTTTCTCACCTGATTTACCCTTCCAGACTTACAGGTAGAAAATCTGACCGCTTCTTATGCTTGTTTCTAATCTCCTGCTCTGAAGAGAACCCTATTTCTTGTAAGCATGTAATTGGAATGCCAACCCTCTACACATACACATGACATGAGCGCTCATCTCGTCGTTCTCATCTTCGCCGAACTCGCATATTATGCCTACCCAAGCTCTGTTGCCTTCACCTTCAGCCTTCAAAAGGACGCAGTCGCCAATTTTGCATTCAAAACTACCCATTTTCGCCCCGATTATCTTCTGGTCGTATGATTCCGACGTCAATCGAAGAGGCTTGGATCTTCGTCTGGATGCCGGCGCAGAGGTATCGTCTTCCATCTGGTCACCATCTCCGGTGCTGTTTCCGCCTGAAGGTGGATATTCGTTTTCCTCGTACATCCACTGCCATGGATGATCTTCAAATCCTAGCTCATCGTCAGAATCTTCCCTCGGGAGCTGGCCTCTTGTCAGGAGTCTCCTTGCTCGTGCAGCCTTGGCACTGGATTGCACCGGCAAGGGCGAACCTGCAGACTTGTGAGGCATGTTAAGAATCCCAGGTTATCGTAGGATATCCTGGGAACAACAACTTCCTATGCTATCCTCTAGATAGGACTGCTGTAGTTGTAAGGTTTATCGATTTCGGGCTTTAGCGAGACGCGACTCTCGCGTTTCTTCGGGTCGGCTTCTTCTCGCGCTCAGGGGCGTTTTCAGGGGCGGCTCGCTTGTGCATTTATGCCTGGGGTACTTTCTACGACCCACATCACCACACTTAAGCAACCTACATTGCCTTCAGACCTTTATTAAACTGGAAGATATTCTTCATATTTACTAGTAAGATATTGCTCATTGCTACTGGAGATGATGAAGTACATAACACTGCATGTCCAGTTACGTCTCGAGGTAAGAAATTGCATCTATGACATCCGCCAACCAACAAGTTCACTCTGCTGGTATTATTTGGATACACTAGAACATTGCGACAAGACGTCTGTTCTACAGCTTTTATTTTATTTTCAGAGCGCTGATACGTTTCTCTTGGGCCCGGTGACAGACGTGGCATTGTTATCTTCGTTTGCTTCCTGCTTTAGGTAGGCACAGTTAATGTCGCGTAACCTTCACTTCTATCCCTCCTCCCTCTTCCTCTCAGACAATCGAAGTGTACACTTCACTTTCAAATCCCTCAATCTTTCATCTTCAGAACTGTTTTGATCTGGCCTTGCAAACTCATAAGATATACCCAGGCACTTGAAAGATGGACCTCCTCCAAGAGTGAGTCGTAGCCATCCTTCTCCTTTCGCAGGCATGCTGACTAGTAAATACCAGCTTTGAGAGTACTAACGCACGCGGTACGTATGGGGAGCGCTTATAATATCAATTGATACTTGCTAATCCTTCAAGATTGGGACGAAAACTCGAGTATCGCTCACTCGTCGGATCTGTCCGCCTTTACAAATCTACCAACTCGTAGCAGAGCAGGCAGGGTGTCATCGATAACACAACAGAACCCTAAACACAGGAGCGTGAATAACAGGAACCGGAGTTTAGGTAATCGGCAGGGGGACAATGGCCCAGCCCGTGGCCTCAACAATGCAAACCATCCTTCTTCTCTAGGACAGTTGCACCAAACCAGAGGTAGGCGCTATTCACTATCATATCTTGGTATTTGACTAGAACTCCTAAAGATCTCAATAATGGCAAATCGAGTTACCTTTCTCCAAGTCGAGGAAATCAGCAACCCCAGCATGGGACCAGACAGGATCACCGACACACAGGCAGCGGGATACATAATACTCGAGCATCTCCAGATGTGAAGCCCGGACGATGGGCCAAGGTGCCCAGGTTGGTAACAACTAGAATGAACAACGTGACTATTGAAAAGGAACGAGAAAAAGCGCAGAGTGAAAAGTATTTTCGTTCCGTTGAAGCAGAGACAGAGTACCCAGCCACAGTAAGCTTATTAACCTTTCTATTACAGATGAACTTAAAGCACACAATGGTGGGCTAACATTCTAAGGCATATTATCTCTGGCCAAAAAAAGATATTAATCCAAGAGAGCTACTTGGTTGGAAGCTTGATAAACTAGACGTTCTTAGGAGGGCGCTCAAGGTTATTATTGACTGGGACGACAAAAAGCACTGTCTAACGATAAGCTCGGAACGGGCTAATTCGGATCATACACTAATAGCAGCAATTAAGGGCATCCGACAAGCTGTACAGAGTTCCGAAGCAGAGGTCACCTATGCTTCTCCACTGTATATCGTCACTCCGCCAACTGCGCGCGTGATGACATCGAAAGTCCAGCCAAAGTATGATAGAGACAAAAATATTGTGGGAGTTGAACTAGGGGGACGTCACTTTTCTACGCTAGAGCAGGATATCTGGACATCCAACCGTGAGGCGCTAATCAGCAGGAGCTTGACTAGGTTTAAGGCTCATTTGATAAAGCATACTGCCTTGCTGGCTCCTTTGATAGGGTGGATGCGTATGCGTGTACACTTCGGACATGCTAGGCTAGGAAAAGTTCGAGAGGAGTTCGTACAATCAAAGTATTCCCTCCAGGACTTCACAAAAATGATGGATCTTTCTCGAGTCCGGACGTCAGGAAAGTTTGACCGGAAGTAGGTCACGCAATTTCAGTCTTCTCTACTAAAGAATATCGAACAGAGATCACTAACCTCTATCAGACTCGATGACGCTACACTTGCAGCAAAAATACTGCAAAAAATGGCGGAATCTCCGCATTTCTTCTGCCCTGCCCAAGCCAAAATATTGAGCTTAAAAGATATCAAACCGAAACACATGGGAATAATCTTCATAGATATCCCTGACGGCGAAAATCTCCGGATCGAGGCAGAAGTAGACTACACCCGTGAGGATGGTTTAGGTCAATATCAGATTGGGTCTACCAGGTTATTTCGCGATAACAAGAGAAATAAACGGGTTGAGGTCACAACACTTGACATCGAGAGGTAAGATATAAGCGTGTGCTTTTAGACCCTAAAATAACTGACACCTCTCAGTGAGTTCGATTGGACATTAGAAATTATCACCGATGGCTCGGTGAATGACCTTCCGGACCAGCTAATCAGCCTTATCGATGGATCGCTAGCTGGAAATTCAAAAGAGCGGAAGGATTGCCTGGGATTATTATATCCAGGTGTCTCACCAAAATTCACATATGGCTTGGATGTGAGAACAGTCGTCGTCAGAAGCGTTTACCAGTATCTCCTAAGAGAGTCTGGCTATATTGTCGAAATAGCTGTCTACAGGGAATGGTGCGGCTACAACACAGCCGGAGCGCCAAAGATGCTGTCAAGCGTCTCCATGTTCCATCCAGTTTGGGACGATCAAATGGGTTCCATCGAAAATACAACCAGATCGCGCAACTGGGACGCGGAATTAAACTGCTTTTTTGGGGAGGATGAGGGCGGTGGGATTCGGAAATTCATGGAAGGTGTGGTTTTGATTCAGGGCTTACTGAGTGAGGCAGCTGGAGCCTCTAAGGAACAGCAGGGAGTACTCTGCTCTTTTGCAGGAATGGACGACTTCGCGGGCGGTGCTTAGCTGCTAGTTTCTATACATAAGCCCCAAACTAGTCGGCCACTAATGGATAAAGCTCTGGACTTTATACTTGGCAAAAGAGGAATCATCGCTCATCAGTGACCATCTACGGCGTGATATCAATGGCGACTCTAGGTGCACCAACTCGTCGCCCCTTGGTGAGCTGCATCTTGGCAAGCATTTCATTCCGGATTTTCGTTGTGCATGTCAGATGAGGTCATGCTTTCTGTGTTGCACTAGAGGTAATGACTTTCTGGCGCAAAACTGTAGGTAGGCGATCATCAATATAAGGAACTTCAATCTCTGGCCCAGGGGAGCATACCGTCCTCGACAACTCGGAGGTTATTAGATTTGCCTTGAACTATGCTCTCCAAATCTTTCAAATTCGTCCCAAGCTCGCCGATCTTATTCTCGTAGAATTTTACGGCGTCCTTTGTACTCTGTGCAAATACCATTAATTGTTTGCGCGGGTATAAAAGGATCCTGTAGTTACCTTCTCGACATAGAAGCCAGTACCAACATCCACAATGACATTCTCCTTATCAGCCAAAGTTCCGGGGACATATAGCGACGTGGTCAACGGTACTAATATCGGCTTGTCTGAACTCTAGCTATCAACAGCTGGCTCTCACGGCTGGGAAAATCTCTCATACCTGCAGCCTTTGGTGTTATTCCTGTAGCTATTGATCGCAGGCATTCTCGGAATTTGGCTTGGGCGGCCCGTAATTGTGCGAAAGAATTCGTCAGGTGCTCGAGCTCGTCATCGAGCTGTTTCTTAACCTGGCTTAGTTGTTGCGCAGAAAGACTTGCGAGGTCAACTGATGATGCGGACATTAGTGTTGGGTGGGCATTTCTTGTACATCATGGCTCTTACTAGTTTGCCCCTGTGGAGAAGACATTTTACTTGGATATTGGAAAGCTGTGCTGGGAATTTGGAGGATTGCGTTGGTTTGAGAAATGTCCTGCACGCAATTGATATTGTCATTGAATGCGCCGCCTAACCTAAATCAGTGGCATGCGCACGTGAACACGAAAAATGGGTATTGCTCAGGTATACCAGTGTAGTCACGCACAAGATGAGTGAGTAATTACCTTACAATTTTCAAATGTTAATAAGCTAATTAAAGGGCCAATGCACGTAGACTAAAAGGTTGAAGAGGAAGCGTATTACAAGCTTTATCTGATTATCTATTTCCAGCTAAATCTAACTTTCTTTTCACGCAAGACACATTGCAATTTAACTGCATAGTTTTTCACCTCTATATTGCATTAAAATAGGGTTTGGATTAATAATATATATGGCCTAACGCCTAGTTTGATATCGGCATCAAAAGAGGATCACTCGGGCTAGAAAACCAAGATAACACGCCGCACGCCAAAAATGCAGCTTGAGAGCACCCTTAACGCCAATGCTAGACATAATAATTTATTTACGCGTCTCCCCAAATATTACATCGACGACTTCATCTAAAAGGGTAAAGGCAAGGTGTGCACTTCCCGGTTAGCCCTAGCTGAGGGACAGTGGAACGGTTGTACGTACTTTAATCGTTGGTTATTGAATGTAGCAAAGATCCTCCTGCTCGCAGCTTGTGCGTTGACCCTTCCAACTACACTTGCAGCAAGATCTGGTATAAGAGTAGCCAGCATTAAGCTTGCCTCGGTGCGGCTTTTCGACTTATCACTTGCTGATCGGGGCTTTGCATCCCTCTTCAGTTGCCCTCCTGGCCACATGGCATCTTTAAGCAAATTGACGTATTTGATTATCGACTCTTCTTGGACGAGTTGTTTGAAGTTATCCCGTACCTTCCGCTCTATGGTGCCTCCTAGAAGCTGGTGTAGAACAACGACCACAGCCCGGCCACGCAGCCAATTATTGCCACGGTTCAGCTCAAATACCTCGAGAAATATATCACAGATGGGCTTTACAAATGGCTCCAATTCACGATCCTCGAATGCATTCAACTCAGCCTCCGCCTCTGCTGCAGTCAAGGGATCTTCGCTGATGGTTGCCGGCAGGGTTATAAGCTGACTAGTTGCTGCAGAGAGCAAATTTTGTCCAGCAACTGACAGTTGGTCTAGAACCGGAATGTTTCCTAAAATATCTTCCATCCCGTCACTGACAGAATTATATAATCTAGTCATGATGTCTTTCTTGTCATCCACATCGGAACTGTTGTCACCTCCGGGGCTCATAGCACTTTGAGAGAGAAAAGCGCGGAGTTCTCGACTACGGCAGACGTCCGGCAGGAGAAGCAGACAACGAAGGTACTTTTCCAGCGCCAATCGCCTCTTATGAAGGAAGTCGTTCTGGAATTTCATCACCATCCGCCGTCTTGGAAAATCTAGGTTCCGAACTGAGGGGTATCTCATCCGGAGTCGTTGGTGAAGCTCATGAAATTCGCTATATCGGCGGGTAATGGTCCAGGTAGCGGCGGGCATTTGTTCTCCAGCCTTACGCTGGACTTCGACGAGGTAGACAGCATATTCTCCACCGTCTTCCCCCTTTCCAACCATGATAGATTTGATCTTAATCGTGGACCGTCCGTACAGACTGTTATCACTCTCTTGAACAACGTACTGTTGCCGTTGGAGCTCTTTACGGCGGATTTCCCGCTGCAAGCTAGCCTTTGATTTCCGTAAAATTCGAAGTTCAGCCGTGTTGTTAGTGAGTTCCGCCTTTCTTGTCAAAGAGTCCACAACTGCATCCTGAGCATGAAGTCGATCAATGTCAGTTGTTAGCGCAGTGATAGCTTCTGCTAGACCAAGGTCTCCAGGTGCTGCCTCATGGACCCCTTCTTCAACTCCAGGCTCCTTTTCCTCTTCTGGGTCATCATGTTCGTCGGATATAAATTTCTCCTCATCAGGGAACAAATCGTCATCAGTAAATACACCAATTCTGGAAGATGTGTTCACCAGACCTAAAGATGTGATGCTCGGCTTTTCCTTTTCAATGTCTCTACCAAACAAGTCCACCCGCTTATGATCAACGGAGCTTCTAGGAGAGTTATTGTCATTCTCTGACCCTACGGTTGGCGAGTCTAGTGGTTCATCACCGAAAAGGGACTTTCGTAAGTCTTCCACATTGGGTTTGTCTTCCATAATATTATTTAAAGCGGTTTCCATTGCCTCGACAACATTGTTATCTGGAACTATGGCCTCGGGTTCTGCGTCGAGGCTTTGAACCGAACCAGTCATGCCCTCGTTCTCGAAATCATCATCGTCAAACAAAGGGGAAGTAGTATCTTCATCAAGAGAACGTCGAGACGCCGTCATTTGATCTGAAGGCTGGCTAATGGCGGAAGGAAGATCTGATGATGACACTGCTGTTCGGCGCAAGTCTGCTTTTCTATGCCCCGATCTTCCCGCTGCTCGTAACAAGGGATTTACTTTCGTCGCTACTGCATGAGCCGAAAATGCTCGATCAGGAAATTGGGGTTTGTGAGTGTCGTGAAGTTTTGATGGTGCAATTGGCGATGTTGGGGTGGCTGCAGGTTTAGATGCCTCTTGAGATGTGAGGCATTTGTAGAATAAGTCTGACTTCTTGAAGTTATGGAAATGGTTATCTTGCATGACCTCAAGAGCAGCGGATTGAGCTCTTAGAATTGCTCGCCGAGCGAGAAAATACTGCTCGGGAGTAGCATCTTTGCCTGCTTTGAGAAAATCTCGTACTAGATGCTTTGACGTCGATGGAACGTTGAGCTCAGGTCTTGACAAATATGCTTCGTGAATCTGGGCAAGATCTGTCCGGTCTGCATCGGTCCATGGTGGCAAAGTTGACGGTATCTCATCGTCTTCTACAAAATCATCTTCAAGTGGATTGCGGAACCCATCAACAACAATCCAAAATTGTACCATAGGCATAAGATTTTGTCTATCCATGTACTCCATGAAGTATGATAAGGCAGACGGGTCATGTAGCAAGTCTATCAGTGAGGCAGTTTCAAGCATAGAGACTTGAGAATTGTTGGGGGCGATATTATGGGCTGGTGGATCCAATGATGATATTCCCGCAGCTAGTTGATTGACTTTTTGATCAAGGATGCGTTTCCCTATGTCAAGACGACGCAGATATACCGGATCTTGCCCCTCTTGAAGAGAATCTCTCTTTAATTGACTTGAAACTTCACTGCGAAATCGGCGAGCATCTGAAAGATTGTTCACTTGTCGAATTGCTCGAATAAACTTCTCAAATTTCCGTTCGTGGTCGCCAGGAGACAATCGTGGAACCTTTGCACGCTTGAACTTTGGGGCCGGTGATGCATGTTCATCGAGAGCTGCTCGTAATTTCCGAACAGTGGAACGATCCTGCAGCATTGTTCGACCCTTTGACTATTAGCATAAAACAAGACAATTATCCTAAATAACATACATAAGCCTCCATCGCTTGGTTCCATGTATCAGGATTACAGAGGATCTGAAGGACTGGGGAAAGTACAGCACAGGAAGCGATCTCTCTAATAATAACGTTAACTGCTCTGCTCCGAAGCACCGTTTCCGGTAGTAGCTTCGGCATCAGTTCCTTCGTCAGATTTCGTAGGTACTCCTGCTGTACTAGTTTTGTGTCCGAGTATGCCAGCGATGCTGCCGGGTGCAACTTTCCATCTTTATATCTTGCAGCTATTGCTAGATCCAGCTCTTCAGATTCTGTGACGCTGCGATTCAGATATTTTCCGCGGACGGCAATTTCAGCTTCATGGAAATCTCGAAAGTGTGCCGTCATGATTGGGACAAATCGAGCGGTTATAATCTCGGCCATATCGAGAACCAGAATTCTGTCCCGTAAACTTGTGAGTGCCATCCTTATGGTTTTGTCGACTTCATTGGTAAAGGCGGGATTCTTGCTGATATTGGAATACCACGAGTTGACAAAATCCCGTTCGATAAGATCTAAGAGGTCATCGAGAGCACTGGAAACAATGAAGGACTCTGGGTAGAGTGGTTTACGCTGGTAGGCTTGTCGAGACAGCAGAGCAGTGGTTTCATTTTCCCACGATGATGCGGCGAGGAACGCAGGACCTGCCGGTCGTCGCAGACTGGATCTTTCGCCATACTGGCTTCCTCTAGAAGTGAGAAGTAGCAGACCGATCAAACCGAGGATGGGCAAGACAAGCCCTACCACAAATGCATAACCTGCCCATCGCAATGCGGGGACCCAGCTGACAGCGTAGCCCCAAGCGAAAAAATTGACAATAGCGGCGAGGACCACATGCCAGCGACTCAAGGCCATACTCTGAGAGAAGAGCATGCGTCATTCGAGGGCATGATTAGGTGGTGGTGTGATAAAGAGCTACGACTAGACGGTGTTGCTATTTGGAACGGCACGGAGCTTCGCGATTCGCGTATACCAGAGTAGGTAAATAGTTCCCCACATTCGCACGTGCGCCGGCAGAGGAAGAGATAGTTTACAATGCAGCGTATAACTTGCGGTTGAAATTATACGGTATAAACACATACAGTATCCGGGTATCATGTATTACCATTCGGGGTCTTCTAAACGCCGGAATAATGCAACAAATTTCTTCCCTTTATTCCTCTCAACCTTCTTTCCTTCTTCTGTCTCCGTTCTCATGACCGAGACACACTCATCTGCCTCTTGTTCATCTTCCGGAACTCGTTGGAATGAGGGATGGGAGTCAAAATGCTGCACCATCCAGTTATGGAGGTCTTCGACATCAGTAATAGTGTATATTATCCCTCCCGGACGGACGACGTAGGCATATTCTGAATTCAAAGTCGCAGAAACAATCCGAGCTTTGTGTTTTCGGGCTTTGAAGTGGGGATCTGGAAAGCAGAGGAAGATTTTTAACAGCTGATACTTTCTAAAGAAATTAGGTAGGAATTTCATTGTGTTGGCTCGCAGGCACGCAGCGTTTTGATATAAATGCGCATCCGCATTTTGAGCTCGTAGAGCCTTGATTCGTTCCTGAACATACTCCGTGACTTGTGATCGAATCTCCATGCCTGACAAGCTGTTAGATATCTTGAATATGGAAAGGGTGCGACCTCTCTAACCTAACAGCAGAGTATCTGGTAGCTTAGGAGCAAGCGCAACAAGGAGACCACCAAATCCACACCCAATATCGGCCACTTCGACATCTTTGCTTAGCGTTTGTGTGCCCCCAGGTGCCACATTCAACACAAATGCTGGGTAGTATGGTGACCAATCCATCGTTTCAGGACTGATGGGATACGTTAATTGGTGGTCCGAGAAGGGATTCGCATGGGCTCTCTGTCTATAGAATTTCTTTTTGGGCAGTTCTGGTGCAGCTTCCTCCCGATGAGCGGTCCTATACTCTTCCCGCTTCTGGCGTTTATTCGCAGGGCCCACCATGATTGCGAGATTTAGTAAATATAGCACAGAGGGGCTTTGGAGTTCAGTCTGGGATGCGAGATTGTTGTGCATGAGGGCCACGAGGCTGATCGAGGCTGTCGCAAATTGCTTGCTTACGGCGATCGATACAGACCGCAAGCGCCGTGTGATGTGTGTAAAGCTTCCCAGCCGTGCCAGTTATGCTCCTTACTACAAACGCCCATCCATCCTCTATCATTTTGAGCATTCAAACTCATATTCCTCATATTGTATGAAGGAATGCCAAGAAATAGACTTCTGCCCTCATAGCTTTATATTCCGCCATAATCGTCGATGTCACTCATTTTGTAACGCCTGTACAACCTCCCATTTGTGTGAGGCAGCACACAAGGACATCCCTTTGGAGGCATATCTGATGAAGCTGTTGCTTACCCCCCGACTTTTCGGACCTCACACAGACGAGCTATACCGTTAAGCATGTCTTGGTTCTCTATCCTTCCAGCGAGCATCTCATTTATCGAGACTTGGGCGATACGTATCTTTGTAAGTAGCTCAGACCTTCCTAACAAGAGACTACCTTTCTGACCAGCTATCTAAGGTTATACTTGGAGCTTTGACTATAGGCCCCTGGCTACTGTTCATCGTATACGACGTAGTCTTGTACATATTTCGTGCAGCAACATACGACATACCTTACATCGGTGGCCGGGCAAGAAACAGACCGCGGCCCAGAGCGCCCAGCTTAACAGAGAGACCCAGTGGCAGATCCCGGACTTTTAATTTAACAGTTCCTGGAGGCTCTACGGCTGTGGAATCAGAAGAGGGGAAATCTGCAGAGCTCAAACAACGCTCCGAAGGACCAAGTGACGAGATGAGCAAAAGCTATGTAATGGTTGACGACTAACGCGGTTTTACAACATCAGTTCCAACTCTTCAGGATATTCGTTGGAGAACTCTCAGCAGATCCCCAGTGACTCCCATGGCGGTGACTTCGCCTCCAGCCCCTGCCCCTTGAACGATTAAAGGGTTGGCTCCATATCGCTTTGTGTAGAAGCTGATGATGTTATCGCTGCCTTTGAGGGAGGCGATTGCGTGTGAACGATCAAACTTCTCTAAGCCAACTTTAACGACATTTTTTTCCACATCAATACTTCCTACAAACCGCACGACCTTGCCTTCCTTCTCGGCCGAGATTTTAGTTTCCTCCATCTGAGCATCAAACTCAGGCAGACGCTGCAGAAATTCGTCTCCACTCGCGACGCTCTCCAGTTCCTTCGGAATCAGGCTCTGGACTGGGAAGGATGTAGGCGACTCAACCTGCAACCCGACTAACCGTGCAAGAATTGTCAATTTTCTTGCGACATCCAAGCCATTCAGATCGTCTCGGGGATCCGGTTCTGTATACCCTAATTCCTTAGCCTTTGCAACCTCTGCAGACCACTTACCTCCAGATCCCTCGGTAGGCGCGAAGGAATTGAAGAGGAATGACATGGTTCCGCTGAAGACGCCTTCGATCCTCGTTACAGAGTCTCCTGTATCTACCAGGTCCTTGAGTGTAGAGATGACGGGTAGACCAGCTCCCACTGAGCTTTCGTGGTATACTCCAGCACCGGAGGATGCCGCGGCGGCAAAGATATCTTGCCAAAGCTGGTACGAGCCGGAGAATGCTTTCTTATTCGGTGTGACGATGCTGATGCCACGAGATAAGACGTTTGGATATTGGTCTGCGATGTCCTGCGAGCTGGTATTATCCACCAGGATAACCTTCGAGGGGGCTGCGGCCAGGAATTCAATGGTCTTAGTCAAGGGAAGCGGCTGTTGCGTGGAGTCTGCAAGTTTCGTAGATATGTTGTCGAAAGGCAGAGGGGCATATTGTGGGCTATATAAAATCTTCTTGCTTCGAGAGATGAGGACCAGGGATAGCCTGGGCGATGATGAATTTGCCGCGAGTCGCTTAGAGAGGAATTCCAATTGTGAAAGGAAGCATTTTCCTACCCCGCCAGCGCCTGTTTATCTCATGAGCTTTGATATCGATGTGGGGTAGAAGGAATCATCATACCAATGACGGCGATGTAGACATCCTTTGGGGTAGGCATAGCTAGATTTGGCAAGGCAAAAAGAGATTGAGAGAGTAGAGATAATCTGATGGTATAGCAATACCTTCGAATCCAGCGCAGTGGCCGAATTGAAGAGACTTATTATTTCTTTTTGTGTTGCAGCGCGAGCACGTCAATGGTTGACACCCTACCCTGGCTACCCGACACCACAAGCGAGGTCAGCCTTGCCTCCCGCAACTCAACCAGAGCTCCATACGAAAGTCTATAGTCTGCTTTAGCTTGTGTTCCATCGAGAACTCGCTTTTGACCCCACTAATAGCCGTAGAGATGTCCTCAGACTCTGGCCTCTACGGGATCCGCAGGCCCAAGAACACTCCCAAAGAGACCTCCTCCTCCACTAGCCTGGCCTTCACCTCCACGCTCTCCAGCCTCATCTCCAACGCACCCACGGCCCACCAGCGCGGACGACCCCGCGCCTCGAAGACGAAAGAGGATATCTTCTCTGTGCATAACAAGAATTCCAAGAAGCGCGCAGCTCGGGATTTAGAGCGAGATGAAGAAGAGAGCAATGAGCAGGTCCACAAGAGAGATATCGGCGCCGTCGACGACGCCCTCCTGCACCGCTCGAAGCGCAAGATGGCGGAGAAGACGAAGAAGTACCGTGCTATGAAGCGCGGGGAGTACGTTCCCGGAGAGAAAGAGCCCGAGTCCCTAATCGACTTCGATCAGAAATGGGCTGACCGGCTGCGCGAGGGGAAAAACGACTCCTCCTCCTCTTCCGAATCCGGATCCGACGATGATAGCAGGTATGAGACGGTAGAATACGAGGACGAATACGGCCGAAACAAAACCGGCACGCGTGCCGACGCCATGCGCATGGAGAGGAAGAAACTCCACCGTGCTCTGGGCCAGGAGGAACTCGATCGCATGTCAGCGCGGCCGTCGATGCCGACGCAGCTGATCTACGGCGACACGGTGCAGACAGCGGCGTTTAGCCCAGAGGAGCCGATCGCCGCGAAGATGGAAGAGATAGCGGCGAAACGGGACCGCAGCCTGACGCCGCCGGAACAGAAGCATTACGAGGCGGACAAGGAGTTCCGGATTAAGGGGGTGGGATTCTATTCATTCTCGAAGGACGAGGGGGTCCGGGAGAAGGAGATGAGGGAGTTGGAGCGCGAGAGGGGGGAGACGGAGCGCATGAGGAGGGAGAGGGAGGAGAGGATGGAGAGGAGGAAGAAAGAGATTGAGGAGAGGAGGAGAGAGATTGGCGAGAGGAGGGCGAAGAGGCAGGCGGACAGCTTTCTGGATGGACTGACTGCGACAATGGAGAAGCCGGAAGGATGAAGGTGAAGAGGGGAGGGGAGGGGAGGGAGCGACCGATAAAGTCGAGATGAATTATATATGTCCTCTCATGGCCTTATATGCGGCAAGGAGATGGCAACCGGACCTTTGTAGGGCTTTTGACTGGGTCTATGTTCAAATGGATGTCCAAACGGATGCATAACAGCGTGAAAACGTTCTCGATCTGAGCAGGTGCTGCCAGTGTCTTTCTAGATCTATATTCACTGATCACCACAATTATGGTTGAAAGATGGTCAGTTAGAGATGTAGATAGTAATATGGCTACAGAGGTATACTAAGGCTATATAAATAATAAATTCCTCCATCCGATACTTAATCCCACAGAGATGCCATCATATGCCCACCCCTTTTTCGTGTTCCCTTTGTTCTTACGTCGTGCGAGCCCCAGAGTACGCCTATGTACCCGAGAATATTAAAACGCCTTTACCACTCGACCCATATGTACACCGAAAATGGATACTCCCACACTCCGATCCCAAGTGTATGTCAACAACAATCAATCACTCAGCTATCCATGCACAGGCGCAGGAGGCTGGCGTGCGTTCGCTCAAGGACCGACCGAACGTCATTGACCCGTCCAGCCCCGTACTTCGTCTATCCAACGGCTCGGCTATCAAGGGCTCGGTCTCATTTAAGTAGATGATGACGGGATGGCCCGTGTCGTCCATGAAGGTTTGGGCCTGGCCGTTTCCATTGATGCGCTGCTTCACGCAATAGGGTGGTATGATCAGGTCCTGTGAGGCGATGCGACGCTCTTCAATCTTTACAACCTTTGAGTAGTAGGGAATGAAAGTGGGCGTCGGTGGCATCATGGGCCAAGATCCTTGACCTCCTACTTTTGTAGGACCCGAGCTATACGTGCTGGTGGTGGGTGGTGGTGCTGTTGAGGTTGATGCGGACATGCTCGCGCCGGCAGAACTTGTATCGTTCACGTAGAGGAAAGCCTCTAACAAAGTGTTGTTCCAATAGCAGAACCATGGGTTTTCCCCTGGCATTGCAACGCCGTTGCCTGTGAAGTCGGGGTATGTGTCTCTCTCCGGGAGGTGGGCTTCACGCTTGGAATTGGAAGTTGGGGCCGATAGCTTGTTTTCCTCGACGATGACCATCTTATCGTAGAAAGCTTGGAAGAACCAGGCTGGGCCTCTCTTCGGATCGTACACATCTCTTGCGATAAACAGCGGCTGGGGTCGGTGCAACACCGGAGGCTGCGCACCATATGACCAGGAATTTAAGGGATTATTGCCCCAGCCTAATAAAACGTCGTTGTCGGCTGCGGGATTGACACCTCCAATGAAGGAGACTTCCATCTGATAAGGAATAGTGAGCGGCGGGAAGAGGCAAGACCAGGCATTGCTTTGCGCCGCATTTACGCACGAATTTGGGAGGGCGGTTGGGGTTGGAAGTGATAGCTGGAAGGTGCCTGTGGGGAGTATTGGGAGGTCTGTAGGTGGAGTGCTGAATGCAGATGCGTCGAGGGTTGTCGACATCGTAGCCGAAGCGGGGTTGGAGCTGTTCGGGGTTGGTCAGTTGACAAAGGCCGAGACCACTTGAAGGAAGAGGTATGCACTTACGAATTGCTGTTATGGTGTTGTTTATTATTCATCGAATGCTTGTGCCATAACGCGGCAAGCACTCCCACGACTATGATGATGAAGAGAATGAGGGTCACCAGGACGAGGACAATAGCCCATATGGGAACGATGCCACAGAGCCTCTTCCGTGCAATCCTCTGCCATTTCTTCAGCTCGGGCTTCTCAGAATCGTCGACGGGTATGATATTGGTATTATGGGTGGAGTCGGACATTATGCTTCGTGTCGATCGACGGGATAGGGGAGCGCTCAGGTCCTCCTGGGACGAGAACTCGGGGTTGCGGGTCGCCAGACCAATACCGCCAGCGCCTGGAGGAATCACTGCAACAGCGGGCCGGGTTTTCCTTGCAAATGCCTCATCGGGATACTGCGAGTAGGGCGGGAGCTGCTCGGTATGCCCATCTGGGCCGATGATATCGGCCACCTCTTCTCCGTCCGGACCTAGGCGACGATGGTAATCGTTGTTGCGACCCGGAAACCCAACCTGGACCGGCGGGGCCCGCTGCGAGGCAGCATCCGCCTCCGGGACCGTGTTCTGAGGATACAACCCGTACGGGTGCGTCGGTCCATTTGGTCCCTGGTACGATCTTTCGGGCGGACGGATCGTAGAGGTGGTTGCCATGCTCGCCGTTCGTGTTAACTGCGCATCTTGAGCGTACATCTGATATGGGTGTGAGGGGCCGGTAGGGCCACGGTAAGGGGATTCTGATCTGACGAACGCTGCATCCGTTGAGACGCTCGACGACCGGGTCGGGAGGGCGCCCGACGCGAACGCGGCGATCGAGGTAGTCCTCGATGCGATCGGGCCCATGGCCCCATCGTGTCGTAGGGTAAGAGAGTTGCGGTTGGGCTTGGACGTGCTCGAGGGTCGTGGAGGAGGCGTACGTCGGTCCTGGAAGGGATCCTGCGGCTGCGGCATCGTGATCGTGGGGATTCGAACGTGATTCACGACCACGCTCACTGGCCTGAATCCATCGGCCACGCCCGCCGGCTCCAGGTCGTAATCGTCGTCGGCGGTGTAAGACGTCGGCATGGTCGTTGATGCTCTCCTGTCGATGCCAAGAGAGGAACGACGGTCGGGGGGGGCCATATCGACTGGAAGCGCCTGTCGAAGGGGGGAGGAGGGCTGGCTTCCGAGTCCCTGGTGCTCTAGGGGGGGGGGGGGGCTACTGTCGCGAGACCATCAATTGCGGAGCGGCGGCTCGCTCGCGACGCATCCAGAGGGAGGATGGAAGGGGATGGTTGAGGTTGAGAAATTGTGATGATGGGGTGGCACGTCTGGGTGGCTCGGTGGAGGGTGAGAGTGGAATGGGTTGAAGGGGGCAGTGTGGTGTGGTGAGAGCGAGGCAGAGGAGACTGACGGGCTGGTGGATGGTGGAAACTGGCTGGCCCGGGTCGCTGACACCGCAACCACACAGATGCACGGCTATACAGTAAGTGGCTGCTCGATGGGGGAAGGTCGGTAGGCGAGCGGGTTCACCTGGGTGCGCAGCAGCAAGCGAAGGGTTTGAGGGTAGGAGCGGAGTACGAGGTACGAAAAACAGTGCGAAGGGGGGGCAAGAAGAGACCGTACTGTGCTTGGCGCTGTCTTGGCTGGCACAGTTGCCGTCGTCAGGGCCCAAAGAGAAACACACCATCCACATAAGAAACACCATGCCCTCTCTATATTACACAGGACAGGTCGAGAGCATTGGGTCCTCGCCCCCTCTTCTTCTTCTTCTTCCTCCCCCTCCTCCTCCTCCTCCTCTTCTTCTTCTTGCCTTCCCCTCTCATCTCTTCCCCTCCCCCTTGTGCCGTGTGTGGGGTCCAGGCTATTTTATGCCCTTCTTGATCCAGAAACAGGCAATTCTATTCAACCCTAGTCCTGAAACGGAAGGGCAGTTGGTGCCTTGTAGATAGTGTGTTTATGCCTCAGGCATTAACAAACCCGATGTCTCCATTTCCTTGGTTTCTGGACGGATCTGGCGAGATTTCTCCCGATGAGCCACCACCTCTCGCGCTGGCGGGGGAACCGCCATGAACCCTTCGATCCCCGAGACTGAGCGCCCCCCAAACTAGACGATGGGTGGGGCCTAGCAAGAGCGCGCGAAAGGTGCCTCCAGGATCACGTCTCTTCATGCTACAGTACCGTGCTGTCCTGATTGCGTGGGTGCCCCAACGACCAGCCGTAAGGAAGGACGTCGGCGTGGGATGCCTTCGATCTCCGTGCTGCTCACCCCCTTCCCCGATACCCTTCCTCCCCGCCCTCAACACCCGCCCAAAAAAACGTACGAGACAATCGCCCGACGGAGCAGCATCCAGGTCGCGTCAGCATTTCCTGTATATACTTCTTGTACTGTAAGTGATGCCCACGCAGGGGGGCTGCCGGCAATCGTACGATGGCTCCGTCGCCCGCGTGGATTTAGCTCCCTGTCATTGGCCGACGGCGTCCTTAGGGCCTGGCAACAATTTCTAGCTTTTGGCGATAAACCATTGTTCCCTTCTCGCCCCTTTATGGATCCTTAAATATATAAATTCCCCTCCCCGCGACCAGGAGTTTCTCCATTCACTCCTGCTCTGTTCCTGCCCGCCGCCCTTCTCTCTCCTCAATTCCTCCTCCGCCCTTCTACCATCCTCTGTTCCCCAATTTTCTTTCTCGCGTGCCGCAGAACCCCTCGTCTCCATAGCTTCACCGCCCCACCATCATGTCTTCCCGTCCACAAAACATCGGCATCAAGGCCATTGAGATATATTTCCCGAGCCAGGTAGGTTCGAATGCCATCTTGCTCGTGCCCTGCTCATTCTCCGTCCGCAGTGCGTTGACCAGGCCGAGCTGGAGAAGTTCGATGGCGTCAGCCAAGGCAAATATACCATCGGCCTCGGTCAGACCAAGATGAGCTTCTGCGACGACAGAGAAGGTAGGGAGACGGTTTCCCGAACCCCCAGCCTGCTGTCTGACTGTGCCTCCTGCAGATATCTACTCGTTCGCCCTCACGGCCCTGTCCAACCTCCTCCATAAGTACCAGATCGACACCAACAGCATCGGCCGCCTCGAGGTAGGCACCGAGACCATCCTCGACAAATCCAAGTCCGTCAAGTCAGTCCTGATGCAGTTATTTGGCGATAACACGAGCATTGAAGGCGTGGATACGGTCAATGCCTGCTACGGTGGCACGAATGCCGTCTTCAACAGCATCAACTGGGTTGAGTCGTCCGCCTGGGACGGACGAGACGCTATCGTCGTGGCAGGGGACATTGCTCTCTACGCCAAGGGCAACGCCCGCCCGACAGGAGGAGCTGGCGCCGTTGCCATGCTAATTGGCCCCAATGCTCCCATCGTCGTGGAACCTGGACTCCGGGGCAGCTACATGCAACACGCATATGACTTCTACAAACCAGATCTCACCAGCGAATACCCAATTGTCGATGGCCAATTCTCGATCAGGTGCTACACCGAAGCCGTTGATGCGTGCTACAAGGCATACAACAAGCGGGAGGCCACCCTGAAGGCCCTAGCCAATGGGCATGCCACCAATGGCAATCATGACGAGGACGCCGAGACTAAGACCCCGCTTGATCGATTTGACTATATGACCTTCCACGCCCCAACCTGCAAGCTCGTCTCGAAATCCTTCGCCCGCATGCTCTACAACGACTACCTCGCCAACCCTTCCGCCTCGGTCTTTGCTGAGGTGCCTGCTGAGCTGCGCGAGATGGAGTACGAGAAGTCGCTGACCGATAAGCTCGTGGAGAAGACTTTCATGGGCCTGACGAAGAAACGCTTCGTCGAGCGCGTGCAGCCCAGCATTGAGGTCCCCACCATGTGCGGAAACATGTACTGCGCCAGTGTGTACGGGGGACTGGTCAGCCTCTTGGGCAACGTGGACAGCGCCAATCTCCAAGGCAAGAGGATAGGCGTCTTCAGCTACGGTAGCGGTCTTGCCTCGAGCTTGTTCTCGCTGAGAGTCAAAGGATCTACCGATGGCATCCAGAAGACCTTGAACCTGAAGGAGAGACTTGCGGCGCGCCGAACGGTCGCCCCCGAGGTGTATGACGAGGTATGATGAAATTTTTCCGTGTCAAATTGAACCAGTACTAATCCAATCTAGATGTGCGAGCTGCGCAAGAAAGCCCACCTGCAAAAGAGCTATACCCCATCCGGCAGCCCTGACACTATCGCCAAGGGCGTCTACTATCTCGAGAGCGTCGACGACATGTTCCGCCGGAAGTATGCAATCAAGGCGTGAATTTTTACCTGGCTGCGTTTGTTTTGAGGAGTTCTTGAAGTGGCACCCCACACTGCGTCTACATAATAGATCATTTTGATAAACCGTTCTTTTTGATAGACACCATCCATCTCCATCACCATCATCAAGAGGGATTCGGGAAGAGGACTTCCGGTAACATGGGAACGATTTTTTATTGTCAAGCAATCGCATGTTCATGTTCTAGGAAAGGGGGCGCACTAAAGTGGCAAGCAACTTTTGAACATAGAACCAACCTAGAGGGTGACGCGTATGTGCATCTACATACTGAATGATGGTAGTCCCGTACTTATTATGGGCCGTCGAACAAAGAAAGTAAATATATATTAACTTGCATTCAACTGCAGGACCAGAACTGTTTATCCAGAATTTTGGATATCCGATCTTTCCTGAATGTGAGGACTGAACGCATCAGATCCGTAACCCATTTCATTAAAGTCCAATATATATATGTATCTATAGTCTAGTCGTCCCTACCACAGGCCCCCACGCTCCAAGCACTATAGTTTTGTCAACCGCTCAGGACCAGCCTGGCTAGTTGTCTGCGCTGCCTTCTCCCTCACCCTCTCCCTCACTTCCTCAAACGTCCACGGAACCAAGCCCGTCACCTCCACAGCCTCCTCCTCCAGCGTCTTCGGCTTAACCACCACCCCCTTCGTCTTCACCCGCCCGGGATCCTCCACGACATCCCGAATAAATCCCGCCCAGCGGTCAAGATACCTACTCGATGCAGGCAGACTCTTCAATATCATAGCAAAACAATGCGGCATGGCCTCATACTCCTCAAACACCACCGGCACGCCCTGGCGCGCCACCTGCACCGCCAGCGCCTTATCCTCGTCGGTCAATAGCTCCGTGCCCGTGCCGATATACATCGGACAACTTCCCTCCCAGCTCCTGGCCACCAGGGGAGACACCAATGGATGCGCTAGCATGCACTGCTCGGCATACAGGTGCCGGCGCGGCGGATCCGCCGGCCAGATCGCGCATGGAGGGTACTGCACGTCACGGCTGGGTGCCGGAAGGTAGTCGTAGCTGGCATTGGCCTCGCATGACGGCGAAGAGTGCGTGACGTCGGCCCAGGGACTGCAGAGCGCGAGGCCCGCGGGTATGGGGACGTCACGCGGCTGGCCGTTCCAGAGGATCGAGCGGCCCCGTCGGCGGAGCGCGAGGATGGCCTGCAGGAGGGCGAGACACAGGTTCCCGCCGGCGCTGTCGCCGCTGAAGACAATGTGGGCGGGGTCCACGGGAGCGTGGAGCGAGCCCGAGGGAGGGTATAGAAGGTTGAGATAGGATACCAAGGCGTCGAGAAGGGCGGAGGGGAAGGGGTTCTGGGGAGCCAGTCGGTATCTGACGCTGAGACAGCGGCCCTTGGTGAGCTTGGCTAGCTCCTTGGTCGTGGGCCGGTGGGATGCTGGATCCAGGAGGTAGTACGCACCGCCGTGGAAGTAGAGAACCGTGATGTCGGACGAGACTTCTGCCATCAGAGCATTGTACTTCTCTTCCTCGGAGATATCTGGAAGCGGCGACTCTGGCGCCGCATCTGCTCTGTATGCCGTCCACTCTGCCTCCACGGCAGTCAGTTGAGGCTCTTGATACCCGCCTGGAGCGTCTCCCGGCTCTCTCAAGCTATCAATAGCTTCGAAAACCGCCTGCCGAACGTCATCCTCTCCGGGCTGTTGCAGCGTGACCTTGCTAACCCATATCCTCCCCTTGATGCCGGGATCTCGCAGAGACAGCTTCTGGACTTTGGAAAGAGGTTGAGGGGAGTCCGTGACGAATGACCGGATGACGTTTATCACCAGGGCGGTTCGTAGGTCCCATTGCTGTGAACTTTCCGAAAGTCCAAGCGTGTGATACAGCGCCGTTTTCCCTATCAGCGGGACCTTGGGAACCAAAGCCTTCAGTAGAGGAAGCGATGGTTCCATAGTTCAAATGGTGTTCAGGTGTAGAGAAAAGAAACGTGTAATAAGGTATATGGTCTAGGAGATGTCATTTATTATGGGCTCTATTCGTAATTATACCGCTATTAAATGAAGTCTAAAATGATTGAGACGTTCACAAGACGATGTACCTCACATGTCGTCCCCGCCATAGAACCTGACGCAGCAAAATTGAGCATGAACCTCGGTAAAGGATCTCCCACATTCATGCCCCACAAAACACTTCGAGCTCTATTTTCCCCCACAAAGACAGCCTTAATAACTGTGGGATATTGAGAAGGTAGGGGAGTCAGAAGGGGATAGTAGACTCAGGAGTATGGTACAATATTCACGTTAGCTTTACAGCGAGATGCTCTTGGAGTCTAGCGTTAGATCATGCAAAGTGCTGCTGTTATGGATAAACAGCAGAGCACGTTATGAGTTATAATGAGAGCGATGAGAAGGGCGAAGACCAATATTCTTGATGTATAAGACGTTATCACTTGTATAGCTATGATATAACCTATTGATACATTCCTATTCCCAGATAGACGTAAATACCCTTGCGCGCTGTAGATATCCGTACAAAGAACCCTATCTCGTCACATTGCGGAGCTAAGCACTACCAGGGGCCTCCTGGGAGCCGCTCCCCGAGGCGAGCGTCTGGTTTGAAGTAGTACTCTTGCTTCCCCCGGCCATCTGCCACGCTGGGATCGTCGCTTTTCCTGCTGGGATACCAGCGCTGAACGGACTGCCACTTCTGCCTTGAAGAGAGGCAACGGACTCGACACCCCCTCCGCTACTCACTGAAGCTGGTTTCGGTGCGGCTGCGTCACTAGGAGCGGCCCCATTAACGTTTGCCGAGTTGGAGCTCGTGGGCGACGAGATGCCAGCGCCTACTGCGCGGGCATAGGGACTGGTGCTCGAAGTTAGGGGTGGATTCATTCTTTGCCCCATCAGAGTCTTCAAGCTCTTCAACTCTGTGTTAAGCTCCTTGAGTCTGTTGTCTAGCGACTCCTTCTGGCCCTCCATAGCCTTTGGCACCAGGTCTTTAATCCTCCGTACGTCGTCAGTAATATTCTTCGTCTCTTCGTCTCTGCGTCGGCTAGCCGTCTTCAGTTCGCCTATAACGCTCTCGACTTCGGCCAAAGCACTATCCAGTCTCTCTGTCCGTGACTGCTCCGAATTCTTGAGGGCCTCTGTGTCTTTTGCCAACTGGTCCAGCAGCGAAAAGGCCCGCTCAAATGACTCATCGATTGCCTTCTTGTCTTGCTCCAGCTGCGGCGTTGTTGGTGGCGCAATCATGGGATAAACATAACGCTTTTGCATAAATGTTATTAACGTAATGTTTCGTTCTACGCAGTGGAAAATGCTCATACCTTCGCCATGAAATAGAGTCCATAGCCTACTCCTCCCATTACCGTCGCCATAATGAACCAATCTCTCCAGTCCCTTTTAGGCACCTCAGGTGGTGGCGGGTGCTGCCATTGATATTGTTGATAGCTCCCATAGGCCGGCTGAGGTGGCCTACCTACTTGCTGGGGCGCATAGTTTGAGTAACTCGGTGCCTGTTCACCGCCCGCTCTTGCTAATGCCGTATCAATTTCTTCTTGTGTCAGATTCTTAGACTGAAGAAATGCTATCCTATTCTCTACTGGTGATGCAGCAACACTTGGATCCTGAAGGACTATAGAGTGTGGTCAGCACTGGCGAACTTGCAAGGCCGTAATCTCTCACATGTAACCTGACTGAGTTAGCGATTTCCCATACGATTAGTATGGTGACCATGGAAGCAACATACTGCAGACGTGACAAGGTCTTCTCGGATCGCCATGATTAGCTCAGGGCTATCGTTGATGCTTTTGTTGCTGTAATTTTGATCATCTACCTGCCACCCAAGATATGGCAGGCGATGGCCGGGAACCGAGGCTCAAGCTGTGATGGTGTAGTAATTTTGTCATCCCCAGTCGACTGGCCGCCACCATTCCATATTAGGTTAGTATACACGTGACTAAATTCATTGCTGCACTAAACCTAATTAGGTTGTTTACTATGTTATCTACGTCCACCTATGATAGTAATGCTTGAGCTTGAAATACGACTTGATCAACTTTAACAACAAAACAACGAATCTAGTCTACTCGTTGCTACAGGCAGCATTCCTGGCCGTCGTATTTGAGCGCATCACATTACCGTCCACTACGCTTGGTAGCAAAATATATAAAGGCATGTCGCAAGATACGGGTATTTTCTCTGTGCGCCGCCCGCGAGAGGTGAGAATCTTGTCCATACACTCAAGTCTATCAAGCTGGCGCAAATCTAACTCCAGCTGACATATATATAGACACTCGGAGGTATCAGCCATAACTCTAATCTCCCACAACCTGCTTCGGCCTTAAAACGATCGAGCTCCATATCGGGAATGAATAATGCGCCCTTCACTGTAGGACATGCACGATCCATTTCCGGGTCTCGCGCATCTTTGGCCCCCCCTCGCCCGAACCAACCACTTTTCCAACGAGCATCCTCTGGAGCAAATTTGGCTGATATGGGTATCTCATCAATTAAACGTACCTCATTCCAAGATAATGGCGGGCGCAAAAGCTACGCACCAGGTGGAATGAGTCAGCCCTCGGGAGAGGGATTGGAGCGAAGAAGCAGCGTCTACAGATCGCGGGCCTCATATAATACGGCCGTGAGCCACCAGAGTTTCTTCCAACAAGCTCCACCGCCGGCAGGTGTGCCCAGAGATCCACGGCCGCTGAAAGACCGCACATACCAGATGAGGATCGGTCAGGATCTCTTGGACTACTTGGCGGCCAACAACTTCGAGATGGAGATGAAATATAGTCTGAAGCAGGACATAGTCAAGTCACCAACCCAGAAAGACTTCAACATGATGTTTCAATGGCTCTACCACCGCATAGATCCAAGCTATCGATTCCTGAAAAATATCGATCAAGAAGTCCCTCCTATCTTGATCCAACTCCGATACCCATATCACAAAAGCATCACCAAAAGCTCACTTTCCGCTGTTGGATCTCAAAATTCATGGCATTTATTTCTTGGCCTACTACACTGGATGATGCAGCTAGCTCAAATATTGGATGCGTACACTGCTGGCCAGTACGACGAGGCATGCGCCGAAACGGGTGTGGATGTCAGTGGAGACCGAATAATCTTCGACTTTCTCAGTGGTGCATATCGGGACTGGCTGGCCATGGATGAGGATGCTGGAGATGAGGATCAAGATCGTGTTCTTGCACCTCACATCGAAGCAATGGCAAAAGAATTTGACATATCTAATTCTAAGTATCTGGATGAGATGCAAATTCTTGAGGTCGAGCACCAGCGCCTCCAAAAGGATATCGAAACTCTTGAAAAGTCGGGTGCGGATGTCGCTACTCTTGATCGCAATTTCAAGATTATGGAAGAGGATAAGGTTAAGTTTGAGGAGTTTGATAATCGAATGAATCAGAAGGCAGAGAAATACGAGGCCCGTATCCAGTTTTTGCAAGAGGAGCTTGACAAGGTTTTGCTAGAGCTAAAAGAAGCGGAGGATGAGAGGTCAAACTTACAAAAATCAGTCGATGACCAGGGAATCAGTATGGCAGATATTGACCGAATGAACTCCGAAAGAGAGCGCCTTCAGAAAGGGATCGAATCCACCTCCCAGCGTCTTGAGGAGGTCAAGAAGAAGGTAACAGAAAAGGAGTCCGAAGCTAGCCGCAGGCTAGAAGAGCTGGAACGTATGGTCGATAAGTATAACAGCCTGGGATACCAAATAGGCCTCATTCCTGCAACAGCACAGAATGCAAAAGGCAAGAATTATGAGCTAAGGGTGATCGTCAACGAGGGACCAAATTTCTCGTCCTCACAAATGGGTGTATCCTCCAATTCAGGGAGCAACCCAGACAGCGACAGGCTATTAGCCGACCCTGTCACAGGCTATCAACCAGCACATATCCTGAGTCTGGATCTTCGCGGTCAGGTCAAGGCCAATTTCCTCGCCCTGCGGAAAGAAATATCAGGGCGACGGACGGCCGCAATGGACGAGATGATGATGGACCACGATCTTTTAAACGGTATAAAGGAGGCTATTGAAGACAAAAGAAGTGAGGTCGAAGCCCTTGAGCATCGTGTCAGAGCTGCAGAGGGAGAGTATGAGAAGACGAAAGAGGTGAGTGGACAAGAGTATCCAAAAATACGTGATTGATACTGATAGTAAGTAGGTCACAGCCACACAAAAACTCGCCTCCGATGCTCAGATTGAGAAGATGGAAAAGGAGTTGGCTAAGATGCGGGCAGGTCTGACAGAGTCTGTGCAGCTAATGGAGCAACGGGAGATGAACACGAACATTGAGTATGTGAGACATTCAATACGCCGATATTTTGGTACTAACACTTGTTAGATATGAGCAATTAACGCTCCGCGCAAACGCCCTCCGAGAAGAGCTTCACACAGAGATAGGAAAGCTATTAGGCGACGTTATCAAATTCAAAGTTCACATTCAGAAGAGTATCGAAGACTACGAAGGCTTTGTGACAGACGAGGTGGAGCAGGAGCTTGGAGGAGATGATGAGGCAAGAGATGATACCCAAGATCTGGAAAGGAGTGAAATTGCCGGGCTGCACGGCAATACGAGGTAGTCGGGGACATGGTGTTTACGGTAATGATGGGTAATGATGAATGAAACGGTCGGAATCTGCTTCACATGCTTAGATTATGGTTGTTCTGGACATAAACTCGTTGTACATAACCAGTTGTGCAATTATAGCACGAAATGATATCTGCGAGCTCGTATTTTTCTCGTGTAGACGGGATGCATGGACGGGGTTGGGAGCATGTGACGTTGTTGAAGTCCTTTGTGCCTTATCTACAAGGCATAAATATACGCGCCATTACCGCCTGTCCGTCGTTCGCCTCGTTCTCCTCCCATCTTTCGCCTCACAAAGTTCGCCATTCTTGCTACCCTCACGCTTGCTAAGGGGTTATTGTTGCATCCTCGTCTGCGCTGGTGGTTCTCATAATACCATCGTATTTAATTTCCGTCCCGGATCTGTCATCGCCCACCGAGTTCCCGCACCTACACACCGTCCCGCCCTCACAGTCAACCAGCCTCGCTCGCCATGGCTGAGGTATCCTCTACCAGGTTGTACCTGGGTAATCTGCCTAGGAATGGTAAGTATATCTTTGCTTAGAAATTATCTGCGATGATTCCAGCCCTACGAATTGGTGACTGTGCTAACTTCGTTGCAGCGACCAAGGCTGATGTGGAGTCGCATTTCAACACCCATGGTACCGGAGAGATCACTGAAATCAAGCTCATGAATGGCTTCGGGTTCATCGAATACAAGGATGCTATGGATGCTCGCGATGTCGTCCCTGGTAAGCTCCATCATGACAATTACGTCCGTTGAAAGTGGCTTATCGTTCTCGCAGCCTTCCATGGCTCGGACTTCATGGGTGAGCGTCTGACCGTCCAGTTCGCCCGAGGCACTCGAAACCGTGAATTTCAACCCAACGAACGTGCCGCTCCACGTCCCAGACGTACCCCACATCGCATGCAAATCTCTGGACTTCCAGTTGAGACCAGTTGGCAGGTCTGTAATCCCCCGTTCCTTCACCCGGATTCTTGGATCTGAGAACTTGCTATTTGGACTCTGAGCAACATACTATTTTGGACGCCTTAACTCCTGTTGAATCCAACCTTTGGAAAGACTCGTAAGTCCTGGTCAGCATCACGCTCTGCACTGGACGAAAGTCCATGCAGTCTGCTAGTGCATTTGCCTGAGCGACTAGGACTCAATGGACTGTGTACCCCAATATCCGGCCTTTCTTATCCTATCCCCGAGTTATTTCTGCTGTTATTCCTTATATATCAGGAGAATGGTTACACTGTACGGGAAGGCGGTCATCCGTGGCGCCATTCACGTCTTGCCCCCTGGATTTCTTGTACGGGCTACTCTTTGGATGTGGATTCAACTACCAATACCTTGACGTTTAATCGTCCGCAGCCTGGATAACGACTTACATGGATTCTGGATATAGGACCTGAAAGACTTTGCACGCCAATCCAGCCTCGACGTCGTCTACTCTGAAACTGGCCGTGACCGAGACGGCAAAGGGTTAGCATTCCCCGTCCGACTTTTCAATCCTGCATAACGCTAATGCTTCGAGAAGCTTTGTCGAATTTGAGACTGCTGCCGACTTGAAGACTGCGGTAGAAAAACTCGACGGCCGTGAGTTCAAAGGTGCCCGTGTCTCCTGCGTAGCAGATGTATGTATCAAACTCGCCAGGCCTCAACCAAATACTTACAGTGTAGACCCAACCTGAGACACCTCGTGATCGAGGTAGATCCCGTTCTCCCTCTCGTAAAACGTACCCGGACGACTATGATCGTCGCGGCCCACCCCGCGGATACAGCCCTCGACGTGACGGATACCGTGATAGGAGCCCACCTCGACGAGGCTATTATGACGATGAGCGTGGTCGCTATGGTCGTTCCCCTCCGCGAGGCCGCCCCCCGATTGATGACTATCCTCCGCCCCGTCGTGGCGGCTTTGATGATCCTTATCGCAGGGACTACCCTCCTCCAGACCCATATGCCAATGGCAGGCCCCCGTACGACAGACCTCCTCCAAGGGATTACCCTCCGAGAGATGCCGGTTACGCCGAATATGATCGCCGCGGCCGCTACTGGTAATCTCTCTTGTTTGAAACCGCCTCCTGTCCTTCCAAACTTACATTAATAGATCCTCCTGGACTAGGTGGTGCGTTTTCCTGGAATGGCGGAGACCGGTGGGCTTGACTTCGGGCGTTTAAATTGACTGCAGGAACTATGGTAGGAGTGGGATGCGGACATGGTTTTCTCTCCCCTTTGGCGATCTTCCTTTTTTCCAAAAGCATGGTCATCCTTCTTACGTGTTGGGGATATGCGTGTACGCAATTGGTGACCCGTCCACCGGTAGAGCGTGTGCTCTGTGGAAAAAATTGAATGTAATCCTCTGAATGAAAACTGCTACCCCTCTGAACGTAGGCAATTCTTGCCATCAATTGCCTAGCATATGCTTGTCTCACAATACTCGGCGTTATCAATTCACACATGCAAGACGTAGTAGGCAAAGGAACTGGGACTATATTCGGGATAGTATATATACCCTATCATAGACCTTTCTTGACAAATTTGACTTCCGGATTTACTTGAGACGGTCGTTAGATATCTGCTGATACTGCTTTCTTCAATTCAGTAATTGGCATTTTACATCTGGACATGATTTACAATCTGCTCTACGCTAAATACTTAGTGATAGTGGAGATTCGAGCTCCATTAAGGAATTGGTTGCATTGGTATCATGTACACACAGATCCGTTAATCTAAAACGAAAAGGCATCATGTATCCTCTCTAGTCGCGCTGGCACCATTTCCGGCGGAACGTCAAGGGCGTACAAAGAAGCATATATCTAACACATTTCATATGCACAATAAGTGCTTACCGCGTTGTACAATGATCCATCCCCAGACCGTCGTTTTGCTCAAACGATAGCGTTATCCTCTTTCTGGGGTTTGGCGTCCAAGGTAAGGGAAGGTCTTTCGGACTCGGAGCCCTCACCTGCACGGGCTTCGATGATAGGTCCTGTGTAATACATACGTCCGCCATAGTACCAGAAGATGGTAGCGGCACCGAGGATTAATACGATGAAGGCGGCGGCATAGTTCATCTAAATCCATCAGCAAGCAATTGAAGCTATCTGGAGTAGTACTAACATTGGTCCCGTTTACTGGCATGAAAGGAGGAAGGATAAAGATGATGCTAACGAAAAGTGTCCAAGCGCAGGCCCAGGCATTGACGAAGAAGCCAAGTTTACCCATGTGCCATGGGCCGGGCACGAACTTGCCAAAAACGAGCTTACAGCTAGTCTCGTGTTAGTAGTAAAGACCGAAGGTACAGTAGTACACTTACAAGATGGGGATACAGTAGCTCCAGTCAAGGGCAATTGCGCTAGACAGGTGTTAGCAGAAAATAATATTATCACTGTGACATAGTTATTGGAGATATTTACCAAACATTGAACACGCCGGAAATAGCAGCATACGACCCAAGGCCGATCAAGTTAATGGCGATGCAAAAGAAGACGGAGATCCAGACAGCATACAGAGGGGTTCCAGTAAATCGGTTGATACGAGTCCAGACCGTAGAAGCGGGTAACAGCCTATCGCGGGAGAAAGCAAAGACCGTTCGAGCTAGTGCTTGCTACATGGCGTCAGTCACCAATTCATCCGCCGTAAAGAAACTGAGATATGGTGGCTTACCATGGCTGTAAAGCACACAAACTTGATGATAATGAATCCGAAGACAGTAAAGGCGATGCCACCGGCCTTCCCAAGACTGTTGTAAAATATCTGGGCAACAGGCTGATCGAGGGGGCTCAGCAAGATCTCATTGGGGTCGCCCTAACTTCTCATTAGCTTTCCAGTCGGAGAAAAGAATACGATGGAATGTGAATCGTACCATGCAGAAACAGAGCACAATGTTGAAAAGAAAACCGGCCAGATATGTGAATAACATGGCAAGAGATATAGCCCAAGGGGCTTTGATTTCAGGATTGGAGATTCTAGACGGGCTGTTAGAGCCAAGACCCGAAGATGGGATGGGAAGTACCTACTCTTCAGTAATATGTGCAGTCGCGTCATAATCTGTCATCGTCCAGGAGACAGACAAAAAGCCAAACAGAAATGAGAAGCCAATTGGAGACCAGCCCGAGGTCGATTCAACGTGGGTGAACACGTAGGTAGCATCGTGTTTGTCTTCGGTCAATGCCAAAAGAGCAGCAGAGCACGATATCAGCACACAGACGTGGAAGATAACGTAGGTCTTGGTCATTTTCTCCATCCAGTATGTCGACAAAGAATTGACAAGGCCAGTTAGCACGGTCAGGGCCGCCATCACACCAACGGTGTTATGCGCATTAATCGAATAGTTACCATCCTTGCCAATGGCGACGGCTGCGAGAAGCATCTGAGCAGCTCCATATTCCGACGAAGCAACACCAGCAACCTATAGTGCGCGTGTTAGACGTTGATTGATCTTAGGGAAATGGGGGTTAAGCGAACCTGGCCGAGCAGATTGATCCACCCAGTAATCCTATAAGATAAGCATATTAGAATCCATTGCAGACGAGGCCAAGGTAAAGTACGGCTAGGAGGTTCTCACCAGCTGAGTGATGGAACCCATTCCTTGGGGGCAAGTCGCGAAAGGGTGAAGTATCTAATTGTTCGGAGATTGATAATTAGCCGGGGCACTGCAGAATACATTCGAGCAGCACTTACAAGCCTCCGGAGGTCGGGTATGCCGAAACAAGTTCAGCCACAGAGCACTGGAAACATCAATCAGCCAGGAGTCCTTGATAGGCGCTTATCGGTCTCGGATTGAAGGGTCTCCACGATACGCAGTGTAATCTCATATCGCAGGGGCAGGCACTCACCGCAATACACATACAGCCGGCGCCAGAGATAAGCCAGCACCAGACTACCGCAGCCGAGCCCCCTGCGTAGAGAGGATACAAGAAAGTTGTCATGATAGTGGAAAACAAGCCGCTGATGCTGACGGCGAAGGAGAAGGTCGAGAGGTATCCAAATTCTCTCTTGAACACGGGCTTGTACCCAAACTCGGCCGCGAGCTGGGCATCGGCATCATTGATCTCCTCGAGGTTGAGGATCTGCCTCTGCCCACCGGGGCCGGTGACCTCAATGAGTCCCACGCTCCGCTGGCGGTTTCGCAACGCGGCCGCGGAGGCCACAGTGCCATTGGCATCGAGGACATCTGCCATTGTATGGGCAAAGGTAATAAATATGTTTTCCGGGCGGTGCTTGTGGTGGGGTTATGGAGGGCGCGGAAGGGCCAGGACAGACCGTAGGGATCGCGCGATGGAGATATGGACAAGCAATTGGTTGCAGAGCACCGGATACATAGAATCTCACGCGGTTTGGGCAGCAGAGTTGTAAGAATCTTCAATTTTTTCTAGGAAGCCGAGGTGCCAAGTTTCTTAAGTATCGCTGGTTCCGGTCGCTACAATGACCTGCCCAACTAGCGGCTCCCTGGCCTATCTTGCACCCCCCCCCACCAGGTGCGGAGGACCCTCGTCGGATGGCGTAGATGGCTGGCGGAAAACTCTTCAACCATATCGCATCAAGGGTTAGTTCAGTAGGCAGGACTCCACGCGGGAGGCTGGTAGGGTAAAGGGGCAAATGATATCTTCGCGCCCCGCTCTTCTACGCTGCGCCGATGCAACTACTCCGTACACTCTTCCCATTCCGGCTGGCAGCAGCTGGCAAACGTCGCGCCGTCCACCAGTGCTGGGCTGTCAAAGCACCCATAGCCTTTCACCACGCTCATCTCGTCTATATCGGCGGCCTTGGTCTTGAACGACCAACTGGCTTCCTGCAGGTGCTGTCTGCGCGGTAGGTGATCGATGCTGGGGCCTGCGTCGCTCTTCTCCGAGACTGTTTCTTCACCAGTGCCCCGCCACAGACAGATGCCGAAAACGCCCAGCTCGGAGATCACGCGACCTTCGTATGTCCCCTGGGGCGACATCAACGCGTTGTATGGCATGGGGGCCTGGATCCTCTCCATCAGGATGTAGCTGGCCCAGAGCTCATTTGGCAGTTGGGCGAGGAACCCGGGGATGTCCTTACCGTACACATTGTGCCCCCCGCCCTCCAGAGATGGTTTCAAGATGTATTTCGTAACCGCCGTGGGGTCCACCGCTAGTTTTCTGGCGTGGCGGCCGGCGTCTGACAGCTCGTCCATAGGGTAAAGGGGGATGAACGTCCTTTCGACTCGAGCTGCTTCCTCAGCCGACAGGAACCGCTCCAGAGTCCCGGGCGTGGCGAGTGACTGTTGCACCTTTTTGAATGTCGTAAGATGTGAGAGAATCGTGGGACATTTTATAGCTCGGGATCTCTCTAGCCTCAGCCTTACCATTTTCCCCACATTATCGTACTCCCTCTCATCGTACCCAGCGCGCATGTATACGACGCTGACCTCCATGGGACTTGATCTGGGTCGACTAGGTGGGTGATACAGCAGTTCTCTGGACGAGGTTAAAGATGTGTGATCGAGGACATCGCCGAAGCAGAGTCGGAACGTAGGTATGGAGGGAGTCCCCTCCCAGAGTGCGTACTCGAGAGGCCTCTCATCTGCAATGTTAAAATTTCGTGACTGTACAACGAAGATAACACAAGTTTTCGGTGCGGCCGAGCACTTGGGGGTACCATATGCTCCGTGGGCGCGAGAGAGTCCCAAGGCAATAGCTTTAAGTGACCGATTTGGAGGAAGAATTGTGGCCGTGAGCTCGATCGTATCATCCACACCGGTAGGCGATTGGGTCTCATATGTGCCTGTTTGCACCAGCTGCCGATGCATATCAGAGATTTTGTTGGCATGGATGCCGCCGGCACAGCTTGCAGTATTGAACTCAACCTGTTTCAGCTGTGGAACTCCATCTGACAACTCACTCGGTGGGACGTGAAGCATGTAATCAGACCGATATATATCGAGCTTCAGGGCCTGGCAGTAACCCTCCTTCTTGACCTCTATGTGAATATCCCATAGTACCCTTGCAAGTAGATTATACTCAATGAGAGGTTTGATAGTGGCGTAGAGCCATTCTTCATCCTCAGACACGGCTCGATATAATTTATTATATACTTCTTGAAGTGAGATAGCTTCGTAAAAGCGGTCTCTTGGGAACGGGGTTGGAAACAGGCTCACCCCTATTGGGCGTGCCAGGACAGAGTGACCGACATCATTGTTGACGAGTTTGAGTATTGATCCATGAGTGAGTTGCCAATCTTGTTAACATGCTTAGTATCATTTCTTCATACATAGATATCGATGATAGTGCGAACATCATACTGTGACGACTCATGGAAATAGTACAGTATGCCAAAGGTCTGAATTAGACGCACCTTTAATATCGTTTGCCAATGCATCTAGTTGCTCCTCTGAGAGAGAGGGTGGGTATTTCATTCTGTAGTCCCATCCAAGGTGACACTGCTAAGACAAATCAGTCAGGTAGGCGCCATTTTCGCAGGTGGATAATTGTTCTGGAAAGGAATAAATACGAGTGTGGCGATGCTCGGGATCTACGGTCTAGTGGCTTCAGCAAAAACTACCCCAACAACCACAAGGCTCTATCAGAGAGAGGTTTCTTCTAATGCAGAGGAAAAGTGTTACAGGATATTTATACAATATTCTACAGCTTATTAAGCAGCGATTCCACAAACGCCGGAAGCTGATCTAGATGTCGTTCTTCACGAACATTCAATCTCCTACATTGAACCTCGCACACCCTCTCGTCTTTCCATCTGCGACCTGCCACAATGATGACAGGATAGCCAACTAAATCTGCGTCCCGCATTTTCCAGGGAAAGCTCTCCGCACGATCATCAAGCACTATATCAAGACGTGGCTGGTGATGGGATGAAAGTACATCATACACTTCACATGCCGCATCATCAAGTCCCCTGGCCGGAACCACGACGACTTCAAAAGGCGCCATAACCCGAGGCCAATTAAGCCCTTTCTCATCTGCGAGGTTGTCTGCAACCGCGGCTATCATGCGCGAGATGCCTATTCCATAGCATCCCATTTGCATTGGAACTTTCTGCTCCAGAGTCAAGTCTTCATGCTCTATGGTAGTATTGCTGTCTAAATCGGCATCTTGCAAAAGATGGCGAGGTACTGTAACCGTGGCATTTAGAGGGTCACTATAACGCGTGCCTAAATAGAAAGTGTGGCCCATCTCAATGGCTTTCTGAACTCTTAGTGTGCCGGATGCACAGCGGGCACATGGATCTCCATCCTTGATCCGGAGAAGATCAAGAGGCCGCTGTGTTATTAGATCCCTTGATAGAGCCTCCATAGCTATTCCTGAGGGTGGGTCGTTCAGTTGCTTAGGCCAAAAGGCCAATTGAGGACTCTGTAACTCTATTTCCTGTCGAAGGAGCCGTGACAACCTGTGGTCGATTAAGTTCACGATCTGGAGGCTCTTATTTTGGGCTACAGCACTGCTTGATTGCGCCCAGAACGCCAGAGGATCCTCAACCGAGGCATCAAAGTCGGGTAGAGCTGACTTAACAGCATGTAGATTGATCTCTGCACGGTCTGACGAAGAGGAACTTGGCGGATACCAGACATTGACCAACGTGTTTCTGTCTCGAGATACTCCACGCCAGACTTTGGGTTGAAGCACAGTTCTCGAGTCACTCATCATTTTACCGCTCTCGTTCGTGGTTGGTGCCACATCTGCCACATCTGCCCCATCTGAATCAGAATCGGGCCGGCTTCCACTCTCCGCGAGCTCCTCGTTGGCCACATAATCGCAGCTGGTGCAGCTAATAATGTTGTCCTCCCCATTGGGAGTAGGAAAATGAAACTCGTGGCTTAAATTTCCCCCCATGTCGCCGGAATCCGCATCCGCCACTAAATATGGCATCTTTAGCTCATCGAAAATATCGGCGTATACCTGTCGAACTTGGCGGTAGGTCTCAAGGGCAGAGGCGATGTTGTAGTCAAAGGTGTATAAATCCTTCATGATAAACTCTCGAGAACGCAAAAGGCCTTGCCTTGGTCTTAATTCATCCCGATACTTCCTGGCTGGGACAAAATCAGCATGTGACACAGGGGAATAGGGCGGGTAGATTACAGATTTGATATAAACGAAGGGGAAGGTCCCGGTAAGATTTAGTAGAGTTGAGGACTAGATTTGTGATCTCTTCCTCATGAGTCGGAGAGAGAAGGTACCCAACATCTTTCCTATCTTTAAATCGAAATATCTGGGAGATGTAAGGTATCCTACTTAATATCGTTGTTAGATAGATTTACATACCTCTGAGCCTACCCTATTCAAACGGCCACTTTTAGTCCATAGCTCTTCTGATGATATAGAAGATAATGCGACTTTTGAGGCTCCTACTGCAGACTTAGATGGCACGGAGGGGCTGTGTACAAAAGGAATCATACCTAGCGAGGACATATGCGTATCTATGAGAGCCTCTAATTTATCCTGCACTCTCCGGCCTAAAGGCAGCATATGATAAAGACCAGAGTGAGCCTAAATATTGTAAGTATAAGTTATCCAATCCTGGGTACATCCAGGCACTCACCGAGCGTATAAAGCCAGCTCGGATGAGGGTCGAGTGTGCGTCTGTTCTGGTATCAGCAATAACCATCGTGAATGCTTCAAACAATCCATGCCTTCAGTCGACGATGATGCAGTCATTCCACCAGTGGGAACCCAAAGATTTGACAGACGTGCTCGATTGTGCTTGCACAGAAGTCAGTGACTGAAAATACAGGTCACGTGATACGAATCGAGAACATGGACAGAAAACAAAGTGAACCTACTGAGCGGCTTTCATTTGCCAGACTCGAATAAACTCGAGCGGTGATTTGCAGAGAGCATCTGTAATCCACATACAGATGCGTCCCGGCTTGTAAACCTCGTAAATATCGGCGTCTTGAGCCCATCGGGGTTCCCCTGAACGTAGTCGCCACGGGTACGCAAGCTTTGAGAGGAGCTATCATCTTGATTTAACGCATTAAGTAATGGTGGGTAGCATCCAACCTGCTATGACATGACAAGTAGGGAAGAACTCATTGTAATAGAAGTTAGAGACAATTGCACTCGCATCTGTAGACACTCGTTTTGATACGACAGGAAAAGAATCTGGGTGTTGCGGCCACCTGCTCGCTAAAGAAAAAAGTTCCTGTTGTCGGGGTTTTTTATCTTATCGACCTGTCTGCATTGTGCGAAGACAGATCTGAATTTTGACTCAAATTCTAGCAGCTGTCTACGCGTAAGAAGGACTTTTGGTTCTTGTCGCATTGTGTTAGCCATGCCTAAATCTACGAAAGGATCGAGTCAAGGATCGAAACCATGGACTAACGGCTCAAAGCTGGGTGGACAGAGCCTCCCAGAATTCGACGAAAAGGCACTGCTTGCTCTAACGCAAAAAATTGAGAAAGGTTTTGGAGCAAAGAAATCGCCGCAACAAAAATCTGACAATCGAAACGAACCCAAAAAGAAACCGAGCAGTACTCCTCACACTAACCAATCCCGGCCAAACAACAAGACGAAGGACCTGGAGTCCAAACAGGGAAAGAAGAGAGATGCGCGAGGAAATAGAAAACCACAGAGTGGGGAGAGCATACATGGCGAGCATTCAAAGCGACCCGCGAATGGCAAGACTCAGGATGAGAGGGATGTCTTGTTGCAGGAGATATTAGCAATGGGAGGAACGGAAGACGACTTACAACTCATCGCAGATGCAGTCTCCGACGATGAGTTGGAAGCAGATAATTCGGTCACTCAAGACAAATCACTACGAGCAGACCTTGCTAAATTCGTTGCCGGTCTAGGTATTGATACGAAAATGAAAGGAGTTGGGAGCGAAATCGAGTCAGAGCAGGAGGTTGACGATGAGTGGGAAACTTCAGGAGAGGAATCTTCGGACAGAGCTGCCTCTTCAGTCAAAATCCAACCGACTGAGGGTATTCCAATGAAGCCAATCATTGAGGATAAGAGCCTAGAGACCTCACCTTCAAAAATTCCCGGGCGACTAGTTGGTACTTCTTCTCAACTAGTGACTGACAATACTGACCGCACCAGGTATTCGAAGCTCGACCTGATTGGCATGCCGCACCTCTTGCTACTTTACCGGATCCGAAGTCGAAAGACAGTTCATCTATTCGTAATGCTATTAATAACCTTAAAGACTATGCAATATGGCTGCTCGAAGCTGACAACGACCTTTATGCCTCGAAACACCTTTCATCTTCTTCCTCTCACCGATTCCTTTCTACTATCATGTCATCTGGTACACTCTCAGACAAGGTCTCGGCACTTACTCTGGTTATCCAAGAATCCCCTATTCATACGAGAAAGTCGTTTGAAAGCTTGTTGGGGATGGCCAAGAAGAGGAGCAGGGGACAGGCAATATCGGCTTTAGGTGCCTTAAAAGACCTGTTGGGGACTGGTGTAGTTTTGCCCGCTGACAGACGCCTGCGATCTTTTGCTGCACAGCCTGGACTCCTTGGCACGTTGGAAGTAAGCTCCAATTTGAGCTGGACCTCAAGCCAGAAACTCCCTGGACAGATCACGAAAGCACATCTTATATCCTGGGCGTATGAAGATTGGCTGAAGGAAACTTATTTTGAGATGCTGCAGGTTCTTGAAGAGTGGTGCAACGATGAAGTGGAGTATGCGCGATCAAGAACAATTACTTATGTTTACGAGCTCCTAAAAGAAAAGCCAGAACAGGAGTCCAATTTGCTTCGTCTCTTAGTCAATAAACTTGGAGATCCGGACAAAAAGATCGCCTCTCGAACATCACAGCTCCTGCTACAACTTCAGACATTGCACCCATTAATGAAGCCGATCGTTATCCGTTCCATAGAGACAGAGCTCCTATTACGTCCCGGCCAAAGCTCGCATGCGAAATATTACGCCATAAACACTCTGAATCAAACTATATTGAGTGGTAGAGAGGAAGATATCGCAGGGAAACTTCTCGGCATATACTTCGACCTCTTCGTGACGCTCCTGAAGAAACCAGAGGCTCCAAAGCAGGTCAGTGGGCCAGTTCTGAATCGAAAAGGACACATTCAAGGGGGAGGCGGCCCTGCTGGTAAAATGGCGAAAGATAAGGCAAGCAAAGAGGCAGAAGCAAAGCTAGCTAGCGAAGAGACAACAGACAAGATGATATCAGCTGTCTTGACTGGGGTGAACCGCGCTTTTCCTTTTTCAAAGAGCGATAGTGCAACGTAAGTATGGAACTAAACGGACTACAAGCATTAACTAAGGTGAAATAGTCTCGAGAAGAACATGGATACACTATTCAAGATTACCCATTCATCTAATTTCAACACAAGTGTCCAAGCCTTGATGCTGCTAGAGCAACTGGCCACGACGAAACATCTTGCGGTAGATCGATTTTACAGGACGCTATACGAATCACTCCTCGACCCGCGCCTTATAGCATCCTCCAAACATGCGTTATATCTAAATCTCCTCTTCCGAGCAGTGAGTTCTGATGTCAACATTAAACGCGTGAAGGCTTTCGCAAAGAGAATGCTGCAAATTATCACACTTCATCAACCTCCATTTATATGTGGTGTCTTCTATCTTCTAAGTGAGCTGGAGCAAACTTTTCCTGGATTGAAATCACTCTTCAATCATCCGGAAGGTGACGGTGAAGAGGATGAAATCTTTCGCGACATGCCAGAAAACGGAACTCCTATCGACCAAACAAAAGAAAGCGGCGAGTTTTCTTCAAAGCGTCTTTCTGGGACTTATGATGGTCGAAAAAGAGATCCTGAATATAGCAATGCTGATAGAAGTTGCCTCTGGGAATCGGTAAGTTTGTGGCCGACGAGTTTAATTAGCATATCTAATCTAACAATAGATTCCGTTTCTGACCCATTTCCACCCATCGGTATCTCTGTTCGCGGCTCGTCTCTTAGAGGATGAGAAGATGCCACCAAAACCCGACCTGGCTTCCCATAGCCTGATCTACTTCCTCGATAGATTCGTTTATCGTAATGCAAAGACAGCTACAGCTAGCTCGCGCGGAGGTTCCATCATGCAGCCGCTCTCTGGTGGTGATAGTCAAGTTATCTTGTCCAGTCGGGTCACGCAGAAGAACCAAGAACCGGTCAACTCTGAGGCATTCTGGAACAAGAAGGCAGAGGACGTATCAGTTAACGAGGTCTTCTTTCACAAATACTTTAGTCACATTGGAAAAGGAAAACAAGCCCCCAATAAAAAGAAGCTCTCCATGAAAGAGCAGGAAGATTTGGGCAATGAAGATGAAGAAAATGAAGATGAAATTTGGCAAGCACTCATTAACTCGAGGCCAGAACTGGAAGGAGGAAGCGATGAGGATTCTGACATGGAGATGTTAGATCTCGACGACTCAGATGCTGCATCTTCTATTGCTGATGAAGAGGCAGAAGAGAGTGACTCGAATCTTGGAGGGTCTGATGTTCGGGTGGATAGCGCAAATGAGGAGGAGTGGGATGATGCATCCGACGGAGAGAATCTCTTTGAGAAGGAATTGCAAAAGGCTCAAAGTCCTGACGAAGGTGCTGAGGAAAGCCGCAGGCAGAAGAGGCGGAGATTAAAGAACCTGCCTACATTTGCCTCCCTGGATGACTATGCTGAGATGCTAGAAAATGAAGAGGATGAGGTTTTGTAGCTAGAGCAATCCACCAAATGGAAGCCCGATTTTATCTTGTAAGAAGGTCATTTCGACGCATACATATATGTATATATGTAGTTATTAATTACGTAACTACAACCAATACTTCTTTCTCTTCCTGGTGTAGGTGCCGGCTCCGTCTCACTTGATGTCTTCCAGCTGTTCCGGGGATTGGCAGGTCTGGCGTCACGTGAGTCAGCGATAGACGACACACCTCGTCCGGGAATAAAATTGCTCGGTTCAACGGCTCGGTCAAAGCAGCTGAGATGCCGAGCGGTATAAGGAGGCAAAAATGTGCTATAATAATCCGATAGCGCTCGTCTTGAAGTAACTATAACAAAGCCAGAGGAAGAGGAACTGTGCGTTTCAGAAAAAAGCAAGTATTTGCCCGCGCATTAGTTCTCCGATGCTCTTTGCATGCAGAATAATACGGCTTAATGCCCCGTTCTCCAGCCTCGCAGCTCGCAGTCGAGTCCAGCCCACAGTAACTCGGCAGCAGCAAATCGGCGTCAGGCGTCTCCTTCTTTGTCCTCCTCCTCATTCCCGAGGGTTTAGCATAAGTCAACGACTTAATATTGATCAAGGTGAGTTTAATTGCAGCATGCTGGACCAGAGACTCACCGCTTTGCACAGCTTCAGCGGCCCCTTCTCTATCCGGCGCACCAAAGACTCCCTTTCTCCGACGTGCTCTTGCGGTTACTGCGATTGGTATCTTCTTCACCAGTGCTGGTTTCGTGATGGCAACAATACCCGCGTTCACTACTGCCAATGAGCTCTTGCACCCCCCGTCGGACGAGGAGACACTGCGGATGTACATACCAGGGGACGATTTCGCTCGGGATGTGGACGATTATATTAGGAACCATCCTTTGGCAGTAGAGCTACGATCAAAGCCAGAATACTCCGAGTCGCGGCCACATCTTAAGGTGCCACCATCTGCGAGATCCCACAGTCTTACCTCCGGAACTCTCATGGGACCGGGAAAGGTGATTGTGCCTCCTTATGCTTGGAGTGAGAGGGGAGGGAAATCTCTGGTCACTATATCATACCTAGGGACGGACTTGTGTGGACATGCTGGGATAGTTCATGGGGGCCTTCTTGCCACCATTTTGGACGAGAGTTTAGCAAGATGCTGCTTCGCAGCCCTGCCGAACAAGATTGGAATGACAGCTAACCTTAATATCAACTACCGAGCTCCGGTCCCTGCGGGATCATACATTGTGCTTCGGGCGAAGACTACTAAAGTTGAAGGCCGCAAAGCGTGGGTAGAGGGACGCCTTGAGTCTCTCGTGGCGGATGGAGAGACGCCTATCATTTACGCCGACGCGTCCGCTCTCTTCATTGAACCAAGGCAAGCAGCGGTGAGTGCAAAGGAAATCGATGGATAGAAACATAAACTGACATATGAGTAGTCAATGGCGAAGATCTACCCGGTACAGTGAACACTTGCCATTCTCAGCAGTAATTACAACAGACGTGGCCGTTTATCGATAATACTCTGTAATGCGACCACACCTAAACTAGAATATACTAGATATCAGCTGTGTTGGGTCTGAGCGCATGGGTCTGGAGTTCTGAGAGGTATTTTGCTGGTTTAATATATGATTGTAGAGTCTGTAGGGGTTGATACGGGGTTTATTGTTTAAAGAGTCCGCGAGAAAGAGCACGAGAGAAATAGATGGAAGAATTCGCAATATAAATCAAGAGACTTTCTTACATAGTTCTGGTACAGATATTCGTTTAATGTGCGTGCTGTTACGTTTCACAGTGAGTCCACGGCGCCGAGGTGTGCCTGTTGATATCGGCGAGATAAGTTTGCCGATGGCGCAATCGTTCCCGAACTCCCTTGTTCCTGGCACTAAGAATCAACAATATCTTGACCTCCATCTTTTGCTGCCAGAAGGATACGAGACTTTTAAACTTTACAGTAAAGAGTCTAGGTAATATTCCTCTATTACAAGCGTCTGCTACATTTGAGATACCCCGACTACCGCAGAACATCCACAATGGCTACGTACACATTACCCCGCGGCCCCGCAATCCCTATAAAAAAAAAGTTGACCAGACTCGCAGAAACATAACTTGGCACCCATCACTCTCTCGACATGAGAGAAATGAGCTGCGGAAACAACGGGGATTCACGATATGGTTCACTGGGCTGTCAGCATCTGGAAAGTCCACGATTGCCACGGCTCTCGAGCAACACCTTCTCCATCTCGGCTTGACTGCCTACCGTCTGGACGGCGATAATGTGCGATTTGGCTTGAACAAGGACCTTGGCTTCTCAGAAAAGGACCGCAATGAGAATATCCGAAGGATAGCAGAAGTTCGTTCCTCCCATCCTACGCATATACCATGGCTAATCTGCGTAACGAACAGGTGGCCAAACTCTTCGCTGACTCTTCGACCATCGCTATCACGTCTTTCATTTCGCCATATCGAGCGGATAGGCAGATTGCGCGAGAATTGCACGCAGCAAGCAGCCAAGCTGGAGATGATCCTCTTCCATTCATTGAAGTCTTTGTAGACATTCCAGTTGAGGTAGCAGAACAGCGTGACCCAAAAGGTCTGTATAAAAAGGCTCGGGCCGGGGAGATCCCAAACTTTACGGGAATATCTGCGCCGTACGAGGCTCCCGAGAACCCCGAGATCCACGTTAGGACTGATCAGCTTACGGTGGAGGAATGCGTGGCCGAAATCATCACGTACTTACAAGCTCAAAAGTTGGTGGCATAATAGACGATGAGTAGTGCTTGCTATGCATAAGAGGTTATAATTTCAGGTGAAATCTGATTTCATTGGAGTCTCTGACACAATGTCGCGGGACAAATCAAAAAGTCCTACTATCTATATGATCTCGAACTCATAGTAAACATAAGCCGTATACTCGTTACCTTCACCTCCATGCGAACCAACACCGGCCGCAGCCATTTCAGATGATAGTGCTGAATCGTCTTTTTTGACTCGCCCTTTCTTGTCTCGACCAAATGCATTGCCTCCGAGGTATGAGTATGTTGAGTCTAGTGATGCCTTGGCCTTCTTTCCCAGCTTCTCGTTTGTCTACTTAGTGTTAGCGGCGCCTAAGGCTGGGTCAGGCCACGACTTACCTTTATTAAACCGCAGACAAAGTCTAGAGGTAATCCATATCGAAGGACAGTCTCTACGAATACCCGCAGGGTCAGAACATGGATCCAAATCATCACGCTTTCACTCCATCCTGTCCGGCTGAGCCTCAATGCCTCACCCCATACCTTTCGTTCATCCCTGGCAACTCGTTCCACTTCCTTCCGCTCTTCCTCCTTTCCGCCTTCAACGTACTTGTAGTCGCGCGGCGTCCATCTCATTTCCCTACACTTGTGTTGGAATTCTGCACTATATTTCTTGAACGTCGTAACCGCAAATAGAGTAAATTCCTCATCGCGTGCAACCTCTATGGACGACCGAGGCACAACCATTGGTGATATGGTCTCGTAGCTTTTTATAAATTCCTTGGCGGAAGAAGTGGGAACGGCGATTAAATGTGTTTCGAGGTATTCGGAATTTTGAACTAACAGCGAAGGATCGACAACAGGTGTGAGGGACTTCGTTGCAAGATTGCCTCTGTCGAGGTGGTCAGCAGGTCATTGTAATATCCATCCTCTTCTCACAACACTCACGTCTGTCTTCGCTCTAATATGGTAAGGTTCTTCTTGACTTGAGTATATTGAGTGAATTTGCTCTTGACATCATTGTCAATGCTGACCAATTCCTAGTGGAATGTATTAGCTCTCATCTATTTACAAGTATGGCAATACAACCTTTTGTAACGAATCGATGAGCTCCGCTAGTGGCTTGTCGGCACGGTATTTCACTTTGTTCCAGGTAAATGTTCGGAGGTATTGATCGGCAGGTTCTGTTTTGCTTGTCAGTCATCGAAAACTCCACAACCTATGGAGGCTCGGAGACCATACTATCATTGACTGTCTTCTGCTGAGCAATCCTTGCCTCGTCGCGTTCCAGCAGCCTCCTCAAAGAGTCTCCAACTTTTGCTACAACGGCACGACAGGTACTATCCAGTTTTGCAAGATCATCTGCTTGTTGCACCAATGCATCCAAAGTTCCTATCTTGAATTCGGGTATCTTGAAAGGGAGCACGGTTCCGTTATCTGCGGATACCGTGTTCTGCAGTGCTGCAAAAGCCTCATCTTTATCATTTGATTGAGAAATTGAGGTTGGCAAGGACACTAGAAGGTATTTCGTAGGGCCCGACATATCTTAAAAGCGATCTCTGGTTGCTTTCGTGTGATGGGTTGGAATCGGAATTGGCTCCTCCAGACCAATGGATTTTCGGTCGAGCCACTGAATCCTTAGGGTATGAGAGTTCCAGTCAACTGAATATGCATTTGCATCTGCTATCTCATAGACGGGCAGAGCTTTGAAAGAGTTTAGAGCTTGGAGGGAGTCGTGAGAAGCTTGGTGGAGCTTCGGGCCAAATCAGCCACGTGATAAGATTGTGTAGATTATGTAATACAATTTCCGGTTGAGTGACTGCAGCATAGCTTGATCTGACGTCCACCATACATGTATTAACGATATAGTACTCTCCAACATTGCGACATTCATAGTCTTGGTGTAGCATCCTAAATCCCTGTATTTCTGTGTGTTTTTGAGTTTGCCTTCTCCTTCTTTAATTGAACTGGGAGTTGTCTTCTGGATATTGTGTAGTGCCAACAACCAGAAGAGCCTGCTAATGACTATTCAAATGAATGAAATATTACATAATATGTAGAGTGGATTTTGAAAGAAAGTAATGGAAAGGGGGAATTTGCACCAGTGTTCTTGAATTCACTCTTTTCTGTTGGTCTCTGACAAGTCTAGAAACTGCGATCAAAGTCCAACGCCCATGGAAATCTAAAATGATGAAAGAAGTACGGTTTAGTAAATTAAATGGCTTACTTCTCAGGTCCTTAGAAGGTGATGGTTTAGTAGCGTCTTCTGTGTACCCAGATTTCGCGTTCTTGCGGCTGAAGACAAATGCAAATACATCAAAACGGAAGACGAACTATCAGACTGGAAGTATATTTTACGCTTCGCAGTGAATATGATTCATATTGTGTTTGCCTTTTTCTGCTGTCTTATTATGGCCCAAGTAGTTGCTTGGCATTCACGCGTTACTCTCTTATCATGTTGGATTCACCTCCAGTCGGTCTGCGTTACTACTCCCACATGCTAATCTTCACATCTCCCTACATACCTCAATGAACAGCCAGCTTGATTGAGAGTGCCATAGTTCTAAAAGCTATACCCTCCAAGTGTCTTCACATTTTATTCGCAGACCAATACCGTCAAGATGGCTGCATCTTCCGTCTCCCATGCTTGCATCCAGCACCACTCCGAGTCGTATAAGAAATACTTAGAGTGTGACAGCCTCAGCGACATCCTAGTCGGACTTTGCGCTGGGAGATATGGCTTGGTCCGAATTCAGAGACAGAAGACTTTGAAGTACTTCCAGAGCTTTTCTAGTAATACTGGCTCGGAGGATGAATCTTCAGTTAATGAAGAAACAATGGTATTTTGAGAACTTAATGCTCATCACACGAAGTTAATCTCTTTAGCCTTTGGAAAGCAAAAGCCTTGGAACTGCTTCTCGACATCCACTCTCACGTGAAAACTCGAACCTCTGCAGTGGTGCTACGTCCTTCTACTCTGCAATTCCTTATCAAATCTCCAACCAGAATGTTGCAGAACAGAAGATCGATACTCGGCTTCCAATAGCCCTTGATACTGCTCAATACACCTTTTACTCGATTCCATCTTCACCTTGCTTGCGTGACAAAGAGATTTCGCTATTTATGACTCTCATTCCAATTGCCTGTTCACGACTTTGGAGGTACGTTCTAAGTTTGGAGGCAGCTCGCGCTGAAGGAGCCGAGTTTGACAGGCTTCAAGCTGAAAAGAGAGACAGAGAGGAGAGAGCTAGGACAGAAGTCGAAGCGAATCAAGCATCAGCAGGGCAGTCGATCGGGCCGGTCGTTGAATCATCTGCTGTAAACGCCTACATTTCTCAAAATCATGCGGTAGAGCGCTGGGATATCAGAGGTTGGATCGATGGTAATACTGGAGCCGTGAGTAGTGCCCAAATCGCATCTAGGACTCCTGCCCGCCAGTGCGTGGAGTACTATCTGATGAAGAACTTCAATCCACTAAGTGTCCATCGCCAGTATGATCCTGAGGAGGAGCGGAGGAGCAAGAATATGGCTGTGACGCTGGCTCGTGCGAGAAGAAAAGGTATGCCTTTGGAAGTCCGTCGGAGGCAGTTGGCTGTAGTGGGAGAAGCGCGTATTGCGCGGGCCCTCATGGCCGAAGACGTTCGCATGGCGGAGACCCTAGCTGAAGAGGCTCGGAGGGCTAGAGAGACTTCCATGGCCAGACAAGCAAACATAGCTGGACAAGTACAAGTCCATGAGACTCACCAACCAGATGTGTCTCGACTTGCAGATGATATTTACGCGATGCATGTCACCCATAATGCAGCTTCTCTAGTCAAGAAGGACAAAAGCAGAGGTACGTGAAGTGAATTCCTTGCTCTCCTTCTCTAATGCCTCCATCTTCAGTCTACCCACTCGACAATATGCTGACTAGATCATCTAAGCAGTTAATCCCCATGCGGGCAATCTCAGACGAGCTTGTCGAGGACTGCTTCCCGCAAACGTGCGCAGGGGTGTGAGAATGGTTGCTGGTGAGTGATACTACCCTCCTGTCTACCTCTCGCTCCTGCTACCCATACCAATCTTATGCTACGAGATCGAGTTCAAGGTCTAGATACCAGCTAATATCTCCCAACCAGCGGCCCATCTCACCTAACACTATCCATCCTCCTAGATCAGCTACGACGACGATCGACAGGCCTACATCCAGCCTTAGGCAGATCACTCCGACCTCCCACGTCTGGCGGAAGGGAAAGTCTATTAGCCTTGATCTTCAAATATTTTGTCTCTTTGCTTGTCTTCGTAAGGGAAAAGGCATTTCTCTATGGATCTTCTACCACGACCCCAGTACCATCAATGGTCAGTCATTCAGAGCAAAAAGCATTTCTCCCCCAGATGCCAACCTCCCCCTTTTACTTTTTTTCTTTTTAATCTCTTAACATTCATGCTGAGCCTCTCCTTGCTTTTGAAACCCCGCTTTCTTCTTCAAAATCACCTCTCCCTGGCTCCGCGAGGGAGAGGGATATCTCAGAAGTGAAGAAATAATAAAGGAGAGAGCTCATTTTCACCCATGATAAGTGGAGGGGGAGGCGAGGGTATAATAAGGTAGCGAGCGAAGAAGTATGCGTGCGTGAAAGTCTTAGTCTAGAGCGTCGTCCCGTCGACGGTATGTATGTATGGTAAATGCATACTACGACGAGTGGGGTAATCAAATAAAATCCATCAGAAGAGAAACATAGATGTAATGATCCCCTCTCTTTCTCATATCACGTGCCCAATTCCCTTCCATGTCCAGCGTAAATAATTCTTCTTTATAAATAAAACTTTGAATTATGACTCGGTATGAGGAGACGCATAGATGAAGCATCTCATGAATCATGGCCCTTTACCCAGGGAGCAGTGTCCTTCACCGAGAAGCTGAAAGGGCTCTTAGCCATCTCGGGGCTGCGTGGGCTCAGCTTGACGGCGAAGAGCTCGTCCTCTGTCTCGTCGTCGTCTCTTTTAGTAGGCGGGGCGGTGCTCGTGGCCAGCTCGTCCAGGGAGGCGATGCGGCCGCTCTTGTGTTGGTGGAGCAGGTAATCAGGGGGATTCTGGGGCACGGCGCGGCGCGGCGCGGCACCGTGGAAGAGGGAGAAGGAGGAGACTGCGACATCTCCCGTGTCGGGGGAGAGGGGGTGACTACTGCTTGATTTTATTGAGGCTTGCTCTGCTGCAAATTTAACTAAAATTAGCTGTGGTCGTTCATCGAGAGGAGGTATGCAGGATATCACTAATGGCCAGAGGGAGGCCCAAGATACATACCTCCTGACGAACCACTCAGCTCAGACGCACTGGTCCCGAGCTTCAACCCCTTCAGCCTCTCCGCTAATCTACCTGCTCCCGGCGTCTTGGGACTGGTGGGAGACGCCACGGCATCTACGGCCCTGGGCCCGACGCCAAAGCTATCCTCGAGCCACTGCTTCTCCTTCATGGCGAGATCGAGGCCGATGCCCTCGCCATTCGTCCTCATCTCGAGCTCGATCTCCTTCTGCAGAGCCGCCAGCCGCTGCTTCGCGTATCGCGTGTGCAGGATGCCGCGCTTCCCCGCCGCTGTGCCCCTCAGGCCCAGCTCAGCGGGGAAGATGGCCGGCAGTGGTTTCACCTCCAGTGGCGGCGCGCTCCCGTTCTTGCGCGCAAGCTTCACCACGGGCGGGACACTGATGCCGGGCAGGAGCAGAAAGTAGATACGGTGCAGGCGGTCCTCGGCGCCGTCACGCGCCGACAGCAGCGTCGTCTTGCCGTCCCACGATACCTCCCAGTCGCCGCTGACACCTCTCTCGTCTGCGCTGCCGCCGCTGCTGCTTTCTTCCTCCTCCCACTCCACCATCAAGATCTTGGTGCCCTCGTTGCCGCGCCCGGCCTCGAACTCGAAGCGCACGAGTGCGCCGAGCTGGGACTGGATCGGGCTTCCGGTGCTGGATGGCTCGGCCGCGGGGACACCATCGGCCTCGAATTTGGGTCTAGATGGGGATGGCAGCGCCATCTTGGGGACCGGTTGGGCCTGTCGTTTGCGCGCAGTGTTGGTTTGCGGGTTCCCCTCTTGCCTCCTGCCTCTTTTCTATATAAATATATTTTTTGTCCCCCTGCCCTGTTTCTGTGGTGGGGTATCAGTCCATTCGTGCTCGGAGACGTCAATGGTCGCGATGGGGCCGGGGCGGGTGTCCGTGGTCCAGGGCCGGTTCGAGGAGGGCGACAGACGCAGGCGGATTGTGAGGATATAAAATTGAAGATATCACGATCGCTCCGGCCCGGCCTGGAGACTCGGATATCAGGGAGGAGGTTGTGCTGTTTGTCAGGCGGCCAATGAGAGATGCGCAGCGGCCGTGGAGTTCCATTTCCCTTCTCTTCCCGCGCGGGCTAAGAATAGAAACAGCGCGAGGCATTTAGAGAATGGTGGGATGCTTCTTGATGCCTCAGGTCGCAGGATCGCTATCTTATCTTAGTCAGGGTAGAATCGCTTGCCCGGCGGTTTTGGGGTATTTGTGGGTGCCTGGTGGCCTGCGGCTGCCTGACGATGATCTTCGGAATTTCTGTTTTGGATGACACGAGCGGATGCTGATTGATACCTTGTTGCCTGATGATCACTGTCAATCTTTCGTTTCGGCGGTGGTGCGGAGATTGGGTTGGCTTATGTAAGCAGTCGAAGACACACTCTCAGGGACTTGGTGGACGCGAGGGTATTCGAGATCAGAGCGCCGGTGAGCTGTCGAGCATTTGAGTATTCCAGGGTGTGAATTCAAGTCCCTGGGTCCGAGCAACTGTACACAATATATATAAGTGGGTATGTTTTGATAATAGCTAGGTTGCTCTGCAAAAGAGAAGTGCCGTATTATGCACTCCAAAGTTGTCGTGTCGGTTGCACATCAGCAACCTGTCGCCAAGAAATTAATTGATGCCTTAGGTGCCAGACCCAAGTATATAACACCTCAGGCACGGACTTATCTTGCCCTCTTAGGGGAAGGAGGAATTCCGACTCCGTATCAGGACAGACAAAAAATAAACAAGGTGACATTCAGCCCTCGGCCTTTTTTTTTTCTGCGTTTCATCAATCAATCGCCAACCCATCATCCCCAATCTCGCTCCGACTGCCCGGACCAGGTCTCAGCTTACGCGGAGAGACAAGACAGTTGCGCGGGGAGGCAGGTACGAAAAGTATATAGGAAGTTTGTTTTATACCTCCTTTCCTTAGCCCGTCTCTCCCTGCAGCCTCCCGGCGACGCCACCCTGAAACCGTGCACCCTTTTCCTCCCTCTCTCGCCCCCTAATCCAGCACAGGAGACCCCAATGGGGCAGCGTCGTATCGGGGCCGAAAGTGCTATCGGCACGATTGGGCATCTGCCGCTGGATGGGTCCCCTTGACTTACGTAGCATGTTGTACGAGGTATGGAGGTACCTCGGAACCTTTCCAGCGAGGCAAGATACGCTCCCACGCCGCATCGAGGGTTTGCTAGTTCTCTGCCGCGAGGCTGGCCCTGGGCAAGATCCACGATGCAACGGCCGGCCGGCGATCGAGGAAGTGTCAATCGGCACGGAAAAGTGCTAACGAAGAGAGAACTCGTATTCGATGTCTGATATTATGGGCATGTATAGGACGTGTGGTCTCGTGATTGTCAGGTTCGGTCTATCTCGAGACATGATTTGCAGCCACGTCAATATAGAATTTGGCCGGTTGGGTTTCATGTCTCAGCTATCTATGTGCGGATATGTACAGACCTGTGGATACGTTGATCGGTCGTCCCTCGCTCTGAGAAATGTACTCGCTGGGCGCAATTCGGAGACTCTCCAGGCAAGTGGGCCTGGCAACTGGCTCTTGTTGGTGGATGAATCCGTGATCACCGTTTGATCACGCCGGCCTCTGGTAAATGGCAGAACCGGCTGCTCTGTTACGGGGAGGGAATCTGACGGCATGAGCGCGTGGTGGCCCAGGGATAGGCGGCAATGGCGTCGAGCTGTCCTCTGATGATATCTCAATGGGTAGTCCAATCGATTATGCTGCAATGGGGTTGGTGTCTTCGTAGGATGGTCATCTCAATGGGCAATTTCACGCCGCCTAGCAACCTGAGAGGGGTGTCATGCTGGAGATGGACCTGTGACTGGTCCAGCGAGCATGCCTAGCATGCCTTACCTGCCTTATCGCCATCCTCCTACGCGGCCCTCATCCCACCTCTCCTTGCGCTCCCGCCGGGAGTAGTAGACCTTCTTTGCGTCGCGGTACCGTCTCACCCACTCGGCAGCCTCGCGCTCGGTGGCGGTACCTCCATCACCCTCGAGGAAGCTCTCCTCCAAGGCGCGGCCGACCATTTCTTGCTCGGCGATGCCCTGGCCGAGCTTCTGATAGAGGGCGGATGGCGAGAAGGGGGCCAGGGCGCGGTCCATCTCGGATTGCTTCTGGCGCCACTGCCGCTCGAGGGCGTGGGTGGAGAGGAGTTGGGCCTGTGTCGACGCGCGGAGATGAACCAGGCGCGCCTCGAGCTCGTTCAGTCGCGAGGCCAGAGCGATGTTCTCGTCGAGAGCGGCCTGGAGAGGCCTCTGGGCGGCGGCGGTCGACGGGTGCGCGGTGGCACTCGACGCCGCCAGCGCGCCCAGCAGCTCCGGGCGAGCGAAGAGGTCGGCAAGATCCTGCTTACTGTACGAAGGGGGTAAAGTGAGCAAGCAGCAGAGACCAGATAGACAAGACAATTTAAACAGAAAAGAGAAAGGATTGGGGGCACGCGGGGGCTACCGACGATTTGGCTTGCACGATCTCGGGGAGCCAGGCGTCGCCGGGGTCTTGGAGATGCGGTGCATGAGGGTCTGGACGGGGCGGCGCATTGAGTGCTGCAGCGGCTGGTGGAGGCAGAGGAGGAGTAGCAGCAGCGCCCGTCGGCATTACAGCAGCTGCAGCGGCAACAGCAGCAGGACCAGCAGGACGAGCAGCATGCGTGCTTGAAGAGGTAAGGGGAGCGATGGGAGAAGTCCCGAAGCGGTCGAGTGGAGGCAGCGGGCGCGCAGGTATGGCCGTGGGAGTTGTGCTGGGTTTTGGCGGGGGCGGTGGAGGGTAGCTCATGATGAATGAGGAGAAGGAGAAGGGAGGAGAAAGAACAGGAGGGAGAAGGGGAAGAGGGAGAGCGGATTGGTATATGGGGGTGGGGAGGGAATTGAGGTATGTAATTTCTAGGGAGAGAAGTGTAAGCTAGGGAATTTATTGATGAGGGGACGTAGGTAGCGAGGATAGAGCGAGGACATGATGATGATGATGATGATGATGATGATGATGAGGTTGAGATAACACAACGTACCCTGCTCACTGAGTCTCTCTCTCGCTGTGTGTCTCTGTCTCTCTCTGTGTGTGTCTCTGTCTCTCTCTGTGTGTCCCTGTCACTTCCTCACACTCTCTCTTCCTCCCTCCCTCCCTCCCTCTCTAACTCTCTCACTCACTCTCTCGCGTGCCTATGCTGCCTTCTCGCGTGCACCGCCTTCGTTGCATAGGGCTTCCCTTCGAGGCAGTCGAATAAGAATAGCACCGTCGCCGGGCGCGCGCGGTGCACCGCTCGACGTGTGTGTGTGTGGATTGCGTGCGGACTGTGTGGACTGTGTGGACTGCGTGGACTGGACCTTCTCGGTGGGTGGAGGTGGGTGTCGGCCGTGGTGGCCCTGCGAGGGGGAGCGTGTGGCCGTCGATAGATGTTGGATCCCAGCGAATGATGAGCGGCGGGACTTGGGCGCTGGAGATTTAGCCGGACATTCTCCGCCGCGCCCACTTCTTTTCCCAGCCGGTCTGACCTGCGAGGATTGAGAGTAGGGCCGAGAAGCGAATGGGGGAACCACCATCCTTCCGTATCGCCCATTCTCCATTCTTTCTGCTTTCTGCTTTCTGTCTCGCTCCGCTCGCTTGCTCTCTTCGGCCTCTCTCTCGCGCGCCATCGCTCCCTCCCTCTCTCTCTCTCTCTCTCTCTCGACCCTACTCATCTGAGACTCGATTCTACTACTACTATTCTTCCTTCCTTCTCTTCTCCTTCTTCTTCCTAATACCACAAGTCAATCACCTCTTACCTCTCTTCTTTCCCCATATCCAACCCATCGTCCCCCTTTCCGCCATCACTCTCGCTTCCTCCTACTGCCCTTTTGACCACCACCACCCAACAACCTCCTCTCTCCGCCAACACCACCACCACCACTCCCTCGACCGCCCTCTACTCGCCCTCATCTTCTTCTCCTGCCCCGAAATGCATGGGCGCCCAGCTCGCGCTCTCGTCGTCGTAGCCGCCTCTCTCCTCGCCGCGCGCGCCAGATAACCTCCCCCCCGTCGACCTCCTCCATGCTCCCTCCCATCTCCTTCCGCAGCGACTGGGTGGCATAGCGGCCGAGCGCTGGGTTCTCCGTCCCCCATGGACCCTCTCCACATCACGGAGTTCGCCTCAGAGCGATACTTCAGTAAGCTACGCCAGCTCAACGAGCAGGCCGAGCATGCGGCAGCAGCGGCGAATGCAGCGGCCACCGCGGGCTCTGGGACGGCAGGCGCGACCACCACCTCCTCGAATTCGATTTCCCTCCCCCCGCCGCCTCTCCCTCTCGATCCGCCCCATACCTTCGTCCTCCCCCTGGGGAACCCGCGCAACCGCGATGGCGACATTGGCCTCATCCCTGCGCGCAACAGCGACCAGAAGAAGCGCTCCCTCGGCCACGACCTCACCTCGTTGCGCACTCAGCGCCGTCCTAGCTTCAGCGGGTCCTTTGGCAGCCTGCGCTCCAAGGTCGCCGTCATCCACAAGACGCCGACCATTGACGAGCATTATGAGCATATGATAGCAGAGCAGGACGGCCTCCCCCCGCCGTACGTCCCTGGAGATACCCCTCCTCCCTCAACTGTACTGACCTCCCTGACAGGAAACTCACTTTGGGTGACCTCTTCATGTCCCTCCCCCATGAGCTCCAGGAACACATCATAGCCCCCTTACCTATACATGACGTCCTTAATCTACGGCTGGTCTCCAAGTCTTTCCATACTTTAGTCGCCCTGAACGAATGCCCCATCGCGCGATATCATGTCTCTCATAGCCTCCCGCAGTACGCCCTGAAGCTCTATCCCGCTCCCGACCCCACCAATATCAACCTCCACTACCTCTGTAGCATCTGGCACCGCCTCCACGTCGCCACCAAGCTGTCGACCATGATTGCACGCCAAGCCGTCAAGGAGATCTTCCTCCGGCACACGCCGGCCCAACTACTAGAATTCGAGCCGCAGCACCGACGCATGCGCCAGCGGCTCGTGCCTCTCGTCTTCACCCTCTTCCACTTCTTCGAGACCTACCGGACCCTCCATGTCCAGCATCTCGCAGCACAGGGAACGCCGCTGAACCGCCAGGCGTTCGTCCTGAACCCCATCGAGGCCCAGGTCATGGCCATGTACGATGATCAAACCCTTCTCAAGGTCCACCAGGCTTGGACCCTAATAATATCCTCCTTCTCACGACGCCTACGGCCACCGTCGTATGCGGGTCGTATCGAGAGATCCTTCAAAGGATACCTGAAAGACCGGCCTCCAGACGAGGTCTACACCACCATCCTCGCGGTCGGTGGGCTCCGGCAAGCGCAGAGGTTCTGGGAGACGAAGCGCTATAACATCCGACGAGCGGCCGTCGACACTTGGTATGGGATGGTGACCCGAAACCCCGTCGAGCCCGCCCCCAAGTCCAAGATGTCCCTGATCACCCACCTGAGTTGGAAGAAGACCCCGGCACCGCCCGTCGACAACTCCAATGCTGAGAACACAGCTCACGATGCGACGAGCTGTAACGAATGGTTCTGCATACGGCCCTCCTGCCAGTCTGCCCGTCGGCGGCATTCGACCGACAATCTCGTCTTCCACAGCTCCCTTGCGGCCGGCCCCCCAATGAGCCCCCTTCCACGTGACCAGCTCCAGCTACTGCTCCCGGACCTGCAACACCTGTCGAACATCTGGATTCACACGGCCGAGGCGCTGATCCTCGAGAGGAAGATCGTCGAGCGCCCGCAAGAGATTAAGAGGAACACTCAGGTACTCCTCGAGCTGATCAGGGACGACGGCACCGATGGCCTAGACGAGTGGTGCTCAGGCAACCCGCGCACCACCGCCCTCGCCGAGCCGCAGGACAACTCGGGCGACGTTTCCGACTAGGACCAACGCTCGTCATCACACATACGGGGCTGCATATTACTGGAAACTGGCGTTCTGTTTTGCGATCGTGCGTTCGGAATGCGGTCCGACATACAACACATTAACTATATACTATACGAACCCGGATCGGCTTTGAAACTGGGATACTTTGTGTTTGGGAAATCTGGAACCTGGGGCTGATGTCTTATTTTAGCAGGCGTCTGGGAATGGCGGGGACTGGCGGGGAATTATATATGGGGCATATTTGGGAATTATAGATGATTGAGAGACATGTCACGTATGTCCTGGCATGCTCGCACCAAGCCGTCATGATGCATTAAAATTAAAACCGAATTATTAAACCTCTTGTATGGTGTGGGCATGAGCTTGGTGTTCCGATAGACTATTTACGTTAGGCATCTATATAAGTGAGGCCTGTATATGTGTGTATACATATGGGATGGCATGTGTGTGTACCATCTGCTGTGAAGAGATATATATATATACATATATATAGTTTGTATTTGCATGTAGCTATAGCAAGTATATTGCCTGCCCCACTCCTCCCTTTGCCAAGGACTGAATCCCCCTTGACCCCTGAGCCCTCGATATCATTCAAAGTCGTTACTGTGCTATGCCATACCACTACTTACTGTACATATCTTACTGTACCCAGATCGCCCAACAATCCTCGAGCTATCCGATAAATCCGTGCCGTTTGCCCCCCGGACATCGTCATGTACCCGCTCGCTCGCTACCTGCTTATCAAGCAGACAGCGCAAGAAAGGAAGCAGATCCCTTCGTTCCGTTGAGTGAGATTCGCATCACTCAGGCCCCCCTGGTCGGCCATGGTACGATATACTGTATCAGCTATCGTATTAATCATGCGCACGGGCAAGATAGATAAGTGCATGTGTGTGTGCGCGTGTGTATGTATCAGAATATAGCCTCGGCCAAATACGGGGTGAAAAAAATATTATATCTCGAACACAGGCCGGGAACGCATGGAGATTTTCTCACCGCCGCCCTATATTCCTCATCAGTCGCTCTCGCAGCTCCTGATCCGACGTCCCTTGCTCGAACCCGCCGCCCAGACCTGAGGTAGTGCCGTACACGCCGTTGCTCCCTGCAGGCCTCGACACCGCGCGCAGCAGCTGCTCGCTGGTTCCGGCTGTGTCGAACACACCTTGGCCAGTGCTGGTAGTGCCGTACAAGGAGCTGCTCCCTGCGCGGGAGGACGTGCTCAGGCCGCCACCGCCGGTGATGGTCTGGCCGAAGGTGCCGGCGCTGAGGTTGACGCCCCCGTGTCCGGAGCTCCCGCCGTGGTTAAGGTTGTCCAACGTTGGCAAGTCCGCGTATGGGTTATCTGGGAAGTGGTTGTAGTGGCTCTGATGGGCAGACTGCTGCTGGGGTTGGTTGTGCGAGCGCGAGAACGACGATGAGGGTTGTGTGTTGGATTGTGTGTTGGCCGCTCTGTAGAGTTTCTCAGCCTGCCCATAGGGGGGAGACGGCTGTGGCATGCTGTGTGCGCTAGTGGATCTAAAGGTGTTTTCGGCCTGGCTGAAGGTGGGTGACGTCTGCGAGATTGTGCGTGGGCTAGCGGTTCTATACGCGTCCGATTGAGCAAACTGTGGAGACGCCTGCCCTAATCCATGAGCGTTGTTGGCCCTATAGCTATTGCTATTATTGCTGGTGGTGCCCATCTGAGGGGATGTCTGATGCGTTCCATAGAGCTGCGGCCCCTGATTGGACGGATACTGGTGACTGAAGGATCCATGGCTGCGCTGGTTGTAGAATCCTGGTCTGGCCGACGTCCCTTGGGTTGTCTTTTGATCGTCACGCTGACTTCCTTGCTGGGACTTTTGCTGCTGCATCTGTGTTGCCGACTTCTGCTGTTGCTGTTGCACAGGCGCCGGTTTCTGCTGTGACACTGCAGAAGTAGATTTCTGTTGTTGGCGTAATTGTTGCTGCTGTGCAACGGTAGGTGGATGGTTAGTACCATTCTGCTGCGGCATCTGTTGCGGGCGGCCTGCAAATTTCTCATAATGAGCTTCAAGGCCTTCGGCAGGTGGGCGAGAAGGAGGGGGTTGTTGAGAGGAATTAGATGTCGATTCGAGAACTGCGTGGGTAGCGATGGGTGGTGTGGCATTGCTAGTTACTGAAGCAGTCTGACTTCGCGGTGGTTCATTTGCTCCGGACACCTTTGGCTTCCGCTGCCGCTGACGTTTGGCAGCAGGTGCAGTTGGTGTTGAGTTATCTATGGGATCCCAGTTTAGAGCATCACCAGTTACTCCCATTGAGCCATTCTTGGACGGAATGAGTGTGCTGGCAGTATTTGGCGTCGTTTGGGCTTGATCTGATAGTTGATTAAGAGGTGGGGCAATGCTCTTAGCCTTAGGAGTGGGCCTTTTCCTCTTTAATCCAGCTCCTGCAGGGCCAAGGCCAGGGACAGAACTTAGAGCCACAGCTTTGGCCGCATCAGATGCATCCTGTCTAAAGGCTTCAAGAACCGCACGTTCCTCCGGGCTGAGTTCATCAACTGTGGCTGGAAGAACGCTAGGGGTCGGCTGGGACTGTGATTGTTGCGCGTTGTTCTGCCATGATGTCTCTGTGAAACGAGAAACATGTGGTAGCGTTGACACTCCTGTTTGGTCACCCCCGGTCTGCATCTGAGAGACATCTGGCTGTGCGTCTTTCTTAGATACACCATGTGCAACTGGGGAAGCATGTGATTGCTCTGACACGAAGGAGTGGTTCTGGGTAGCGGTATCAGGTCCAGAATGTCCAGCTGCCTCCGTCGTACTTTGCACATCGCTCTTTCCCTTATTTCTTGATCCTTTAGGTCTGCCGCGTCCTCGCTTGTTAGTGGACGTAGTAAGGGGTAGTGCTTCTGGCTGTGGTTGCTTAGCTGGCGTAGCAGGACTTAGTTGATTGGGCTGATCTTTCAGCGCTGAGCCTGTGCTTGACGACGGAGCAGCATCTGGAGTAACGTTTTGTATAGGGGGATTTGTAGCTGGCGGTGGTTGAGGAAGCCCCCAAACTGGTGCTGATACTGCCTGGCCGTATCCATACCCATTTCTAGGATTTGGCGGTTCATTCACTGGCGTCATCTGGGGTCCAGCGGTGAGCTGATTTTGACTACCGACAGGAACATCTTGTATTCTTTGCGCTCCAAGACTCAGGTCTGGAAATATCTCCGCTAACCAACCAATGAATAATGCGCCAGTCTCTCTTGTGTTGGCGCTCACTGGGAATATGCCATCCTCTGGAGGTGGTGCGCCCGGAATCCCACCGAAGTACGCGACTGCCTTACATACCTGGTCAACGACAGTTATGGGATTTATACTCCTCAGCAAGGTCAAAAGGCGAGCTTGTTCGAATTTCGTCTCGTCCGGGGCCAAGGACCTTCCGCGCTGCTTCTGGTCCTCTCTTGGAGGAACAAAGGGAGAACTGGCCTTGATCGTAGCAGCTCCCTCAGCCTCCAGTCCTCTCCGTCTCGGCGGGACATATTTCTCTTGCTGCGCAGCTTTGGCCCGCGACGCAGTATTCTCGCTCGTCCTTCTCGCCGCGGCGTCTCGCTCCGCCGCAGCATCTCTACCTGCATCGTTCTTCTTCCCTGGGCTCACGCCCATATGCATAACGCTGAAATTCCCTTTCTTGTTGTCCGTCTTACCCTTCAACTTGCTTGGCACAGGATTTTTTACCCTTCCATCCTTGTTGGGCCTGAGAATACTCTCAAGCAGAGGATTAGACACCATCTCGGAGAACTCTGGCGTGCTAAATCCAACTGTCGACGGGGCGGCACGATTCCTGTCAGGGGTAGCAGCTGTAGATTGTGGCCGTTGCATAGCTTGACCCGGTGTTGATTGAGAGGATTGGGCCATCGCGGTGGGACGTAGCTTTTTGGTTATTGCCAGCGGCGTCGGATTTGTCGCGTTTGGCACTGGCGCGTTCTCTGATGATTGTGCAAGTTGGAATTTTCCGGTTGACAAGCTGCTGGCCGTCACGATGGAAGTACGGCTCCCTGAGACTGTTGCCATAGTCTTGCGCTGGGATTCGTGGCTATCGCCATGCTCTGGGCGCACACTGGAGTTGCTGCTGGATGGCGCAATGCAACTCTTGGAGGTTGGACCAGCACACCGTTGGGCGGTTCAGCTCCGCTTATTGCAATCCCATATGGCGACCAACCAGGAGGTGAGCGAGACAAACCGGGAACCACGAGCATATGCTGCTTTCCAGTTAGACGGATCGCCGAATATCTACTTGCACAAAGAACACTGACATATATCCATTCCTGTTGTTGGGTCTGTCTTGGTGGTGGAGACGTTCTGGCTTAGTCATCGAGTTACTGTGGGTGGTGGGTGGTTGTCAAATATAAAACAGAATGAAAGAGATGAGATCACGGCAGCAGCGGGATCACGATTCAATCCTCCCTTCACTAGTCTAAGACGTAGTATAAATTGGACCAAGTGCCCCCAAACAAACGCTGCTGCCCAGCACACTTCAACCAACTGGTAGACTGCTACCCTCGACCCACCTCACTAACTATGAGGAGAACCATACATTAGCAGAGGAATTGATAGAGAGGGCCCATCCTGAGCTACCCTCTTAGAGGTGATAAAGCCTATTACCATTTTCTTTCTTTTGCTCTCCTTGGTATTAGGGCCCTTCACCACTCCAACTTTACGTCGTCTTTCCAAATATACGTCTTTAATATTTCAATAACTGAGGGCATGGAGGCTTGGATTGTTTTCGGATCGAGGTTCTAAAAAGTCTACAAGTGTGACGAGCAGTACTGTGTGATACATAGCCGGATAGATTAGTCCTTTCTACAGTGGCTATACACCCACTCCACGGAACACTGATATCGTACATTTGCCACAATGCTTATCGCCTACTCTATAACCTCCCTGGGGTTGCGCCATATTAACTCTTCAGCCCTTCCAACTAGGTCCAAGCCCGTCCTTATGTTTTCGTTCGTCGCTTTATGCATAATACCAAGCGACCGCCTCAGTCACCTATATTCTAGGTTGGCTTGACACGCTCCAAAGGTCAGGTGTCCACCCCTTTGCTCTCAATTTTTTGCTTCTCGAGCCAGAGCCGCCTTTGATAGAGGTTATAATCAGCAGGGTTTTCCCGGCATAAGCAAAAGCTTCGACTAATTCTTGCATCCGGCTTATCTTGATGAAGAGATCCTGCAAGTCAGAGTCCTCTGCCGCTATAAGTGCGGAGAGATCCATGCACTCCATAAGAAGATCGCGGGACAAGATAGACCCTGCAAACTGCAGAGTATACACGTAGGCTATTATCGTTTCTGGAAGGTACGCTTCTCTTAGAAGTTGAAACTCTGCATCATCTGCAACGCGTAAGTATGCCTCTTATGACCTGCAAAATAAAGATTACCTTGCTGGCTTGAAAGGAGCCACCCCTTGAGCAGCGGCTGTATCGAAGCTCTCGTTGGCTGGACTGCCTTCGCCAGTTGTTGCCGCCATCCCTTCTGCCACTTTGGTGAGGATTGTCTGGGTTATGTTAGCAAACTAGGTAAGGTAACCCGGCGCATGAATAGACGTACTCGTGCAGCAAATAACCCATGCTCGTGACAGTTTCCATGTTGTCCAGGGACTCAATTAATGCTTCAAGCTCCCTGTAACTCTTGGCCTCTGCGAGCAAGTGCTTTCTCAAGAACTTCTTTTCTTCTGCATATCCGTCCATGATCTCAGTTAAGTCCTCATCCTCGCCATCTGACTCTAAAGCCGCGAAGTCCATGACCTGCCCTATTATGGCGTACGTCTTGCTCCTAGCAATATTCTGGCTGGGTACCCTGGAGGCTAACATCCGAGCTGCAGTAAGATGCATGTGCTCTGGATACAGTCAGTCACGATGTTAAAATCTAGAAGAGAGGCACGGCTTACTGAAGAACCGCAAGTAGAGCATGGTGCCAAATAGAAACGTTTCGCTCCATAGCCCATCGACAAGTAGATACCACTCCAAACTCCTGATAAAGAGCATGTCAACTCTTTCAACCTTGTCGGGGTCATCTCCAAAGAAGTCCCTTCGCAGCTTCTGGCCATTCTCATTGGGCTCCGTGGCATCTTCCAACAGGCTGAAGCTACCCGAGGCAGGATATCCATCACTGTTATCTGGGAAATCTGCAAAGAGATATCGCGATTGAAATTTAACAAATTCCTGCACGTCTAGTCCAAACTTTCTCATGAGGTTGATCTGCGTAACTCTTTGCTCGGGATCCGTAACGTCAATGAGATTCCGACTAAGAGTCGCGTATCTTCTGTTTCCGGAGAGTTGTGAGCAGTACAGTGGTATTAATTCTTCCTTGCCAGCAAGACGAAGAAAACTGATATATGAGACAATAATATTCTCAACCACCGTCTGGCGGTACGCACCTCCCAAGTCAAGTCCAAGGCTTATAAATACCAACAGTGCGTGGGTGAGGACTCGAAGGCTGTCGTGGTCATCCAAAGCAATGTACCTCTGCATATCGTCGTTTTCGAGCTGCTCATTGGTAGTCGGGATCAGATTTGATGGGCCATGTGCATTTGCTAGCTTCGATAATGCTAGACCCTGTTGATAGATGAAGTGGTCAAAGTCGTTTGCAATCAAGACTCCTTGTAACATCTTCATTGGTAGAAGGGTCTCCGCAGCGGTCCGAGGATCTGTCTTCAAATTATTAACGAGCCTTTTCCCGACAGTTTTTGGCTCGCCGTGGAATTGGACCGCATCAAAAACCCCAAACGGGACTGTGACGGCACGCTCAGGGTAGAGGCGTTGAACGTAGTTATCGAATTGCGTCCTCAGCAGAGCGTTGTAGTGCATAAATATAAAATCATCCCAGGAGCTGCACACATCCTCTACACTGGAGATGTCACCGCTCAGAATGCCGTAGACTGCTCGCTCATACCTATCCCCTCCGCTCTTACGAGCTAAATCAAAGCACATTCGCCTCCACAGAGCACTTGATGTTGGGTCTCCTGCTTCTTCATTATCATTCGACCCATCATCTGGGAGACCTGAGAAGCTGACTGCTCTCCAGACTTCGGTTCGCTCCATACACCACTCTCTTATCTCAATAGCAGGCCGTCCACGACGCAACATCTCGTAACATCCAAGCCAAATTGATCTCTCAAAATACTCATCTTGGGCCTCCAGTTTTCGATTCTGTCGAGCCATGGCATCTGGGTCCAGTTGGGTGACTAGAGAATCTGTCCTAGAAGAATTAAGAAGCGCTCTCTGCACTTCTGGCGACGAAGGATCGAGAGCTTGCGGCCAAACGTGGATTCGTTTTTGGTTCTTGATGGCTGCTTTCGTATGGAGCCAGCCGTGCGTTATAATGTCTCCTCGATCGGCATTTTGTTGCAGGTCCTTTACTAAGACATCTATATCTTCGCCAGATTCTTCAGAAGTATCTTTCAGCCAGTCTAAAACGATTTTGCGTTCGAGGGCAAAATCATCTGCCTCAAGAAATTTGGTCCATACTTCCTGCTGGGTAGAATATTGGTGGAGAGGCCGGTGCTGCGATATCGCTTTGGATTCTGATCCTCCAGAAGGCCTAGGTGAGGGAAATCGAAGATGGACGAGTCGCCGTAAGAGATCCCAAGTCTGTGCTTCTTGTTCCCATCGCGCAAGGTCTTCTAAAGTAGTTTGAGTGCTACCGTACTGCACCCCATCCGACTCATCTTCTAGCTCGTCGTCGTCTTGGGCAATTTTAAAGCCACGCATCTTCTTTCTCCACCTAAGTCCATCTTTTTTGCGCACATCTGCAGCATGTCTTTCTCGCAAGGTCTGGACGGTTTCTAAGGCAATATTGTGATATATATCGATGAGATCGAGTGTCTTCTCATGTCTCTCGTCTTTTGCCGTGGAACTGAGAGGATTATATCCATCCAGAGCTTGTGCAAAGAGCTCAACCTCGTGTCCAACGCGATTTGCAGCTTCGCGAAGAGGGTGGAGAATATCCTCATGGTCTTCTGGGTCTTCGAACTGAGCTCGTCTCTCCTCTAGTACAATGAAATTAGCAAACGGCCGAGGATAATTACCACTGCATGGATTTTTTAAGAAGCTACAACAAACCTCCGTATTCATCGTCAACGCCAGAGGCTATTTCCGTATCATCGTACAGCGAAGCCGGTTCTTCTGAAACCTCTCGCTCAGAGGAATCTCGATCCGAAGCCATTTCGGACTGCGAACACCGATGTTAGAAGTACCAATATAAATACTGTGGCGGTACATACCCCGACAAATTGCCAGCTTGCCTCGCGAGAGTTCTAGGGAGATCAAAACATCAGTCTGGTTGGAAGGGAACGGGAACACAGGTGGTCGGCTCTTACTGGATGCAAACTATTCGCGTGAGGCACGAGAGCGACGCTGCGCGTTATGGGCGCCATGCTTGCAAAGTAGTCTGGCTAGTTCTCATTCGCAGGGACAGGAAGCTTCGCGTCGACTGTTGTATCCTCGCCTTGAGACTTTTCGATACCAGAGATCCCCACAAAAAGATCCTAGCTTGGGTACTCCTGTCGTACCAGTGTGCCTGTTAATTCGCTTAGTCAGCAGTTTTCGTAGCGCACGTGGCGCGTCAGGCATCGCATAAATTCTTCGCTCGCTTTTAGAAATCTCTTTTCCTAGTTAATGTCTATGGCCATCTAATTAGAGTCTCGGGATAAGCCTCCTTTACGGAGTAACCATCATTGCTTGTTCAGGTCCACAGGATCTCTTGCGCGCTCATGATCGCCCAGAGTAAATTTCGACTCTTCCTGCTCACGTTCCCTGACCTTTCACAAGGCGTAACGGTGGACAGCAAGCTTGGAGCGTCACAGACGCCGCAATCCAGCAGCTGATCTTGAATGGCTTTGAAGAGGTATCGTGAGATGTTAAATATGATCTCTGTTTATGCTATGTACCATACATTCCCAGTTTGGACGGCCTTCTGGCTAAATGATTTCTTCCCCTTCACTTGGACCCTTGCTCGTCTGCCCTCTGCTTCATTTTCAATCTCAACAGATTTGGCTTAGGACAACTAGCGCTTTGTGCATTATCCCCATATTTATCATAAAACGAATTGCAGCATTCGTAGAGGGCATCCACCTGCGACCTGCACTTGGTTTCATCATATGAGTTCTTGGCCAGGCAGTCTAGACGACAGGCACTTATCAGTCTCTCTTGCATACTCTAAGAGCATTGTGGGGGTTCTCTGACCTTGTATAGCACACTGGAGGGCTTAGGTCAGTTTGATGTAAGGAGCATAAGGAGCTGAGAGGGGATGGTGTCGGGTTCTGGGCGATGATATGATGAAAGGGTGACATACTGCTCGAGATTGGCATGGGGGGTCTGTAGTTAAAGGATCCTTTGTGGCCTGTGTACAAATGAACAAGAGTATGTAATGGTAAGGGCAAGAATCCAATATTCCTAGATCTCAAGCAAGAGGGTCCCGTGAGAACATTACGAACCATTTTTGTGTACTCGTCTTCTCTCGCTCAATCTCTCGTATAAAGCTAGACCACTCTCCTCAAAGGAATCACCGTGCAACTAAGAAGCTCAATTCGCAAGCATCAAAAGCAAATATCAGTCGAGGTGGTTTGCCACTTCCATTTGATACTTTCCAGAAGCCTCGCTTCGCTAACCCAAGTAGTCCAATAGCGTCAGCGCGTGAATGGGAACTTCTTTGCACGGTATCTCCCCACCCCACCACCACTGCACTTCCAACTCACTCTCCCCAACTCTCCAACATCGCGAGTCTAGTACATCTCCGATCCGCCCAGCACGCGCCAATTTCGGAGCACGTACTGTTGACGAGATCACTATTAAGTAAGTTGGTCCCTATACCGTTTCCTCATCATCCTCGCATCTCTCTTAACAAGGCAATAGTCTCTCATACCAACTTCGCAGCCTTAAGTCACTCATCCTCAAGCCAAAATGTCGGATGACAACGGAAGCCCCGCAGTTGAGAAGCCAGAAGCCCAGGCAGTCAGCGAACACCTTAATATAAAGGTTACTGACAACAACAACGAAGTCTTCTTCAAGATCAAGCGGACAACTGCGCTGAAGAAACTGATGGACGCGTTCTGCGAGCGTCAAGGGAAAGCCCCTAACTCCGTCCGATTTCTCTTCGACGGCAGCCGCGTGCAGCCTACCGATAGCCCAGAAACTGTGAGTACGCCTATATCTACCCCATCACAGACGAGGCACATTCCACCAGCGCACTAGAGGCAAGCGCTGATGACTTCCTCAATAGCTCGACATGCAAGATGGGGATACCCTTGAAGTTCATCAGGAGCAGATCGGCGGTGCAATGTAAGGCAAGAGACCAAAACGAAACGCTCCAAGACGAAAAAGAAACGGGGATAGATGGCGAGGGGCCATAGAGATTCGCATCTGGGAGACTGGGACGGGCTATTTTCGGCGGGGCAATTCATTTTCAACGGTGTGAATGGCGTCTCTGTTCACAGCATGATTGCTTCTATGAGGAAAATGAGCCTGCGAGAATAAAGGGCTATCTTATTCTCGAGAATCAAAGACTAGCCGTTACGACATCCCCTTTTCCGGCGTGCCGAAAACTTTAACTTGATTTGAATTTGCGTGCGCTACACTTTCAAATGCTACTCGTCGCACATACAGACACCTTCCACATAGTGATTCATAACGAGTGTTTTGCTTCATACAGCTGCCCATCAAAAGTACACCCAAAATGCCTAATGCGCCACTGTAACAGTCCCTTTCCTTCCAACTCCCTAGCGTCAATGCATCACTTCTAACATAAAATGCCACTTCTAAGCGCTCTACATACGCCAGATGTACCTCGCGTCACAAACCAGTTAATCATTCCACGCCGCAGCCTTGGCCTTCTCGGCCTCCTCCTCCGCCCGCGCGGCCGCCTCCCTCTCCATATTCCTCCTCTTGATCTCCTTCTCCTTGACCGCGCGATCATACGCCCTCTGCTCCTCCGTCATTTTTGGCGCCTTGACACCCAGCGCCCCCGCGATCATCCTCTTCGCCACCGCGTCTGTCTTCTCTGGCCGGCCCGCGCGCGGCGTGGGCATGAGCGTGCTCCCGTACCCGTACGGGAGCACAAAGGCATCGCGGTCGGACGACGAGATCGAGGGTGAGATGGGGGTCGGTGGCGGCGCTGCGGGGAAGCTGCTGGGCTGCAGCGCCGAGTTGGGGACGTCGTTGTCGTCACCCGAGTCCTCGTCCTCCCACGATTCGGCCACCTCGTCCTTCTTCTTGGACGTCGCCAGGGACATGGGAGGCTGTGCATTTATGGACAGTTTGTTCAGCGTCGATTCGAGCTCTGTTAGGTATGCTTGATTAGAGAGAGCTTGGGTTTACGTGGGCGCGGAATGGGGGTGAAAACCGAACCTTTAGGCGCCGCTTTGGACATGTTGACACGCAGGCCGTTGGCAGAGTAGAGAGTCTTGGAGGTTTCACCCTCATTCCAGGAAGGGTGCGGCGTATATATACGGCAAAAGAAATGCGTGGGTTGGGGGCTATACGCGCAGCTGACGGATTCTGTGGCAGTTGCAATCCTCCTCCACACTGAAAGCAGCGGACAGCGGCGTGGCATCTTGGACTTTGCGGGGGTCCACCTTTCGGACTACCTCGGGCCCTGAGCACACGAGCCATAGATATGGCTCCTTATTCCCGGCAGTGGGATATGAATGTGAAATGCTGTCAAAACTTGTCTGTAACTTCTTTTTCGTGACGCCTTTTATGCTTGCAGATCTATATTGCTGAAGTCCCTGAGTCGTCGTACCATCATTTTCCGGGTCAACCATGATTCGGCAGCTCACGCGGGGTTGGTCCCCGCGGTGCACGCACCTACAGGTACCCTTCTCCACGTCGGCAAGAAACGGCCCATATGAAGATACGATTTCAAATTTGAAGATTGGGACTCACACACGTGTTATATTTCAAGGCTTTACTGGTCAGTCTACTACCACACTTCCCGAACACTGGACTGACAGAAGTTTCAGGGAGACAGGCGAGTCCAATTGCTTAAGAGATTTTTCTTCTCGAGATTCTCATTGACCCTACGTCAGGCTACAGCCAATGCACAAGAATCAATTGCTTGGGGTACAAACATAGTAGGCGGCGTAACACCAGGGAAATATGGAGAGCATCTTGGCCGTCCTGTCTTGCCCACTGTTCGAGAGGCAAGGAACTCTCTTACATATATCTCTGCTACTACCTAACATATCTTGTGCCAGGCAATGGAGCAACTTAAGCCGGACGCCACTGGAATATATGTTGCTGCTCATCAAGCACCCAGTGCCATTGAGGAAGCCATTCAGGCTGAAGTTCCCCTCATCGTGGCCGTCGCTGAGCATATCCCTATTCATAACATGCTGCGGGTACGTATCACGCCGCAAAGTTAATGTAGTGATAACTAATGGCACAAGATTCACTCTATGCTGAAGACACAGTCGAAATCTCGACTTGTGGGTGCCAACTCACCCGGCATTATTTCTGCCATTGGCAAGTGTAGAATTGGATTTCAGCCCCTTCCATGCTTTATGCCCGGACGGATAGGGATCATTGCCAAGTCAGGAACTCTCAGTTATGAAGGTAGCTCAGCTCTGTTGGTTAATTTGCAACGCTCTGATATAAAATAGCTGTGGCATCTACCACGAGGTCAGATCTAGGACAAAGCTTGTGTATTGGTATGGGCGGAGACGTTTTAGCCGGTACCGATTTCGTAGATGCCTTGAAGGTTTTTGAGCGCGACGATGCCACGGAGGGTATTGTCATAATAGGTGAGATTGGCGGTACGGCAGAGCTGGAGGCAGCGGCATGGATAAAGGACTACAACAGGCGAACACCTAATCCGAAGTACGCCCTCCCCTATATGTTGAGATCTTTAGATCTGACAACACACCAGACCCATCTCTGCGCTCATAGGTGGCGTTAATGCCCCCCCGGGCCGGATCATGGGCCATGCAGGAGCATTCTCCTTACCTGCAGAGCCTGATGCACCCACAAAGATTAAGAGCCTAAAAGAGGCAGGCGTTACAGTTGTTAACCATCCTGCTAAGTTCGGCGACGTCATGAAACTCCTTCTTGGCAAGTCTGGACGAGCGAGCACAGGGCCTGCGGTTACTGGATTGCCACAGAGGAGATCCATGCATACCATTACACGAGTAATTCGTCCAGTGGCAACACGCGATGCTCCAATGCCACCTAGTAAAGTGCAGAAACGGAATCTCTATATTAGAGAGAGCTTTGCTCTCGATATCCTTCGAGAAAAGGGTGTCAACGCTGCTCCATACTCCGGGAAGGGAAGAAGACGATCACTTGCAGTTTCTATTAACAGGACAACCAGATCGCCTTGTATCGTTGCTTCTCCCGCAACTGATCCAGAGCAGGCTTATAATGAAGCAAAGAGTTTCTCTTTTGACTACCGAAGAGGCTTTGATCCACTCAATATCCCGGCAGTTGCAGAGCACTTGCAGCTCGACCACTCCTCTCATCAATCTTTACTAAAACTAATAAACATCTTCTATGACATTTACGTGAAGAAAGAGGCCTTCCTTCTTGAAACGATGTTTGTCGAGCGACTAGGCGAACTCAAAGTCGTTGGGGCTAACTTCGGGTTCGACGATGCGGCATTTCGGAGCAGCCATCGTCAAGCTGACGTGCACGCTCTACGCACCATTGAAGACGAAGATGCCCAAGAGCTAGAAGCTGAGAAGGATGGGATCGTGTACATCAAACTGGCTGGCGACGGGAACATCGGCACCCTGGTTAATGGCGCTGGCCTAGCCATGAACACGGTGGATGCATTATCAGATGTGGTAGGTAAAGCGGCCAATTTCCTGGATACTGGCGGAAAAGCTACGAGTGAGACAGTGAAGAAGAGCTTCCAGGTCATCCTGCAAGATCCAAGGGTGAAGGTCATCTTTGTCAATATCTTTGGGGGTCTGACGCTGGGAGACATGATCGCAAAGGGCGTGCTGCTGGCCTTCCAAGAGTTGGAGGTGCGCCTGCCGGTGGTGGTGAGGATCCGGGGGACGAAGCAGGAGGAGGGACAAAGAATCGTAGGTCCCATACCTCATTTACATACTGCATGGAACAGATAGATGGACTGACAGCAGGATTTTTAGATTGCGGAGAGCGGGTTGCCTTTGCATGCCTTTGAGGACTTCGAGGAGGCGGCGGCGAAGGCGATCGAGCTGGCCAATAAATAGAATAAAGGAGGCACCCGAAGTATGCAAAGGGGCCGGGACAAATTAGACAACCTAAGCCGATATTCTTAGCGGATATTCAAATATAAAAGCAAAATGCATACATACCCTCACGGTGAAAGACGGGCGACTGTAGCCTCGGAAACGAGGTATTATACGTCATCCGGATGGTCTCATTTCAGTCTCCGCAGGGTCCCACTACCGAGAGGTCTCCCGGGTCCCTAGGCGCATACCCTTCTCTGCCACCATCAACCACATCAAGATTCTCCACACAAGACGTCAACCAATCGGCCTGCGCGGGTGTGGTCGACGCAACAGTACGGCAGATACAGCAGTCATCAGATTAGATGGAAGGCCACATCGTGTGCCACGCCCACTCGCGCCTCTACCTGTACACGACCTCCTCCGGCGATCGCAGGAACACCAATCAGGCCTGTCTTCCTTGCCTAAGGACGCCCCCATCTCCACTCCGCCGCACGCCAGCATGGGGCCACACAAGAGGGCCCGATCGACGACCCACTGCCTTGCTTTCTCTGCGTTTGGCAGTTTTCCGGGCCCCGATTTACGTATTTCGCGGTTGCCACTATGCGGTCAGAGGGCCTCGGGCGGACTGTATTACGGTATCTAGAGAGTTAGCAGAGCTCGCCATGATGACCCTGCAAAAGATGAAGAAGCGGCCACAGAACGGGCACTGGCACAGGCGTGGGGCCCGCCAATGATGGTAGAGAAGACTTGCAGACACAGCATCTACAGGTACTGTACTAAGGCGCCACTAGGTTAAGTCGTGGAGCGCCTTCCGCTGCCACGCTGCCACCTTAAAAAGGTCCCTTGCCCGTCGTGAGATCTTCAGACTCACGTCAACCTTCAATCTCTTCCCTGTGCACTTTGCTGTCGCATTTCTCCTGCTTCGACACTGGCCCTGAACCGTCCCCATCGCATACCTGCCATATATCTAGATTCCGGATATATATCAGCTTGATCCCTCATCTCGAATCTCCTCAACTTGGCCATTAATGCAGCCAGCGAAGCTTCTAACCTCCAATCCCGTTCCCTACGCCCCCATCGTCCATTTTCCCTCAAGAAAATGGCGTTAGAGAAGGACAAACTCGAGGACCTCACCCATAAAACAGATGTGGACCTAAAGCAGTCATTCGGCGATGGGGGAAATGATGACCCCGAAGGCGCACAACCCGCCGGACACTCGCGCTATGGGATGAGTGATAGGTCGGTTGGGGGTCGGATCGCGCCCGTCCTGCCCCATCTTGCCAATTATGACTTTGGGAATGATGATACGGGCTCTGATATCTTGGGGAAACAAATCGAATTGGAAGCCGGAAATGATATCCAGTACAGGACCTGCAGTTGGCCAAAGGCAAGTCGTCACCGTCAGGGGCTCTGCTCATGGTTGTTTCTACCCTTGGCTCCGATTTTATCCAATAATCAGGCGACAAATTGTTAAATATCCGCTGATATTGTTTAGACGGCTGCCTTGCTCTTCTCCGAGTACATTTGCTTGGCTATCATGTCGTTCCCGTACTCGTACTCCGTCCTTGGCCTCGTCCCGGGCCTCATCCTAACCGTCGTGGTGGCTGGCCTTGTCTTATATACGTCTCTTGTTGTCTGGTAGGTGGTCTCGCAGCGGCTAGGAAATGGACATGTTGCTCACCAATATTCAGGGAATTTTGCCTCCGTCATCCGGAAGTTAGGGACGTGTGTGATATTGGGCAGATGCTTTTCTGGGGTAAGCAATGGGCGTGGTATGCCACGGCTGTTATGTTCGTTTTGAACAACACCTTCATTCAGGTTAGCGATCTCACTCGTTCGTCTTTCCATTTGTTAATATGTCGTAGGGTCTGCATGTACTCACGAGCGCCAAATACCTTAACACAATCACTAACCACAGCGAATGTACCGTCGTCTTTGCAGTCATTGCAACTATCATTTGTTGGGTATTTTCGCTCCCAAGAACCTTCAGCGCCTTATCGAAATTGGGGACGGGGTCAGCCTTCTTCACGTTCATCTCCGTCCTCTTGGCTGCAATCTTTGCAGGGATTGAGGCCCACCCTGCTGGATACAATCCGGACCCCAACTTCATCGATCCAGTCACTGGCATCCACGGTGGTGAGCCAATTGTGACTGCGCTTCCCGTCAAGGGTGTGACCTTCGTCGCGGGAATGAACGCTTTCCTGAACATCTCATACACCTTCATCGGGCAGATCACACTCCCTAGCTTCATCGCTGAGATGAAGGATCCTAAGGATTTTCCTAAGGCGCTCTGGGCCGTCACGATCTGCGAGGTCATTGTTTTTGGATGCGTTGGCGGAGTTGTCTATGCCTACACCGGAAATCAGTATAACACAGCTCCCGCTTTCGGGTCTCTTGGCAATGAGGTCTTCAAAAAGGTGTCATTCTCGTTCATGATTCCCACTCTTATCTTCCTTGGAGTTCTGTACGCTTCGGTCTCGGCACGCTTCATCTTCTTCCGTATTTTCGAAGGCTCAAAACACAAATCTAGCCACACGGTCGTTGGCTGGTCGACCTGGGCTGGTATCCTCGCATTGACTTGGATCGGCGCCTTCATAATTGTAAGAATTTTAAATATTCTTATCCCTATAGCGATATTATCACTAACAGCTTGCTAGGCTGAGGTCATCCCCTTCTTCTCCGATCTCCTCTCTCTCATGTCCTCACTTTTTGATTCCTTCTTTGGCTTCATTTTCTGGGGCGTTGCGTACATCCGGATGCGAAGGATAGATGGCGGCGTGAACTGGCTCAAGGAGCAGACGCTGTATGGCTACACTATGTTGGCTTTCAACACTATCATTATCTTGATCGGTCTGTTCTTCCTAGGCGCAGGAACGTATACGAGTGTTCAGAGCATCATCGATAGCTACAATGCTGGAGCTGTGGGAGGTGTGTTTACCTGTGCCAATAACGGCATCTAGTCGCCATATGACAGGAATTTTTAATGTGATGGTGTGTAAATGGGAAGGCTGGTTTTAATTGAAGTCGGAAATTTTACCATATATGTTTTTCGGAGGCTAGTGCGCCGAAATATAAGTTACTAAAATCCAGGGGAGCCACCCCTTTTTTTAGGCGAGGCTGTACTTCAGCTTAGCCATGCCTCCGTAAAGAGGTATCAACAAAACAGTACTGCCCACCAATCTATCTCTGTGCAATATAGCCTAAACATTCGGGCTTTATAATTCTTATAATAAAAGGTATAGTCTGGTGCTAAATAGAACGAAACCATATATATTGCTTTATTCATCCTCCCCAAAGAACACTCTCACAGGTAACCAGGCATCCGTGCAAACTTTAAACCTATCCGGGAGGTTATCCAACTTCTGGATCTCATCCGGAGTTAGCTCCCAGCCATCCAGCTCGAAATTCTTCTCGATGCGGTCCTTGTTCACGGATTTGGGAATCACCGACCAGCCCTTCTGGTGACCCCACGCGAGGAGGACCTGCTGCGGAGTCTTACCCTTGGCGGCGGCGATACCAAGCAGCGTCTTGTCTTTGTAGAGCGGGGAGTTGGTGCTGCCTAGGCAGGAGTAACCTGTTGAGTGAATCCCCTTCGAAGTGTTGTAGGCGACGAGTTTGGGGGAGGGGTTGTTGGGATGTAGTTCGATCTGGTTGACGGCAGGGATGATCTGGGGGTGGCTTGTAAGAGATGATTCAAGGGTACAGAAGAAGAAGTAGAGAAACAGACCTTGGTAGAGGGGTCATTGAGAAGAATCTCGAGGTTCTTGATCCCGAAGTTGGAGACTCCGATGTTGCGAACCTTGCCGGTGCCGACTAGCTTCTGCATCTCTTGCCACGTTTTGACGAAATTCCAGTCTGGGAGGTGTTTTTTCAGATCATCAGGGTCCGTAGATGACGGCCAATGCATGAGATACAGGTCAACATAGTCTGTTCCCAGGTTCTCGAGTGATGAATCGATTCCCGCCGCAACTCGGTGGTGCCATGTGTTGTCGAGCTTGGTGGTCAACCAGATCTCATTACGAGGTACACTAGATGCCCTGATACCGGCGCCAACTTCAATCTCATTACGATATCCATGCTATGGAAGTGTTAGCTTTGATTATATGAGTAGAAGCATTTTTCTGTATATACCGCGGTATCAATATGCCTATATCCCTTGTGTAGAGCTATCTCGACCGCGTTGGCGACTTCATTGGGCTTGGATTGCCAAGTTCCGAGCCCGATTGCCGGGATCTTATCCCCAGTGTTAAGGTTGAAGGTCTTCCTATGATAGTAGCAGCGTGAGCTATACAGGCTTGCCTGAGGGAGGCGTCCGACAACAGATGTAAGTCTTCGCAGGCTTCTGCACAAGACGTGAATTGGTTATAGATCATCAAAGGTGGGCAAGCTTACGAGGTAACGTTAAAAGTCATCTTCGCCTAGGTTTAATATATATTATGCAGAGACTAAGAGGAGTTGTTGGGGGACTTGCTTTTCAGAGCCCTTGTTCTTATACAATTTGCTCGGTGAATAAAAGTCAAGGACAGTTTTAGAAAATTACCACATCGGGTTAGCAGTATGTGGTTACTGTCGGTGCTTTAACAAGGAGTTCCCGACTCCCATGATGGGTAATCCGAGAGTGGAGCTGTTAAAATATCCTCAAAAGCCATCATCCTTCATCCCACTTTCATGCCGTATAGCAGTGTGTAAAAGCAGCAATCCAAAAGCGGATGTGCATCCGCACGAATCACATCGATAGTGACTTTTATGACAATGAGAGGACTAAGCTATCCCCTTGATTTGATAAAAGTCATTTTTTAAGGTTAGAGGAACCTTAACTGCTTGACAGATACATGTAAGATCTTACCTCAGAGAGAGTCAGGGTAGGGTAGAGTGGAGGGTGGAGTATCATACAAATTCTTCGACAGAATTGCACCCCAAACGCATTATACATATAGCACAATATATACTGACGATATCTTCTCCATGTCCCTTAAGCATCTGATTTATATATTAATTTTTCAGATCCATATCGAGAGAGGGAAACTTATGACACAGGGTATGTTTATAACTAAGTCGCTGCATTTATACTATTGTGATAAACTGGGAGTGGCAGGATTTAGTAGTTTGACACCTGGCGTTCCTGTATTAAGAGCGAGGCGATCTTCATGCACACTGGCGACAGCTTTTACAACTGCGCAACAAGAAAGCCCAGAACGCAGAGCAATCTGCTAATGCAAAACAGAGAGCATGTCATCTGGCTTTGTTTCAGGAGGTACTGCAGATAAACCCATTGAGCGTAGTGATGAATGGCTAGCGGCACAGAAAGAGCTTGAGGCGAACCGAGCGCAAAAAGCAGCAGCAGCTAAACAGCCAGATGGACGAAGCCTATACGAAACTTTGGAAGCAAACAAAGGTACTTCATACAAGCGGCTCTCCTAGTATTCGATATGTTTTGGTGCCGTGGCTGATCACGTAGGGGTGCGTTGAACGAAACAGCTGCCAAGCAGGAAGCTTTCGAAGAAGCAAACAGATTGAAGAACCAATTCCGTGCCCTTGATCAAGATGAAGTCGACTTTCTAGACTCAGTGCTGGAAAGCACGCGCAAAGAAGAGGATAGAGTGAGGAGAGAGACCGCCGAAGGTTTGGAGCAATTTCGAAAGCAACAAGAAGAAGCGGATAAGAAAGCTAGAATCGGAGAGGATCAAGATACAAATGAGATTTCGGCTATAACAGAGGAAGAGCAATGGATTGCTGGCGGGCGGAAACGCAAGCGTACCAAGGAGAAAGAGGGTCTCAAGGGGGTGAAGGTGAGAAAGTCGTCTTCAGCTGGCCAAGCAGGATCAGCTTCATCGCCAAGTGGGAAGAAACAGGATGAGGAACCGAAATCTACAAGTACAGCACAGGAGAAATTTTCAGAACCCAAAGATATAACAACGACTACCATCCCTGATTCTAAAGGGCCACCAGCATCGTCTCCTAAACCGAAGACTGGCTTAGGCTTGGTGGACTATGACTCCGACGAAGACGACGATTGAAGCTTAGGGAGTAAGAGTACTCGAGGTCCTTCTAGGACAAGCATTCACCGTGGCAGCATAGAGTTTTTTCTTGGCAAGGAACTTGACAGAGCACAGTGAAGATCACCAGGATTTAGTTAACTAAACAAAAGTCTATTGCTGAGGAGCTCGCTTCTATACGCTCATAAACATTCTTAGGGGTATACCAATGACGCCTCCCAACATTTTATCTAGGAATCGACGCTCCAGGTTGGATTTACATATAAATACCTAACGCCTGTTTCAACATGGATCTGCTGCAGAGCAAGTAAATTCTTCAAAGGAACAAAATGAATACACCAGCAACGCCAAGCATCAGTGTACCACTGACCTTGGCCATACCAGCTTCATTTGTGCCCAAAACTGCAGTATTACCGTTAGCGTCTCCAGTGGGACTGGGAGTTATTGAAGCGCCAGCCGCGAGAGTTGTGTTCGGCGTGAGGAACGGAGAGGTTGAATTCCCAATAGTATAGTTATATGTAGCACAATATGTGCTCTCCTGCGCCGTTCCCCAGATTGTCTTGTTGTTATATTGGCCTATTGGTATAGCATTAGCTACAAAGCTTCCCTGAAAACTCCTACAGCATATGAAAGCACTACCCACAATTATTAAACATGTCTTTAAACGCATTCAAGCAGTCGGCCTGAGGACACGCGCTGAGCTGAGCCTGCTTGGAGAAACGGAAAGTTATGTATGGCAGTCCATAGGACTTCTCGAGCAAACTGGAATTCGAGCGGAGGGCAGTGCTGCAGAAATCCTCAGCATCGGTCGCTGCGCTATTGATGCCAAATCCATTGACTGATGGTGTACACACGAAATTCGACGCGGAGCTTGTCGCTGCGGCCAGAGAGGCGAGCAGCCCGGCAGTATAGACGATGAACGATGTGGACCGCATTTTCTCAAGATGAAGATAGGACTAACACTCCAGCTACGGAGGGAACTCGCCGGATCTTATCGATTTCTGCCGGGGGCGCGGAGGAGGGAGCGACTCTCATTGTTAGATCTGTCATTATTGGCGCCTATGTTATACTACACTCAAAGTGACTCCTTTTTCGTAGAGAACGGCTAGAAGATGGATTTATTTGTTGGTGGGTTGGGAGCAGGATCCAGTGGGATGGGCTGCGGCTCCAATAAGGCTGCGGCACGGCCTCATCCGGCGAGGCTGAGCGGTCCCTGATGTAGCCGCCAGGATGCTGGAATAACTCTTCTACGTCGGTAGCGGGTATGCCACGAGGATATATATATTCAAAGATTGAAAATATTAATTAGAGGCCCATAATATACTGATAGCATGAAAGCAGCGCCCTACGAGTCAACCTCGCGACTCTATTTCCCCGATCGTTGTTTTTGTAAGATATTGGGCACGCATCTGTCAGCTGGCAGACATTTTCTTGGCGCGTTTGAGCCAACAGGATCCATCCTGAGATGGCTTCAGGATGATACTCCACCGGAGACGAAAGAAAGCCTACGAAACGCAGCATTACCACTGGGCCAATACTCGTACTGTGCTTCCCTGAGCGCCATGTGCTCCTCACTTGGTATACAAAGCAAGCCAATCTTGCTTTGTGCAAGACTTAGACATTCATTGGCATGAGAAATATTGGGTGCACAGATACTAATGAAATGAGACTTTATTTCTCCTGGCTGGCGTAACCAAGGGGTAGGTTCAGAGGTCCAATTGTCGCGCTGCTGGTCTTCCATGCAGAAGAATGTCATGATCATCATACACAGCTACACAAGCAACAGGATGTTTGCCCTCTCATACTAATGTCTCCAATTCTCATCGTCCTGTGCGCATATCACCCAACTTGCCCTTAGTTATCTGCGGGTGTACAATTCTCTCGCCATACTCGGGCAGTTTGAAGATACTGCTCCCTAACGTAACAGTTCCCTCCAAGACTTGTACGCTCAAACTGTCCAGTCGATCATTTGGTACGACCGTGCCATTGACCTACCCCTATTAGTATAGAAGTACCGGACTGAATACGGAGGAATGTGGGTAGTGAGACAAACCAGTTGTACTTTCCATTGCAGAGCTTCCTGCAGAAACGTAGCAGTTAAGGTCGAGTCTTGTCCGTCATACCCTCTTGCTTTCAAACCCTCAGTTAAACTGAATTCGTGGTATGTGGGAACTCGATGGTGGGGGTTCACTGTATAAGACACCGGTGGCAGTAGAGGGAACGAGCCTACACATGCGTTGCTTACAGACCATTCTAGGGGATCTTGGGGAATGTCGCCAAGGAAAGTATGGACGATAAAACGCTGCCCGTGAAGTTCGAATTTGGAGACGCTAATTCTAACACTCCATTCCTTAAGCCGAACCTGCAGCTCAAGATCGCTTCGCTTTACTTTCGAGATCGAGCGTCCGTAAAGGGCGTTTACTTGTGCTATCACATTTGCTTGAAGCCGACTGGGCGTCTGATTCCAGTCCTGAATCTCTGGATAAGAGTAACCAAATCCTCCAAGAGATTGTGCACTGCTCGAAGTCCAAAAATTGCCATGTGTATCAGTAGAGAACGGTTGCAGAGGTGTTGAAAGCGTATCATTGATTTTTCCACCTCCCTGTAAGGTATACGAGCCATAGTGATCAGGGTAAGGAGTAAGGTATGAAGTGGGGCGCATTGCCTGGTAGAGAGCTGTGAGGCGGTCGACATTGACATGATGGAGCCAGCTTGCAAATAACTCTGTTAGCTAAAGCTACTTGAATGCGGAGGTAGAGAGAAGTACAAGATTGGGTCAAAACTAGAGTAGCTGAGCTGTGACATATGGCCCCAAACGCCACCAATTGCGAGATGAACTGCTGAGTGGACATTCTCAATAGATGGACCCCAGACTGCTCCTGTAGCAAACTCGTCGTAGTCCGCTGATTTTGTCAATGCATAATACTTCGTAGTGGTTAGCGCGGTCGGAATTAGCTGTCTATTTATGAGGCTGAATGTCAAGACTACTTACAACCTGATCCTTGAGATTGGCATTTTCCAGGACCTTATTAGCGTGCGAGAAATTCGAAATAGAGTCAGCTGTATCCGGATTTCTTACTGTTCGAGAATAGAACGCCAGGTACCAGTCGCTGGCCACATCCTTCGAGGATGGGAAGTACTTCTTATCGAAGGGAAATTCTTGAAACTGGTATTGCAGTAACGGATTGCTAACATTCCGGACTCCGGATGGAGTGGAGATCATTATTTGCTCGGCATTGGCGACATGGGGCATGTGAGGTACAGATGCCCAGTCCCAGTAAGGAATACGGAAATTATCTGCTGCTGTCTTGTATACATGCGATGCTGAACCGGAATACGTACTAGCTATCATCTGTACATGATTTGCTAGGACTTGCTAGGCTCAAGTTAGGTAGATTATATCATGGTGTTAGGTAGTTTACTTCGTAAAGTACAAGATATGGGCGATGCCAAGATGGAAACAACACTGAGTCTGAACAACGTTAGGCTTGTCGTGACTTTTGGCTAGTGCGGCACTCACCATGGGTACAGTATCCTGTAAGAGGAGTATTGACTCCCGGGCCAACATTGTCCCACGTGGTGTATGGTCGACCATGGATTCCTATTGATATTCTCAAAACCTGCGTTCGCTAGAGCGGTGAATGATTCTCACCAGCAATCTGGTAGTAAGAGAGCAGACTGGTCTCTGGGGTACCCTGCATTGCAGCGAGTGCCTGGATATATAGCGACCTAAGAACAGTGATATCAGCATCGCAGCCCACTGGTCTAAATTGACTTTACCATGTCGGCTCATCCTTCTGCAGATCCAGAATATTGCGCCTCAGTGGCCGCGACCCAGTAGCTCGATCAATTCCGGTATGGACCCCAGTGATAGGGTAGTGACTATAAGTGACCGTCTCTTCCTTTGTGGCGGCGGCAGCAAGACGAGATGTAAATACCACGAAGCCTACCGACGAAGAGAACCGCATAATGGGCTTTGTCTGATGGAAGAGAAATAAATACTAATTAATAAAACGAAAGAGGGTTGAGATTGAAAACGAGTGTGTTGGCGAAAGAGGGGACATATCTGGGTTATGGATGGAGGTTGATGGTTGAATATACTGTTTATAGGTTGCGGACAAGCTTGTCCTCCCAACGTTGCTTAACCGAACTTGCCAGGCAAGGACGCGTTCCAATATAACCGCGACATTATAACATATACTGCAGGTATAGTAAAAATTACTTATAAACATGATCATTGAAGTAGGTCCTATTTTGAGCAGAAAATCGAACATGAGAAATGAGAGCAAAAGACAGTACTGTGCCTCCAGCAGGAATCAAAGGACGTCTTTGACTTCGAATACACGACATGCATAGAGGCGTGACAATCGGTCTAAGAAGTGGCAGATGAAAGAAACCCTAATTTTTGCTGTCCAAAATCGGAACTTTTTGCGAGAAATCTCTGATGTGGAGCACAGCTGCTCCTAATTTTGGCACTTTCAAGCAGACATCAGGGAAAATATAAAGACAGCCACGTATGATAGAATTGGGAATGGGAGAAGAAGCAGGCGAGTAACATCATGCATGCTATAATTGAAAATCTCGAACTGGCCGTCAAATATATCGCACGTTGAATTCCCTACCTAAAGCTCGCCATAGAGGCGTTAAGGTTAGCTAGATGAATACAACCAACAGTTTCAACACCTCCACATTCATCGCCCAGGTCAGCTCCTGTAGATATTGTCTTCACGGGACCTGTCGATGTCTGATGTGAGAAGTGATAGCTTTGCCTGGTTTCGTCCTCCACTGAGAATCCCGAGAATCGTGGCGCAACATTAGCCTGATGATGTGCTTCCAGTTGTTGATTGCCTTTGTTGCGTAGTTAGCGGATGGAGAAATAGCGACCTACAATGACGAATCGTCAAGATCATGTCTTAAGGTGCCACATTTGAACGCACTCATTGTCGAATCTTTTCTTTTGGAAATTGAGCACACACAGGATTTTCGAGCCGGGCACGACATGTCGTCGAAAAGGATGAGGTCGGATGGAGTCCGGCCGTTCGTTCGGCAATTTTCTAAACCGAATTGCACTGTATGCTGGGATAGCCCGTCACCAACCATAGACAGGGGGATTGGTCCCATTAATGGCGGCTCTGTATCTCATCCCACGTTCCTTCGACAGCATCCAAGATGTATTGCCGCAACGACAATATTGACACGAATATAATGCACTTCCGTCTGTCTCCAGCGACCTCTGAGGATGCCTCTCACATCGCCTCCCTCCACCTACTAGCTTTCGACTCTAACCCACTTCTGCACCTGCAGTTCCCCCGTGCTTCCTCCTTGCAAAGCCTGCATGAGATTCTCGTCAAAAACACGCTGAGGGATATCTCAGATCCCGGGAAAGCGGTTCTAGTAGCGCGGGATGGCGAGAGGGTTGTGGGTTTTGCGAATTGGGAGCTGCCGGGAGCGGGAGGAGACTGGGAGGAAAGGGAGTGGCCGACGGATTGTGACAAGAAATGGCTAGATGACTACTATGAGAAGGTAAGGGAGGTTCGGAGGAGGGTTGTTGGGGAGATGAAATGTTATGGTAAGACCTCTTATTATCTTTAACTATGTGAAACGTTGCTATCTTTTCCCATCGTTCAAAGGTTGGATGCGATAAACGACTCGGTTTCTATTGTCGTGCCCACACTTACGATTCTGAGCAGTCTTGAATGTCATTGCCACGCTCCCCGAGCTGCAAGGTCGCGGCATTGGGACGATGCTGACCAAGTGGGGGCTTGAGAGAGCAAATTCAGATGAGATACCAGTATATCTGGACAGTACGCTTTCCGCCTCGTCCATGTATCGGAAATTGGGATTTGTTGCTCTCGATGGTATCTCCATGCCCCTTCCTGGAAAGATCGGGAATGGGGGCCCATGCATCCACGAGGAGTTGGGGATGCTCCGGTGGTCGGGTGATGATCTTGGAATGGATCGATGGGATTCGAGTATGGAGATTTCAAGCTTAAAATTGGATTATGAGGCAGGAATCAAACCTCAACATGTGGTACAGGCAGTATATGACCGCATAGAGGCATACAAGAAGGTCCAACCATCAGTATGGATTCACCTTCAACCTATAGGCGATGTCATGAGAGCTGCAAATGACCTTCTTATTCGATGGCCGGACGAAGCCGAGCGGCCGCCTCTATGGGGCATTCCCTTCAGTGTCAAAGATAACTTTGATATTAAAGGTATCCCAACTACCGCTGGATGTCCAGCTTTAGTACATACACCAGACTCTTCTTCTCCCGTCTACGAGTGCTGTATTGAGGCTGGTGCCCTTTTTATTGGCAAGACAAATATGGAGCAACTAGCTACTGGGATGACTGGGTGTCGAAGTCCCTACGGCACACTCCATTCCACTTTCAGCAAATCCCACATCGTGGGCGGCTCGAGCAGTGGCAGCGCTGTTACTGTTAGCGAAGGTTTAGTGTCATTCTCTTTGGGCAGCGATACAGCAGGTTCCATCCGAGTACCGGCTCTGTATAATGGTCTTGTGGGATTTAAGCCAACAAAAGGAACTGTCTCTGCGCGGGGGGTGGCACCTGCGTCTCTCCACCAGGACTGCGTTTCCTTTCTTGCACTCACTGCTAAAGATGCGGATCAAGTGTGGCAGGTATGCAGAGGCTTCGACAAGAATGATTTCTTCGCCAAATTTCCATCTCCGTTCCCTCATTCAAATGGACAGCAGACACTGCCAGAACATTCGTTCCGATTTGGAGCCCCCCCTAATAGCGCGCTCGACGTATGCAGTTCATCCTATCGGCAGATGTTCGGCCAAGTCCTAAGCATTCTGCAAAAAGCTGGCGGGAAGCGGGTAAACCTGGACTGGGAACCTTTCGCTGCAGCAAATGAGCTCCTATACAATGGCTCATTTGTGCTTGAACGGCTCACTATATTCCCAGTCGGCTGGTTCGAAAAGAACAAACATTTATTACATCCGGTGACGCGAGAGGTATTTGAAGGAGTGGCGGCGCGAAAGAGCACAGCCGTGGATCTTTTCCGAGACCTTCACAAGCAGGCAGAGTGTAAGAGGGCCGTGGAAGGCATCTTAGACGCTTGCAGGGAGCACAGAAACGAACTCACAGTGATGGTTGTTCCTACAGCACCGTTCCATCCCACAATAGAGGAGGTGGACCTCGATCCCGTTGGGATCAACGGGAAGCTTGGGGCATTCGCTCACTCTGCCAATGTTTTAGATTTGGTAGGAATTGCCCTGCCTTGTGGAACGTATGAAATATCCGAGGATGGGAGGGTATCGCTCCCATTCGGGGTTACAATCCTGGCATGCGGCGGGCGCGATACGGAGCTTATTGAACTGGCCAAGGCGCTGGAAGATGCCTTGACCGACAGGGCGGAGGAGTGATAAATGTACTGCTCGGAGGGTGCAGAAGTCGGATCACGTGCTTGATAGAACTGTATCGGCACGTGACGGAAGCAATCGATGACACAAAACATCTGGCAACGGAATCTCCAATCTCTTCTGTTAGGTAAAGAGTGGTCAAGTCCGTTCAACTTAGGTAAAAGCCACAACGCACGACATGCACTTACCGCGTTGTCGGACAGAGGCTACCGAGAGCTCTGCCCAACCAGAAGCGCCAGGTGAGATTTCCTTAGCAATGCAAACGCCTGGCTACCGTGACCCAGGGCCGCCACCCGCGATAAGGGAGGGCCTCTATGCGACTGGCAGATCCCTAGCGTAGTGTCTGAGGTAAGCAACAGCAGACGAATCACCCAGAATTACGGCCCCCAGCCGGCGGGGTGCACGCCCACAGCCTTCTCGCCCGGCCACACTCGAGGAGGATTACCGCCTTTGAAAACATAGTGGGTAGGCGGTAGCGTGCCCTCTGACGTTGTCCTTTCGCCGCGCGACCAGTGAGCAGCCACGGGCACGACGAGAATACCCCGTTGGAGCCGGGCATCTTTCTGCGAGCCAAGGTGAGTTAGTGGGTAGTGCTGCGAAGTATCTCCGTCCTGTAATTGTAATAGCTGCAACTCTGTTTGACTGACGCCCTTTCCTAGCTACCGAGAACACCCCCGGGTGATTCACATCGGAGTCCTCAATCCTCCTCCTCTGCTACTTTCGTCTCTGGCCCGAGGAGGTGAGGGTCCCCTTCAAAAACCTCCATTTCCCTCCCGTTTCCAGTCTTCTTCTCTTTTCACCCTCCCCTCCTCCGCGCTCACGCACCTCTCGCTCCCTCGCTCCCTCGCTCTCCTGCCTCGGCCACTCCAATGACGACTGCAAAGCTCCTCTTTCCGCACCCTCTCCTGCCCTCGCTGCCGTGGTCGTGCAGCAGTATTCCGTAAGCTCGCCAAGCTGCTGCCAGTGATCTCCCCGCCCAGATCGGCTTATCAGGCACCCTCGCGCGTTGTTCCCCAGGAGTGTGGGGAGCACACGATAAGCCCAGGGTGAGACTCTGATGGTTGTACAGTGTTGCCATTCAACCTATCGACGGCCAGCTCTGCGCCTGTACCTATCTACAGTATCTTGCTGGACTTGCCGTTTGAGGCCGCTCACCGCACCACCCCGATTGACAATAAGCCGCTACAAGAAAAAAAATATTTCTGTCCTATCTCTCCTGACTCTTCCTATCTGCAGCCTCAACTGCCCCGCTCCGTCCCCCCACCCCGTCACCCAACCGCCAGGAGTCCTCGACGCAGAATCCCCGTCTCGAGGCTTCGACCCCTCCAATCGCGCCTCCTTGCAAATAATATGTCGAACCCAACCGGCATTGCTCGTACTGCCCCCATTGCTATAGCTTCTCGCAAACCCCCTCCTCAATCTTCCCTTGACAACAACACCGACGGCAGAGATAGCCTCATCAAAAACATCCTCTCCGCGAGCACGGAAAGCACTGCATCCACCGAGTCTGGATCGAATACTCGAACACGAAAGGACCGTCCGTGCGATGCATGCAGGAGGAGAAAAAGCAGATGCGTGATACACGAAGGCCAGAGCAGCTGCGTCCTTTGCCAGTTCCATAACCAGGAGTGTACATTTGTGCAAAGCCCACAACCTAGAAAGAGGAAGCTGAATGCAGAAGGCAAAGAGGAATCGCTCGCGAAGAGAAGGTATGCAGAGTAAAATTCCTCCCTACACGTGTACAGCAGGACAAATGTCTCAGCGCCTGCATGTACACATCTGCGGCGGTCCTGTCAAGATGGTCAGGCTGTCTGCTGTGACAAAGGCCCGGCACATCTAGGGTTTTACCTACCTCCTTGGAATTTCTCTATCATGCCCTCTTCATGCTATATCACCTTATCAGTACCACGGCTAACCCGTGTGCACCCTTAGATCTCCTGATAGAACTGATGAGAGGACAAACGGAAGACTGGCATCGAGTATTTCTAGTGCAGGAGCGACGAACTCATTAATCGAGGATATGGCAAATATTGGGGGGCCAACCTTGTTAAAGCGAACGCTGGGCCTGCAAGAGGATCGGTATAGCCAATATATTGGACCGACCACTGATTTCGAACCTTCTCTCATAGACCTATCCCAATTCGATCCCCAAGATGAGAGTCTCTTGTCGAGGGGCACGCTAAGGAAGGTGAGTGATAGAGACACATTCTTGATGCTGCCAGACTACAACACTCCGGGATACGAGCACTTGATTGAGGACGCAGACGCAATTGAGAATATTGTCGCCCCGCATGGTCCGGACCTGCTTGAATTATACTTCTCAATAATACATCCGAGTCTTCCTATACTTCAGAAGACAGTATTCTATGAGAAGTACAACCGCTCATATCGGGAGTTCTCACCCCCGATACTGGCCGCCGTATATATTCTGGCTATAAACTGGTGGGACTACAGCGAAGACCTGGCAGGTCTCCCTAAACCTGATTTGAGGGAGCTTGAACGACTCGCTCGTGCAAGCCTTGCGGATGCTATGTACAGGCCGAAGCTGTCGACTGTTCAAGCGGGCCTCCTTCTTTCACAGAGGCCAGATGGAGACCAGTGGGCACCGACAGGCCAGCTGGTGGCCATAGGCCAAGAGCTAGGTCTCCACTTGGATTGTACAAACTGGAAGATCCCGCTTTGGGAGCGTGGACTGCGCAAACGTCTCGCGTGGGCCTTATACATGCAAGACAAGTGGGGGTCGCTTGTACATGGTCGGCCATCCCACATCTTCCCCTCAAACTGGGCCGTGCAGCCCCTCTACCCGAGTGACTTCCCAGATGTCGAGTACGACGAATCTGACAGTGAGGAGACTGCGGAGTACGAAAAAGGGCGCCTCCTCTTCATGCAAATGATCGCTCTCACGCAGATTCTCGCCGAGGTGCTCGATACCTTCTATACTCTCCAGGCCATGGCTGTCGTCAACGAGGCGGGGCTGCAAGGCCCACAGCTCGTACTTCAACTAGCAAAGCCTGTGCAATTGAAGTTGAAGGACTGGTTTGCTGCACTCCCAGCCTGCTTGCGGATGGAGTCATCCTCGACGACCGTGAGCTCTCCTAATCCGATTAAGCTTTCTTCGACAGGCTTCCTCCACTTAGCTTACTTCGCGACCGAAATCACCCTTCATCGCCGGATCATTCGGTCTTTGGGTCCGGCCACCCCTTCCAATGAAGACGTGAAGCCGGCTCTCGATCCATATGTCCTTCATATCTGCCGCTCAGCGGCGAAAACGCGCCTGATATCTTCAATGGATTTTGTCAACCGCCTCACGACGTCTCACTTGCGAGCATTCTGGTACTTCGCCTCGAAAACTAACTTCGCTCTGATTGGTACGTTTGGAAGCTTGTTGTGGGCTACTGCCCCTGGACGGGAGGAGGCAGAATGGTACAGAAGACGGCTCGCAGAATACCGCTGGACGTTGGGGGTATCCTCGAAGGGCGGTGACGGTGAGAGCGGAAACGGTCGGCTAACGGAGTTCGCCATGGAGATGCTGGACACCTCCACAGGACTGCTGAAGGCATTGCCCGAGAAACCCTCGATGAGCAGAGTCGGTAGTGAGGTAGAAAACGCGATCAATGGTGATCGACGACAGAGAAGCGTAGCTGATAGTTACAGCTATTCCAATTACGGAGGGGGGAGCGGCTTCGGTATTGGCCCACCACGAGGTCGTGACGGGAGTATTGGCGATGCAGAAGACTCAGGGTTGAATATGAGAAGTGGATTGGCGAGTCCTACAACGAGCGTGAGTAGCAGCGCTGGTAGTGGGGCGGTCTATGAGGCATATGTTTCGCCTCATGGTGGATATCGCATACCTGGGGCTGATGAAGGGCGTTGAAGAGACGGAGTTTTGTGTAAGAGGATGGATTATGAATAATTTCTTCATGTTGATGCATTGCGAGCCATGTATTGCGTATCTAGCCGGCGTTGGTTAGACAGGGAATTTGACATCAAGCGTATCTAGGAATGAAAGTTTAAATTCTCCCTCTAGGGTTGATCATATACCTAATGTCGCATGTGATTCCACCTTTCGCACGAGCTATTCCTCTACCTGTGTTTAATCAACACCTGGTGCACGAATGGGTATCCTTACCTATTAGCGACAAAAGATGGCCATTTTAAGACTCCCACCCTCTCCCGTAAACCATAAAACAAATACCACCGTATAAAAAGGAATACGAAAGAGTACTTTTGTTCCCTCTCCGGGCTTTGCCTCCATAGGGGTTCCTCACGTATTCCTTACTAGAGAGACCTGTTCAATACTATTCCTGTCATCGGTACAAGGTATCCCTGAAACCCGGCATTGGACGTAAATACAACTGTCTGCCTAAACAGCCAATTTTTTTCCCGACCTATATGCTGTTCTATGAAACAAAATTCAATCGCTTGACACTGAATATGAAGGTGGATACTCTAATGTAACGAATAGCGCACTGCAACCATTGTCAGCCCATCTTCCAGAAAGTATGTGCGTCACGTGATGCCAATCCTCTTAGACAGACACTGGCCTGCCTTCTATAACGGAGGCAAGATTGACACCATAGCGAGTACCCCTTTTCTAAGCGAATGCAGAACAATAGACAAGTTGAGAATGGAGCGGATAAATAGGATGATTGCAGCTGTGAAGCTTTGGATATCTATCTAGGTTCTACTCTTTTCCATTCATTTGCTTTTGGTTCTCCCTTGAGTAGAGCGATCATCTGTAAAAAGCTGTGTGACTTTTATGCTCGAGGAATAAGAAGTAATGCGGACTAATGAGAGCAATCACCCCTCGCAGTGGTATGGTAGGGATTAACAGACGCAAAATCTACCTCAGTCCAGGCGCCAGCGCAGTGAGATTAATAGGTTATAGCACCCTGCACTTCAACAAAGTACAGCAAACAACTAGGATCGAGACAAATGCAAGAGCCTAAAGCAACTAGAGACTTTTTTCCAGGATCACCAGATCCCTAAACCCTTCTTTCCACTTCGCACTCTCATCACTTGTGGGACGCGGCAGTGGACTGCGAGCGTACCCGCCGTATCCGTACCAGCTCTGCATTCCTGCCTTGGTGCTTACGATACCACCTTGGATCGCAGCCCAGTCGCCGCTGGCGACAATCTCTTGCATCTTCTGTGCCTCAGCAACACGGCCCTCCCGGTACAGTCGAATCGTCTCAATACATGCCTTAGGGGCGATGTTCCCCAGGCCAGCGAGGATCCCGTGTCCTCCACCCACGAGAGTTTGCAGGGTAAAATCGGCGCTCCCTCCCAGGACGAGGAATGAAGGCTGGCCAGCTAGGGAGGGCTTGGCGGACTTCGTGGCGGCCACGATGCGGTTCAACTTACCAGTGTTGCCGCACGTGAGCTTGACACCGACGATATTTGGATGAGCCGAGAGCTTGACGATGAGGTCGGAGGAGAGATCCAGGCCCGAGACGGCGCCTGGGTAGTTATAGATCAGGAGTGGGATGGGTGACTGATCAGCAACCTTGGTGAAGAAGTCAACGATGCTGGCCGAGGCTGGGGCAAAGAGGGGAGCGTAGTAGGAGGGTGGAAGGACAAGGGCATAGTCGCCGCCAGCAGCACAAGCTTCCCGACAGAACTGGATGGTTTCTCTGACAGACTGGCCACCACAGCCAACAATGATAGGAAGGTGAGGGAAACCCGCCGAGGCGAGGGCCGAACGCGTAGTGGATGTGACGGTCTGGCGTTCGGCGTGAGTGAGATGGACAGCCTCGCCGTTGGAACCTTGAGTAGCGAGGCCTGCAACGCCGGCCGTGGCTAGACGGATTGCGTGGCTAGCAATGGCAGCCGTGTCCAAATCTTCGGTTTCCGGGTCGAAGAAGCAGAGGGTTGGGACGTAAACTCCTGGTACCAAGGGTCGGGCGACCTGGTACCCGTTGTCCACAGAGACACTGCTGTGAGAAGAGCTGTATGGCTCGTTGGAGGGACGGTCCGAGTAGACGCTGCCCTCGTTACTCAGGTTAGAGCTGTTGATGGCACGAGCGGCCATGCTGTGAAAGCCTTGAGAGAAGCTGCCGGCAGGAGAGGGCTGGTCGCTGTGAGGAGACATTGGAGAAGGAGAGCAAGGGAGACAAGAGACAGAGACAGGGCCAGTAGTAGAGACGAGATCACAAAATTGGATCCGCACAAAGAAGGAAGGGACGAGGACGGAAATAAGAGGGCGGCCGAGGATGAGGTGAGCCGTCGTGGCCGTGGTTTATATACCTCTTTGCGGGGAGCACATAGTGGAACCGCCTCCTCCGTCCGGCCTTCTCGACCATCTTGGTTCCTGCGGTGGCAAGTCAGGGGGACGACACACTCGACGGCTAGAAGGCGCGCTGGCTACGAGCACGCCCACCGTACCAGATACTCGCCCAGCTGGGCCAGCGGGGCAAAGGGCACCGGTCACAGGTACCTGTCGGACAGGTTCCATCGTCACCGGTAGGTATATCTTGCTAGTGTGGGGGTGAGAGGTTTGGGCCTCGTGCACCACCTGAGGATCTGCCTTCCCTGCTCCAGGGGCCGCGCTCTTCACACCTGCTGGGCTCCCTGGTACGCTGTGCGCCCTGGCCAACGGGGCGGTCGGGCAACAGTCTGGACGGCGTCCAGGCGTGAGATTGTGGGGATGGCGGGGCTCGTTTTGGCCTGCAAACAACCATCGTGAGATTCGCTCCCCCCCTCGGACGCGATGACCATTGCCAGCTAACAAGGCCAGTCCAGCTCGGGCGGGGAGAGCCAAGGGCGATGGATCACCACCCGCAACGTTGCAACCATGGACCCGGCCGTGCGAGCAGTGGTGGCCGCGGGTGCGGACGCTGGGTGTTGAGGGCGGAGGGACGAGGGACGCGAGCACGCGGAGTCTACTGGCGTCATGGCGATGATATCACAACCGGACAGCAGGCATCTGACGGGCCGGAACCCAAGCCAGAGCAACGGGTAGTCGCCCATATTGCTTCTACCCAGGCGCCTGGGATAAGAGAAGCAGCAAAACGCGTGGCCAGAAGCCGGTGCAGAAAAAGCAAAGAGCAGAGCGGCTCTGCCCTGCGCAGGCACATCAGGCTCACCTCCTCCACCGCAACTCTGCACACGCTGTTGCCCGGATTCGCACGCATATCCTACCAGCTCGCCCTGCGGCGCCCGATCTCGTGTTGCGCGCCCTCGTGGGACTCGCCCTCAGCGCCGGCCTATTTGTCGAGCGCGTACAAAGTGGAAGGTGTGAAGTCGGATGACCCCAACTCCCCCTTACTACCGGCTTGCATTCGCGGGGTCAGCGAGTCGCTAAGCAGCTGATCGTGCTCCTTGCAGTCTAGCCAATCCAAGATCGTGGGTTTGGGAAGCTGGATAGCTGCCAGGATTCTGTCAAGCGGGCGTGGGGGTGGCAGAGTGGTGACGGTCGCCTGAGGGCCCAGGAAAGGGGCAGTGGACGAGAGGCAAAATGGAAAAGGAGAGAAGATGCAGGGCTGGTGAGAGAGGAGCGGCGAGACAATACGAGCAGGACAAAGAGGCAAAAAAATCCCCCGGCGGTAAGGGAAGGCCGCAACTGAGATGCCAGCCTGGTCCAGTCAGCCTGGGACGACGACGACGACGACGACCAGCGCGAGATGATGCCTGGGCCAACAGAGGGCACGGCTGAGGACCTAATCTCTTGATGGCGGGCCAACCTCCTCCAGCGGCGACGTCAACGACCAGTCAACTTTGTGAAGTCCCCTCGCGCCTCAGTCGCCGGAGACGTCCCCGCAATCAATTTCCATGCATGTTGTGACACCCAACTCTACCGTTCACGCTCGTTTGCTCCTCCCCTTGAGGCATCCCCATTGCCAGGTCGGGATCCCTCAATCGGAGGGGTCCAGCCCAGACCCGGCAGCGCGTGGGGGTGGGGTTGGTGGTCTCTCCCCCCGACCCGCGCTTACCGTCTGGTGGAAAATCTCCCATTTTCCTATATTCCTGAAACTCCCGAGAATAATGTATTAGGTACAAGGAGAGGAAGTAGTCCAAAGGAGAGCCGCTTCGGGGCTAATCCACCCCTCTGTTCTAGCTAGGAGAGTCTTCCTATGCAAGGTCTCGTGCCCCTGAGACATTCCGATTGACGCGGATCCCACCCCCACGCTCGACCTATTTCGAGATCGGCCTCGACCAAAAAACACAATTTACCAGCACAGATACACCATCATCGATCTTCTCTACGGTTCCGGCAAGGGGATAGGAATTTGCATCGTGTCTACCTGGCCACGGCACATCCTGACAGAGGCTTTCTACTTCCATGTTTAATTTGGCAACCTCATCTATTCACCTGCTTTCCAGAACCCTGAAGCCAGCACCTCCTTCCTCTCGGCCCACTTCCGGCCCTGGATTCTTCGCCCCTCAGTTCCTCAGTTGTATTCAGAGACACTAATCCGACTTGCATGGGACTACCCCCTCAATCGGCCCTCATATGACCGGCTAACTTGCACTATCACACCTTCTCGCGCTCATTACCATATATTATCATTTCTGACGACTTATTTGCACATTCCAAGTGGAACGCACATGACGGGAAAGAAATGCCTAGTACGGTTGTAGGAGCGCCGCAATTATATCATATGCACGTATATGGGAAATACGAACCACGAGACAGGATACATAAAGCCGTCTACTACTTATGCACTCGGCCTGCCCACCACAAAATGGCGAAGGACGGATCTGTATATGGCGTTGTTTCCTCCTTTATGGACTACCAATTAATGTGTACGTGAAGGTGCATCACAGCAGCCAAGTTGTGCGGAAATATGCGAACAATTCCCTCGCTGTCCCCGCCGACATGGCCGAGATATTTGCGTGTATAAATCTGACTGCATGAAACGGCGCCCAAGCTACAACTTGGCCGTGGCTGTGTGGCTGCAACGGCAACTTCTCCGCATTTGCAGCCCGACTTGCTGCAGCTTATATTCGTGGATCTTCCGCATTTCTTGCATTGCGCGGAATACGTGCATGACAAGTTTGCGGGGAAACACCACTCCATATGATAGCCCATTCATGAGGAGACTTGTTGATCCCGTGGGGGTGTGACGCCGGTTGCTCCAGAACGGTCTCTTTCCTTGATCGGCGCCATTGCTGGATTCGTGTCAGTGATCTCTCGCCGGTTATTATGCCTCACGGGCCAAAGGGTCGCTCTACGAAGGGCCGAGGAAAAGGCTGCCTCATGCGTATGATTGCAACGTTGCCCTCAGACTGAATCTTGGTTTCTTGCATTTTCAGAAGTTGGATGATTCTTTGAAATGCCACTTTCTCTTCATATAGTAGCTTCGTTCTTCCTTCCCTAATATGAATGATGCATTTATATGGGTCAGAACTATCCAAACATGAAAATTTTCCAATGATACTGACTCGTGGCCACTTCATCACTCATGCAATATTCCCACAGCGACATAGGTGCCTTTATCGTAGTGGCAATGAAAACCTGCCGCGGAAGTATCACCGTCGCGTATGAGTTGCCGAATTCTGATCATGACCTCTCCGTGGCATAACCATATACCTCGGAGCTTGAAATGGTGAAACGCAATTTCTAAGCCCGCTTAAAATTCCGAAGGTAGGTCCCCAATGGTCATCCTCTTGATGCGCTGAAGCCGGAACTGGTCTGGCTTGGAAAGAGAATACACACGCACATGGATACACTGGATGGAACGCACCCCTCTCGACCATCAAACTTATAGTCAATTGCCATTACTCTTGCTCTCCAAACTCACTCATCGACTACCACAGCCTACTGGGGAGGCCATTTTCAACATCGCCGAATCCAACAAGTCAAGTTCATGGCCACATCTGGAAAAGGACATGCGAATGAGGGTGCTTTAGACTTATTGTCTTGCAGACTATTTCAATATAACACAGAGTATCCCGCCATAGAACTGTACAAGATGAGCTGATATAGAGCATCAAGATTAGGGTCACCTTGCCAGGTTTTGCATCTGGAACTTTCCATGAACGCCCGATATGTGCTTCAGAAGGCGGTTGCTCCCTCTCAACGGCATGTCTGCTTAGTAACGCCAAATACGCCAACCGGCGCCAAAGCTGGACGCATACCAATAGGCATTTCACGTGGAGACTGCAGAGAGGGGCATATGTGCGAAAGGAGGCAAATGGGGATCGGTGGACGCGATAAGGTGAAGCGAAAAGGAGCGACACGGCAGGGATAAAGACACAGCGCAGGAACCATATCCCCCTCTATCATCGCAACGGATACCATCATAAGGCGCCACATATGCAGCACCTACGTCGCACGGGGCGTCTTGAAACTATTCGAGCCCTCTCAAGATCTCAGCAACCTGCCGAGAATCGACTCGGCACGGGATAGAACCCGATTATATAATAAATGTCTAATCAGACTAGTTAAGTTAAACGTTTCCTTACGCCTCGTCTCGTTTGTCACTCAGACGCCGTGAATGGGTGAAATTTCAACGATATTCAGGATAAGGAAATCGAATGACATGGGGGGTTGCAAGGTAGGTTAACATTTCTATTGTATCTTTCTTTGACGAATTACGCGTCATCCCTCTTGCAACCCAAAATCCGTCACAATGGCCACCCGCTCCCTGGTGAAGGTTCTCGATGAGTTCGGCCTCGTCTCCCTCTGGCGTTCAACCATTGACACCAAATTACTCTGCATTCAGCGATTTGTTCGACTTTTTGCTTATGGCGGGTCAACTCTCATTCTCGTGGCATATTTCACCGAGCTGGGCATCACGAAAGCGAAGAGCGGTCTTTTCATGACACTGACTCTTGTCGGTGATACTCTGATCAGCTTTCTTTTGACGCTGTTTGCAGATGCGTTGGGAAGGAAAGCTATCTTGGCCCTGGGAGCCTCTTTGATGGCTCTGAGCGGGGTTGTATTTGCCTTGTCGGGAAACTACTGGATCCTGCTTCTCGCTGCAATTGTAGGAGTTATCAGTCCAAGGTATGCTCTTACTTGCCGGTTGCTGTGTAGCCGACGCTTCTAACATTACCCCATAGTGGTAATGAGATCGGTCCTTTCCGGGCGATCGAGGAATCAACGCTAGCCCACCTCACTCCTGCAGCAAAACGAGGGGATATATATGCCTGGTACTCGTTAACTGGCTCGACAGGCGCCGCTGCTGGCATGATCGTGACTGGTTGGCTGATTCGTTATATGCGTGAGTCGTTAGCGTGGGAGCAGCTAGTTGTCTACAGGGCGGTATTTTGGGGCTATTCAGCTCTTGGAGTCATCAAGCTTCTCCTGGCCCTTGCACTCAGTAAGGCATGTGAAGCAGAGAAGAAACAGCCTGATCCTGCTCCTACTTCAGACCCAGAAACCGCACCACTGCTCGCAGATAGCGACCAGTCTCGAAAGCCAAAGAAATCAACAATACGATCATTCCTACCAGAGATTAGTCCGGAGAGCAGGATAATAGTGATAAACCTCTGTCTCCTATTTGCTCTTGATTCATTTGCATCTGGACTTGCCTCTCTGTAGGACTTCCCCCACCCTCGATACCTGTGACTATTAACAAAGTTGTCTAGCTCCTGGGCAACATTCTTTTTCCATGAAAAGTTCAACCTCAGAGAAGAGAGTTTAGGATCACTCTTCTTTACAACCAACATCATTGCTGCTATTTCAATGCTCTTGGCTTCATCAATCGCTAAGAGATTCGGGAATGTTAAGGTGGGATCCCCTCCCTCCTCCCCAGCTCCTTCCGGGCAACTCAAGCAAGCAGCTCTAATTGAATATGCAGACAATGGTGTTCACTCATCTCCCATCTGCCATCTTTCTCTCCCTAATTGGAATCCCGAACTCCCTACCGCTCGCCATGACGTTCCTAATCCTCAGATCCTGTACGCAATCTATGGATGTTGCTCCACGATCTGCTTTCCTCGCTGCTGTTATGCTTCCCAATGAGCGAACAGCAGTCATGGGCTTTATCAATGTAGTAAAGACATCATCTCAGAGTCTAGGCCCATTCATCACTGGATTATTGGCGGGCCAGAAACTATTCTGGGTAGCGTTTCTGCTGGCTGGTTCCTTGAAGGCTATATATGACCTGGGTATGTTGGCCGTCTTTGCAAGTCATAAGACATACGAAGAGAGGGCCGCTGAGCGAGCTCAAGAGGCGGCTGCTGAAGGAGAGCCAGATGCCTAATGAGGAAGGACTCCAGCGGGTATCTCTTGACTTTCAGTAGCTACGGCTGAGAGGATTGATATACGCACGCGCAGGGTGATCGCCTTCGTAGTTTGTTTCTACAAGATAGACAAAACGTTAAAGATTCATGGAACTTGAGATTTAACTTCTTATTTCATAATTTTGGTGCTGCGCTAGAATTGAAAACATAGAAAATATATTGCATATCCAAGGGAGTGGGTATCAACTTTCCGTATCACAAAAAGGAAAATTTGTGCTATATTCTAATACAAAAACGAGTAATCAGCACCATGATATTCAATCAATACCTGAACTGCACCCTGGAAATCCTCTTATCTACAAGCCAGTGTTTTGGGTTGTCAGGTAATACAGTTGACAGTCTCCATAGCTCGGAGCTGGTAATGTCTTTCATACATCTTGAATATCTCTTTTTCCGGACCCAGGGCGCAGCATGAGGATTGGAGAAAAGAGTAGATGATAGAACGGTGGCCTTTGCGCGAGGCATCCACATACCTTGCGTCTCATCTTCTGACAGTGCAGCATTTACAGGAGCTGTCCATGTCAGTGAGCATTTCGGGCCCATAGACAAATTAGAGGTCGAGTGGAGCCAGTGAACGGGGGAATGCGGAGATAGAGTCGCAGACTCGAATAGCCGACTAGATTCTATCTCATGGCCAAGCAGTGGCTTTGAGACGGTCGCTTTTCTGATTCGATCTTCCACAAGGTGAGAAAACATATCTTCGGACGAATATTCGGCGACAGTCTTCAAATCTATATTCTTATCATTCTCATGTTTGGCAGCAGAGCTCCACAGGTGGGATTGCGTTGCTTTTGGAGTGCAGAGCCAGTTAAGCGTTGAATTGACCGCGACAGATTTACTCCACATTTCGGATGATTCGAGCACTGCCAGAGAAAGGGAATCCGGTATGGTCGGCCTTCGTTTTGTTTCCTTGTTCATGTGTTCGAATTTATTCGGAATTGATAGCTCCGAATCCTTTGACCATAATGATTTGACTGTACTTGTGGACTCTACCTTCGCAGACAAGCTTGTCCACAGCTGAGGTCCGATTTCACTTGCAGTTGAGGCTGTGGGAAAATGATCCTCAGAGATGTATGGCCCTTCCTTAGCGGCTTGGGGCCTCTTAAAATGTCCAATAGCAGCAGGATGTAAATCTGTTATATACGACACAAGGCTCTGAGTGAAAAACACAGGATGGCGAGTAGCAACATCATAATCTACTATAGCAGGTGTTGGGTTGATGAGACTGGCCCTGTTAGATTTAGGCTGTTCCTGGACAGTGGGTGTATTCTCTGATCTCGAGGTTCTTGACTCGAAGAGGTCTCGGAAGACTAAGACTCTAGATTCTCTCACAGAAGACGGACGCTGCGTTACAGATTGTGAGACTGAGGAGGCTGAAGGAGCTTTGCTGTCAGGCGTGGCAGACTTTGCATTCTTGGAAAATTTTCTGTCCAAGGGAAGAGAGACTATAACTGATTTAAGGGATCTCCCAACCGAAGAGGCCGTTGTGCTGGTAGACTTCAGAGACAAGGTATCTGACGTTGGCGAAAATCCACCGGAGGATGACTCTGACTGAACTGATGGGCTTTCTGGTCGAACACTAGACTCCGAAATCCAATGATGCTCTTCTTCCAGAACTTGACGACTGCTCCAAAGTTGATGTGAAGTTAGTCCATCCAAAGGCTCCCGACTTGCCCAGGGTTTGTGGACGATAGCGTCTGGTACAGACAATATATTGGATTGACATGTAGCGGGTTTAGATTTAGCTTCCACATCATAGCTCCAGAGCTTATTTGGACTTTCCTTATTTTGCAATGTGTGGCGTGACGTGCCGTGCCAAAACTTAATTGCCTGTGGCATCCACAGGCAATTGGTAGGCTCTACAAGAGTTTGCGGAGCAAACGGTTGTACTTCCATGGTCCTAGGATTCCTCCATAGAGAAGTATTGAACTGAGAAAGTTTCTCTGTAGGTGGGGGCCTCCAGAGAGCAGATGTTGTTAAGACAGGCAGAATGCATGATGGTTGAGACCTTGATCGCATGTCGCTTTTCGATTTTGAAACATACGACTCCCATATTTTTGAATCTGGTTGAGGTAGACCTTTAGCTTCGACTTTTGGATTCGGCAATGAAGTGCTACTCCACAACCTTGGACAACTTTTAGAGATTAGTGTGAGAGGCTTGACAGGCATCTGAATGAGGGTGTCAGAAATAGCTTCACGCATTTCAGTCGATAGCCATATAATGATACTCTGACCTTCAGAGGTTGTCTCAAAACAAGTGTCATCATCACAGAAGTCGAGTTCATCATCTATCGTGTCAAACGTTAGAGGAGGAGAGCTTTCGTTCGAAGGGAAGTCTTTCGAGTGCAAGAGGCTTGAGATCTCCCAAAGGGTACTCTCATCAAAGTCGTCGTCGCTATCTAGATACTCGGAGTCATCTTGCTCATCATAGTCGTCAAAAAAAGATGAAGGATATTCCACCGGGTCAAGTCCGGATTTCCTAACTCCATCATCTGGAGGGACATTATTGGGTATTGGTACAGTGCGTAACGCTGGGCTGAATGCTGAGTGATACACTGCCGAATCAGACGTCTCTCCTGACGGAAATTGAAATATTCCAAGAGTATCCCTCTTGTGTGGTAAAGGCTGAGGGCTTTCCACTATAGTTTCTTTGTCAGCAAGAATACGATATCTGTTCAAAGGGTTCTGTACCAATATCAGGAAGATAACCAATGCGCTTCGACTTCCGTTGCGGTCTCTGAGAGGCCCGCCGCACTATAATGCTTTTTGGCCGTACTTTTCGAGAACCCCACAAGCCGAAATAGGTAACTTTTGTGGACGTCTCTTGCTTTGACCAAAGATCCAAGCTAAAAATTGGTAGCGTTTCTTGAATAAGACGTTTTGGGGGCCTAATATTCTTTGCAGGTGCATCTGCGAATGTAGTGTGACGAGACGGAGTGACAGCCTGCTGCCAAAGGCCACTTAAGATAGTGTTAAGTACTCTTGCTTTGGGCTGCCACAATGATGGTTTGCAGTATTCAAACCCTCCAGATTCAGCTGGGCCGTTTGGTAATTCCAAATCTGAGTCTGAGCTGGTTTCAATGTCTGTTTCCGAGTCAACACTCTCAGGTGGAGTTGGGCTTCCGATCTGAGATTGGGAAAGCGCTAGAAAGTTCATATTTCGATTGTAATTGAGAGCTGACGCATTGTCTAGGTATTCTATCTGTGCTTCAGCAAGTCGTTGTTGCCATGCACTTGCTCTAGAATTGCTTGAGCTCCGAGACGATGTCGAGGAAGGAGAGGCTCCACCAGTCATGCTTTTTCTGATACGTGCGCGTCGAGATACCGATCGCTGTGTTGGTCCATATGCTGATTCATCCACCGACGGTGTTGGATACTGAGGCGTTAAGATAATAGAATTTGAATCATGGTCAAAGTTATTCTGCATTTTTTGCCAGAGACTTTCTTGTTGTCCCATTTCCTCTTCTAGATCTTGTAGTAGTCTAGATCGACTATTGCGGTTGTCTTTGGCACCATCCACAGTTGTAACAACAGCAGCTGGCAGTTGTCGTAATGAGCTGGGACGTTCCTGATTTGGCTCTTCGAAACGCTTTAGTCGGGCTTGGAGATCTTTCATTGCTTTTCCCGGCGAATCAACTGGCGAAGGGGCCGGCGAATGAACAACGACGCTTATGCCACTTCCTTGCCATTTTAATAGAAGTGGTGTTGGAGGTGGCATCTTGCGATGTTTTGAGTTCTTTCTTCGCTCAGAAAAGGTTGGAAGGGCATCTCCAATGCGTCGGTGCCAAGAAGACACGCCTTTAGGACTTGGGGTTTTATCCCCTGGCAAGGCTTGGTTTGCGTCAAGGAGGAATGACTGTCGAGTGTCATCAGAAGTAAACCAAGCAGAAACATCTATTTCTTCTGGCCTGCGACCCTTTTTAAGCTGCTGGTGCTTGGCCGCAGCGCCCATTGCAGCATACGACTGGACCGGAGTATGGTCACCACGAGAACTCGGTCGGGTTTCGCTTGAAATGAATGCCGGAACATCATACGTATGAGAGCTTCTGATGGACTGTTCCTGACCGGAGTTTCGAGTATCGGCCACGGTCAGAGCGGCACCCGAGTCCCATATGTCTTCTGTTTCAAACGACACAACCCTAGACTCTTCAGATGCCCTAGAGCTTTGTCTATCAACGGGAGTTTGAAGAGGGGAAGCATCGGACATATAGACCGAAGCAAGGCGAGGGAGATACGGCAGTGATGATCTGCGTTTATTCGTCAGGGTAGATATGGGAGGTGCCGGAAATAGAAATTGTATCTTCTCGTGAAACGTCATACTTTTGTTGTTGTTTGACAATATATGAGCTAATTCGGATACTCTAGTCGGTGGGGTTGGTAGGTAAGGTAATTGAGTTGGAGAGCCAGGGTGAGATTCGAAGATAGATTTCCGAGAGGCAGTTATCGAGGATCCGGATTTGCTTCGTCTGTGGTGAAGGTATGTTCCACTCGGAAAAAGAGCGCGATCTTTCTCCGTATTCCTTTGATATGGTCGAGGTCGATGTAAGATAGAGCCAGATGACTTCGGGTCGGTGTGATAAGAACCTTCCAGCATGTCCGTAGAGGATTGTGATTTACTATCTGGCATGTGTATCTCAATAGGTCCTTTTCCCACTATAGTCTCCCCACTCAGGGTCATCTTTTGTGATCTAGGGTTGGACGGCAGGCCAATAGTCGGTTTTCTTTGCAGCGTAGGCAGTGCAGTATTTCTATCGTCAATATTCGCAAAGCCACTCATATTCCGGGGTGATCTTTGACGCACATTGTCGTGGCCAGGAGATAATGACGCCGATGTTGTACTTCCATTGCCAATGCCAAGGGATATCCCAGTCACAGGAAAAATCGGGATATCCGTCTTCGTTTCCTTTAGGCGACTCGATATTTCTTTCCTCTTGACGCTTACACTCCCTCGTAGTGCTGCATCCATGGTCGGTGATGGACGTGGTGGTGCCGGTCGTTTGGGGATAAGCCGAGCTCTCGCAGCTGCATTTTCACGGCGCTCTCTTTCATTGTTAGCCGCGGTGGCTAGATCAATGGCTTTAATTTTCGCAAAAGGCTGGGAAGAGCTATCGCTAGTAATGATAACTGGCTTGGAGATCCCGATATTTCGAACCACGGATGTTGGTTCCGGCTTTGCCCATTTGAAAAAAGACCTCTTCTGCTGGGAAATTTCCGATGTTTGTGATGGTAAAGGTAAATTTCTTTGAGCTGTGCCGATCAATCTATGAGCAACCGTTATTTCTTGCTTGGTGCTCTTTGTGTGATCTGAAATTGCCAAGGAAGAGGCTCCGGGTTGCATTTTTTTACTGGATCTAGTGGCGCGCGTATTGTAATATGTGTCATTTGCTCCAGATCCTTTTACTCTTTCATCCATTCCAGCACTTATAAATGTTCTGCTGTTTGCTAAATATGCCCCTTGGTTTGTCGCTACCAGTGGATCACGAGGTAGTGCCGGGGGGTTCTCAACATAGAGGCTTCCGTTTGTTGCGTGACTCCTAGATGCGGTGGAGCTGCTTTCAAACGGCCCAGGGATTCCTTCTGCGGTGGGTAGTGAGCGTGTCATAAATGGAGACGTTACTTCAGGAATAATCCGCCCTGTGCGTGATGCTACCATTGAGTCACCAAAGACCGCAATAATACCTAGAATATCGTCAAACCAGGGCGGTTTTTGGGGGGGGGATAATTAAGAAGACCAGACTAACCAACAAGGATCAGAAGGCCGATAGATGGCAGCGTAGTTTTAGCCACCAGAGCTATGCTGCGGATTCCCAGCAGCATTGCGGCGCTGGTCTAGAGGAAGAAAGTTAGATTGCTCTTTGATTTACTAAAGGGTCGACTTACTCCAGTCCAGAGTGCGAATCCGATAGTGATTAGAATTAGGCCTTTATTCTCTCTCATTCTGGGTACGCCCATGGACAATATCTGGGCGGTTAAAGCAGCAATAATGATGACATCTAGAGCGAGAACCACGACAGCTATAGGTAGGACGGATGTGCGAGCCACACAGACGGGGGCAAAATCCGGTCGCGTGAAGCCTACTAGAACAACTCCCACTATAACCCTGATCCCCAAAACTGACTGTAGTAGTAACTGTACAATGGTTGCCTTATTTCTCTGCCCTACTGACCACAACAAGAACTGCTCTATCCCTACTCTCGCTAGTTGGTCAGACAATGTCGAGAATGCAAGCGCAGCTTGGCATGCAGTTGTGGAAGAGGTGATGTTGAGATTTATGAAATCGATCATAGCCCATAGGGCAGCTAAGAGTAAGAACGATGTGAGGGCCAGCCTCCGGCCGTCCTGAAATATTGGCCCCTCATGGCCTTTTATGTGTATTAATAGTGTACCTGATGCTGCTTGCAGTAGAATGCCACTGTCCTACGTTAGCAGGAGGTATTGGAACTGCAGATATGGGTGTGACTAACAAGAAGAATGCTGCCACTAGGGTCTGGGCAGCCACCGATATGGCCATTACAACGTCAAATTAGGAGAAAATATCAAGTATTCAAATAAAACCCAGTCAATAGGAGAGGTCAAAATGAACTAAATGGCAGAAGAGTGCATGATGATCAGTGTTGCAAACACGATCTCATAGCCAGCGACAATAACCACCGAGCTGTGTGGATTGCGAGGAAGTAGAATCACCAGACGAGAGGAAGCAAGTTAGTAAGAGTCGCATGTTCTTACGTATATCTGGTGCGGCAGGGGAAGAAAATTTGACTTTTGTGGGTGGTAGATGATGCCGTTGCCATCGGCTAGGGGTTGACCAACAAGACCTCCACCAAGACCTCCGACAAACCGCAGTGCACGGGATGTAAGAACAGATACACTTGCAACTGAAAATGAGAGCTCGATTGGCTAGTGAATCCATCTAAGATGTGGTGTGCTTGATCGCCAGCCCGCACGTTTCAGACGAAACCAACTGAGTTTCGACCATCGGACGGAGGGTATAGGCTTTCATTCTCTGCTGCTGGGCCCGAGAAACTTCAACAGAGATTCATTTAAGAGAATAAGCTCGAGAAAGTCTGGAGACTTCCTATATGTGATTTATCCCATGATAATCGTTCATATGCAGCGAAATTCTCTGCAGGCACTGCAGTTGGGTTAGAGAGATGCCTTCGGTGTTTTTGTGCGGAGTAGTGACACTGTGTTTCAGCGCCTGAAGCACAGACTAGCGGCAACAGTGTAGAGGAATAGCGAATAAAATAAGGTTGCATACCTATTACACTATGATACGAACTCATTCCCACCGCAACTCAAGGGTCCGTCCGCGTCAGCCAGGTATTCAAGGCGTCGCCAGAAACAGGTATGTAACCACGTGACTCAATATTTCGGGACGGCCCATCGGCTATTTCGGATAAGTTGTTACCGGATGCAGCTTACCTAATTGATTTCGGGAAGTCTACCAATGGCTGCATAATTCGTGCCCCTTCCAATATTACTGTACCATTTACCATAACTCTACAACGCAAGACTATCAAAAATCTGAATAGACAGGTATATTCACAATACTTATATCTATGTTGCGGCCTATTTTAATGCATTGAAATTCGTGATTGTGGGTGGGAAAATTGGAAATTAAGAATAGATGGGCGGTAATTATGTCAGCCCTTGATGGTCGGCTTCCGACTACGACTGCGCCACGTTCATTATCACGTGGTCCTCTATAATCGAACGATTCTCGATGGACCTCAGCTCGTCCATCATAAGCCTTTATCTGACGAGAAAGTAGCGACTGCGTAATGACGACGCTACTTATGCAGCGACATGCCATTCCTCTTCCCCATCTTCGACCCGAACTCGACACCTGAATCTCCTTCGCGGTTATATTGATGCATGGAATACTCCTTGTCCTCTCTCCCTGATTCACGACCGTTACTCTTATCACAATGGATCCCACGACATCCATCGATCCCTCCCTCCTTATGGATATATCTGGAGAACTCTTTGATGACTCCACACCATTCATGAACTTCCCAGAACTGGATGACGATGGCCTCTTCAAAACGCCATGGGACGAACAGGAGGTCATTCAGGGAGAGGATACCGACCTCTACTCGATCACTTCAAGTTGGGAGCCCATTCAACCCAAGGTCGAGGCGGTCTCGCCACAACACGTCTCGTACCCACCAACGAGCATACTTACTCCTGCACAACAAGAGAGGCTGCGCAATATTGCGATGCCTCAACACCTTGAATATCCGGGCAAATATAGCCCAACTCCCGAATCGGGCACCCATCCAAGTAGTTCGGCCTCTTCTTCTCCTGAAAGCCTCGCGCAGAGCCGTAAACGCAAATCCTCAGCTGATGCCGAAGAGGAAGATGATGAGGAAGGATCGAATCAACATCCCGTGAAGAAAACCGCACACAACATGATTGAGCAACGATATCGAACGAATTTAAGTGACAAGATCGCTGCGTTGCGGGATAGTGTTCCTAGCCTTCGAATTATGACGAAGAGCGCACGGGGCGAGGACACTACTGGAGACGTTGAAGAGTTGCAAGGCTTAGCCCCTGCTCATAAATTGAACAAAGCTACTGTGAGTTGCTTAATCTATCGCAGCGAAGGCTCCTTAATCGAAAATGCTAATGCTCTTATAGATTCTTAGTAAAGCCACCGAGTATATCAATCATTTAAAGAAGCGGAATAAACAATTAGAAGGCGAGAACAAGTTTATGAAAGGCCGCATCGATGCCTTCGAGGAACTCTTCATGTCGGGCTCGATGGGCATAAATCCGTCACCTCAATACGCACAACTCTCTAAGCACAACGGAGAACATAAATCTCCAGAGCCGAGCAGTGAGCCACAAGGAATGATTCCTGTGCCTGAAGATATTCAAAGGCTTCGCAATCAAGGTGTTCAGCAACAGAGCTTTGTCGTTCCGCAAGACAAACCCCAAGTCAATGGTCGACCAACGGGGCCACCCGGTTGGCAAACTGGTGGCAATTATCTTGGCCGGTTGATGGTTGGGTCACTAGCTGGCCTTATGATACTGGAGGGTTTCAGCGAGGCGGAGCAAGAAGCTGATACGCCCGGTGCTCGCGGCCTCTTCGCTCTGCCGGTGCAACTCCTCCGAAGCTTAAGTCAAGCGTTTTATACATCTATGGATCTTAGCATTTTAGGTTATCGAGTATCGGCCACGCAGACGCTTGGCTATATAAAAGTCTTGCTCCTCTTTTGGGCAGTACTGTTTGTATTTCTTCCTGCTAATTTCGGATCAACTCCCGAAACACCGTCTAGCAAGTCGCAACGTCCGTCAGCCGCGGTATCCTCATCTTCATCACCTATCCAAGTGCGCAGACAAGCTCGGGGCTCCATAGCTATTGAGTCGATTTGGGTGTCGCGACGGAATTTTGTCCTCGACGCTACCACCTTGGTATTGAGAGTTGCAAAGCTCTTGGCTCAGAACGTTATCGGTCGAGAAGGCTATGCATGTCTTACTGGGGTTAACGGACGCCAAGATGCAGCAGCACTTAAGGCATGGGAGCTTGCACTAGATGCTCAATTAACTGGCGGAGATGTTGAACTGAGCAAAAGAAGATTGATGATGACGTTGTTGACTTCCGGGACAATTGCTGATACCCCATGTCGACTGATGCTTAAGGCACTTCACATTCGCGTTCTCACGTGGGAAGTTGGTAGTGCCGGTTTCAACGGATTCTACATGTTCCGAGAGTTCTCTGCACGTCTGGCAAGATGGAAGTGGAATGAAGCAAGGCAGCTGCAACAGTCCCTTACTCATACCAAAGATCATAGGGCACAGGAACTTCCTGCACACCTTGCTGCACTACTGGAGCAGGAATGTGATGATGTTCTAGTGGACAGCATTGGCCAACGGGCTTTTAATCTCACTTGGAAGCTCCCAACTTTATGTAAAGCAAAGAACTCTAGCGCAGACATGGATCTGGCGGTTGAAGACTTAGCTGTTCGCAGCCCTCTGGATGCAGTCTCGGCTTCGTTTTCAAGTCTCGTTTTGCAGAGTGCTCTTTCTAAAAGTCTGGACAGCGCAGTTAAGGATGAGGCAACCCAAAAGTCTATTATTGACGACATTACCCTTGCAGTGAAGACGGCACCGATTGGATCCGATGCCCTCGTACGCGCTCTTGCTGCTCGCGCAGTCTTGGTGAAAGAAAGACGCGGAGCCACCATAGCCGCTGCTCTTCAAGTTCTTGGGCCATCCGGATTAGGAGCGAATAAGGGCGAGACAGCTCTTGTAAAAGCTTCATCGTCCATCCCGGCTCTCCCGGATATTGCTACGTCGCTAAATTGTGCCATGGCAATTGCATATCTACAACGATTTCAGTCCCCATCAAACCCTGAAGCAGCTCATACACTTATCAATAGTATGATGCCGGTTGATCTGACACTCCTTTCATTCACCGCTTTATTCAAGTTAATGGAAGCCATCAGTAGTCATGAACTCGTAGCAGCTAGCTGCAGCTCTGCCCTAGAGAGATTGGCGGGCAGTCTCAGAGTTTGGATTGGCAGCAGAGATGGCGAGAAGAGCGGACTGCACAGAGAAGTGAAGCGAGATATAGTGGACAGATGCATAAGAGTAACAAGGCGGGTGGTGGGGATGCAGGATGCAGGATACGAGAGTATGAGTGACCCGGATATTAATGACGATTGCTAGGGAAATTAGCTGTATCTACCCGGAAGGAGTCTGGCTTGATATCGAGGCAACAAAGTCGATGATTATTAATACTATGCCTCACTGTAAAATAAACTCGTGTATAATTCACCTAAGGCGTGGCACTGGCAGAAGAATTGCTTTGTTATGTGTGTTTTATTACAACAGAATAGATACGTGGATACTTCCATAGGTTCGATAACGATGCCGCCGCATGAGCAACGTAGTACAGGGACCACAGCTAAAAATCGAAAGATTCCAATTACTTTGCATAGTATTGCCTAGTTGTAGTCTTGATGGAAATGCTCCAATTGGTTCTGTTGATGCATCTCCACTATTATGGTGCGATTCTTTTGAAAATTATCTGTCAACACTACATCTCCGAGGTGCATTCCTAACTGGGATGCAATACAGGCATTTTATTGGAAGATGTGAAGAATTTACCCACGAAACCCCAGCTGCCGACCTCCTCGCCTGCAATTTTCCCAATGCTGGATACTCTTCATCCTTGAGCCTAGCCTATTGCTGCTGTGCTTGGGTAGACCCGACAAAGCAGAACGGCTGAAGTTTCCATATATAAGGAGTCTCTGCGCCGTGACTTTTCTGAAGTTTGGCTTCTGAATCTTTCTCTCAAAAAGCCTGAGAACATAGGCTGACTGCGCCACTAAGGTCTTACGTCGTTGCAGCATTGTTGCTAAAGGTGTTATGACCATGCAACTAGCACAAAGCTCACACAGCAGGAAGAAATATTGCAAGACCCAAGTAACTCTGGTCAAGGCGCAGCAGCGGCCAGCAAAGACTGCTGCTGCCTGGTGTTTTCAAAGTCGGTCTCTACACTGTGCCGCTGACTGCAATGATGTTCATTCCGAGATGAACGATTCGGTATCGTGTCGACGCTGCTCGGTTACAACCGCAAGATATAGGCAGCAACAGAAAACATTGAGATTCAGAACGACTCTACTCGAAACCGAAATCATTGGAACTCTCAAATTCCTACGTCAATGTCATCCAAGTTATCTAGGTACAAATTGTGAGCTTACGACTCAAACGGGTAGGCCAATGCAGTTCTTTTCCTTGGTACCTAACCCACCCTGAAGATATCCTGAAGAAATTTTCTTCGGGGGGAGATGGCACTAGGTGCCATCTTCGACTTCTCCAACATCTTAAGATATATGCTCTTGACTTTCTCACATAACTCGTTCGAAGATGCCGATGATGATGATGATGATGACTTTGCAACGGCGAATTGGTTACCGAAAGGAGACTAGCCATTCAACGGCAGGTTCCAGATTCGCGTCTTTTGGGGCTGAGAAGAGTTGCAACACAGCTTCCCACGCAATGAGTTGTCCAAGTCCCAGTCATCTCCTTTTCAGCGTAGCGACGGCGGCAATGACTTTGGGAGAAGAAATTGGGCTTCCCTTCCCCCTTTCTCTTTTTCTCAAAGTCCGTATTTCGCAAATACCATACAGAACGAATTGCTACCTGAAACTGCCTGAGATTTTTGCTCCAAGCCGGCCATGGTGTACTGTGGAAAACCTAGCAAAGGCTGTTCCAGCTGCCGGCTAAGGAGAATCAAGGTGCGCTCTAGCTACTTGTTTCGCACTTGTCCTTAAGGCCACAATTCGTACCGGGTCTAATTGTTTGGAGATATTTTGTTTCCCCCTGAAAAGTTTCAGAGACTCAGTCGTGATGCAAGCTAGAGGAGATAACAATTATGTGATAAACTTTAATCGCAGATGAGGTCTTCTACGTATAAAATATGCATTCTGACGAAAATACCAGTGCGATCAAAAGGATCCTTCATGTTCGCAATGTACAAGAGCGGGTAAATCGTGCCCAGGCTATCGTGATCAGCTTTCACTCATGTTTCGTAACGAAAATTCCAAGGTCGTTAGAAGAGTGCGAGGCTCAGGTAGATCATTGGATCAGGGATGGAGTCCTGAGCAGAAGCCAAGTTTTGCTCCATCACCTCAGCCTAATCATTCCATCTCTCCGCGCCCTGTCGAGAACTATAACACACCCAGCATACCTGCCTTGCCCTGGGACTCTGAGCTCCAATCCATTTTATCGGCCGTGTACCCTCTTGAATTAGATCTGCATACCCCGGAGCATAGGGGGCTCGCTTTCTTCTTTACTCACTATTCATCCATCAATTCCCCTTTTATAGATGGGACCTTGGACCCTAAAATGTCGCCTCTAGTCGTAGATCTGCAACGAAGCAAACCTTTCTACGATGCAGTCTTGTCCATTGGTCTTGCTGGCCTCTCAAATGTCACCAACGACAAAAGCCTCATGTTGGCGGCGAAGCATAAGCATGCAGAAACATTGAGTCATGTTGCAGGAGTCCTCAACAAGATTGATAGTGCTGATCTGGAAGAGACCTTGAAGCAAGTGATGTTGCTCGGCATTTTCGAGGTATACCGGCTCTGTTCCGGGCAATCTTTCTAAGCTGATTGGCCCCATAGGTAGTAGACTGCGATGACAGTCCTTTCAGAAAACGAGGATTACATCTCGACGGTGCGGCGGCGCTTCTGAGGGCCATTACCCAGAATGAGATGCTGAATAAAATGGGGCAGCCTGTCATTCGAATGCAGCTGCAACTATGCTTTGTGGTAGTATGTGTTTCTTGCACAAAACAAATACCCAATCAATACATAGATTCGTTGCTGACATGGACAGTTCATCCGATATTTTGAAGTGGGGAAGAACATCCCTCCAGAATTTGCGGAAACCATTTACCGACTGCAAGAAGTTCAATTCGAAGAGGATCTCCCAGCGGCAAACCTTATATCAGTTATCAGCCACTTTATCGAATTTTACGCACGAATGAAGAGATCAGAACTTTCCGATCCCGAAGCCATCATTCGATCTGCTCTGATTTGCGAAGCGGAACTTGAACAGTGGGAGCAGCTACTCCCAGATGAATGGAGACCTAAAATCACGTTCCCAGTAGAATCGGAGCCTAGCATGTACAAGGACTACTACAAGGCTTATAGAGACCTCTGGACGGCGAGAATATGGGGCCACTACCACTGGGCACGGATTCTCATTAATGAAATCATCCTTGTGCAATTTAATAATCTTGAGTGGCACATGCTTGATCAACAGTTACAACGGGATAGGTGCCTTCAGACGATTTCTCGCATCGCGTTGGACATTTGCAACAGCGTACCCAGCCAGTTCTTCCGCCATAGCACCTGGTACGGCGGGGGAGATCGCGTGCCCCAGATGACAGGAGTTTTTTTGCTTCTGTTTCCACTGGCAGTGGCGGGAGGAGCAAGCGGTGTGCCGGATGACCTCCACCATTGGGTCGTCAAGCTGCTAGAGCAGATTGGCCGCCAGATGGGGGTGCGACTGGCGCTGGCATTGATACCGAGGACGAAGCTGCGCCGAGAGGCCACAAAGATGGGGGAACAGGGCCTCTACAGATAGCATTTACGAGGAGTCAGCTTGCAGTGAGGGGAGATTGTCGGGAGTAGGAGCAGAAGAGGGGCGTTTTTATTATGGCCTGGCCAAGGCGGATTGCCCCGTTGCCGCGTCGGGAAGGACGATGGAGAGTTCGGGGCAAAGTGGACGCGAAAAGCCATCTCCTAATCACCTGCAAGTGCCTTGCATCATTACAGCAGCCTACAGAGGGTGACAAAAACCTTAATTAGCCTAACTCTTAATCGACGAGATATATGATGACGGGATCTGGGTTCATTGGCGTCATGCATGCGCGCACCTATGCCCTCAGCAAAATTCCAAGGGGTTTAATGATATAGCCCTGCCCATACAACGTTACTCGGGCTTTTCATTACTGTACAGTGCCGTAAAGGCACCTGCACAAGCTGCTCGCAGAGAAGTGACCTTCTGTGCCCGCGACGTTGTCGGCCCTCCGCGCGAACCGAATCTCACCGTATGGGGGATATGGCTGCCGATCTAGCCAGGGGCAGAGGCGTAAAATGGGCGTTTCTGGGGTCTCAGCTGAAGGATTGCCGGCGATCGTCAATCTTCTCGTACAAATCTCCCATGTCAGCCAATGTGCAGATCGGACGACTGTCGCTTGACTTGCCAAGCGCGTGAGACTCCTCTCGAAATGTCTCTCGCGTGCGGACCGATTGCCTACTTGAAAGCAAGATTGCTGCAGTGCGACAACACTATTGCTTGCTCGTCCTGCTATGTCCGCCGGGTGTGCTAGGCTTGCTCCTGCTCCCCAGTCGGCTTCATGAGCAGGAGTCCACACCTTGTGAACATGTCATAACGTGGGCGGGGAAGACCCGGTAGCATGGGGATGTTGATTACACGTACTCTGGGCGAGGCTGGCTTGGTTGGTCTCGAACTATCGTGAGGCCGGTACCACTCTTAATAGGTATCTCTTGTGCATATATATATGTACACTTATCCTCCCTAGACATGACGGATCTTTCCTCCGGCGCCAGATCGATCTCTCGATTTTGTACAAAGTCCTCATCGGCCCATTGTAGCTTCTTCTCCTGCTCGGAGACCACCAAGAGGCCTTTCTCCCTAATAAGTGACTCCTTCTCCAGCGAGAATGCACTCCCAAGCCTTTGGCGTCGCTGCCATCATCGGCCTCTGCTCTCAGGCAGTGGTGGCCATGCCAGCGCGCAGCCCGAATTACGATACCAACAGTAGGCAGAGCGAAGAGCGTGCAGCCGCCGTAAAGGAAGCCTTTCAGTTTGCCTGGGATGGCTACTACAAATACGCCTTTCCTCACGACGAGCTGCATCCGATATCCAACAGCTTCTCCGACTCGAGGTCTGTAACCCACTGTAAACCCGGAAAAGCGCTCTAATATTGACGTTTTCTAGAAATGGCTGGGGAGCAAGTGCCATTGATGCCTTCTCCACGGCCCTTGTCATGGGGAACGCAGATGTGGCCAACATTATCTTGAACTATATTGGCACGATTGATTTCGGTGCGCCTGTTCCCGGCTCCCAGATTTCTCTTTTCGAGACAACAATTCGGTATCTGGGAGGGCTGTTGGCAGGTGACTAACCCGAACGCGCCCATAGCAGCACTTTTGGATACTAATCCGGCGCAGGGTATGATCTCTTGAGCGGACCCTTGTCCGGTCTCACAAACAACACTGCTGCTGTGAAGACTGTTCTCGACCAGGCACAGGGCTTGGCGAACAACTTGTCGTTTGCATTTAACACGCCTTCTGGAATCCCGTCCAATAACCTCTATCTTAACCCCGAAGGCACGGACGGCTCTACCACTAACGGTCTTGCAACCATTGGTACTCTTGTGCTGGAATGGACACGCCTTTCTGATCTCACTGGCAATGATACTTATGGTGAATTAGCCCAGAAAGGAGAGTCCTATCTCCTGGACCCTCACCCAGCATCCTCTGAGCCCTTCCCTGGTCTTGTTGGCACGAATGTTGATCTTTCTTCTGGCCTTTTCCAGGACGCATCAGGGGGGTGGGTTGGTGGCGATGATAGTTTCTATGAGTACCTTATCAAGATGTATGTGTACGATCCCGTCCGGTTTGCAAGCTACAAGGATCGCTGGGTGCTCGCCGCCGATTCTACAATTGAATACCTTGCAAGCCACCCGTCTACCCGCCCTGACTTGACCTTCACCGCTGCGTATAATGGCCAGGAACTTCTTTTCGTGTCAGAGCATCGTGAGTTTACACCAGAAATATCTTTACTACATGCCTCTTAATATTAACACTTGAATAGTCGCTTGCTTTAATGGAGGAAACTTCATCCTTGGAGGTCTCGTCCTTAATGAGCAGAAGTATATTGACTTCGGCCTGGCTCTTGTGCACGGTTGTGAAGATACTTACGCCTCCGATGCTACGGGAATTGGACCTGAGGAGTTCAGATGGGTCACCGACACCACTGCTGCTAATGACACTAATAACCCGCCGCCCCCGGCTGATCAGCAGGCGTTCTATACCAAGTCAGGTTTCTATATCACCTCCTCTGTGTATATCCTCCGACCTGAGGTGATCGAGAGTTTTTACTACGCCTATAGGGCAACTGGTAACTCAACGTACCAAGACTGGGCCTGGAACGCCTTCGTTGCTATCAACGCCACGGCCCGCGTCGGCTCTGGATTCGCTGAGTTGGACAATGTGAACGTCAAGGGCGGCGGCGGCTTCAACGACTTCCAGGACAGCTTCCTGTTCGCCGAGGTGATGAAGTACAGCTATCTCATCCACGCACCGGTAAAAGCCCTTCCCTTCAAAATCAAATTAGGAATGCGCACTAACTGCCACTAGGACGCTACTTTCCAAGTTAATCACGATGGGGTCAACCAATTTGTGTTCAATACAGAAGCTCACCCTATCAAGGTAGCAGGCATTCCAATCTAAGAAGAATATGCTCGGAAGTAAGAGAGATGGCTATAACTCTCTTGAACAACGCTTATATAGTTACTAAATCTTTAATCATTCAGCCTATAAAAAAAGCGATTTTTATTAATCCCAGAAACTCCCACCACCCCATAAGATAAACTCAATCAGATATTAGTATCATAATCAGTAACCCAAAAATACCCCCCTTATAGCTTCTTAGGGCCCTCGAGGCTCAGGTAAAGCTATAGAGGCAGCAAATAAAGCAATTAGAGGTGGTAAGGCTATTGCAGTGTGCAGGCTCCCTAGTGGCGATACAATCCTAACGTTTAAAGGAAAAGTAGAGAAATACACTAAGGAGACTACCTGGGTCTGGGCAGCCTTTAGCCCTAGTGTACAGGTGAAGCCTAGGGAGTTTATAGCCTTACGCCTTTAAGCGATTCACGACCCCCAGCAGGTTGTAAGGGAGCTCTACTCTGCAGAAGCGGACAGCTGGGATTAACCGTAGTAAAGTCTATTCCTCACTTGGCATCAAGGCCCCTTCCCAAATCTTGGGGGTTGGATAGAATTTTTTATCATTACCACCATTTCTTCTTTGCATCTCCATCGTTCCGTAGCTTTGGAGGAACAGCCTGGTTTTCAGTGTTTTCAGATATCGCTTTTGGTTTCTTCAGCTCAATCCACCACGTCGTCCCTCCGTGCCACCAGACAGAGTGCATGTCCACTATATCCAGACCGCTATCCTTGACAATGCCCTCCAAGTCTCTGTTCCACCAACAGCCAAACTCCTTCGCATGGCCCTCAGCAAACTTATCCAAAACTCCATTGAGCCACTCCCAGTTCCCCCTCCCGTGCTCCAAAAGTAATATCCTGCCACTATCTTCTTTAACACAATCGCCGAGATTCTTCAACAAGGCCACGGGATCATTGGCACTACAAAGTCCCATAGTCTGGACGACTGTATCATAATTCCTTTTCCCTAGGGTCCCATCCCTCACAATTGTATCCATGGGCGGACTCGGAATCTCAGTGCTAGCGTCTCCAACGACCCATCTCGTACCTAGTTTCCCAGGGAACAGCTTCAAGAATTTCTCACGAGCCACTTTAACCATCTCCTCACTTATATCTACTGCTGTGAAACTCTTAACCTTCCCCTTGCTCTCCCCTGCTTCCTTACCCTTGCCATCCCGTAGAGTTAAGCCCCAATTATAGTATTCCAGATTGCGGCCCGTTCCAATTGACACCTCGAGAACGTCACCATGTGCCTGAGAGAGCAGCTTCTTCCTGAGCTTGGTGATCCGCAAAACCTTTTCCGTCCAATCGACCGATGTGTCGAAGCTGCGTGCTATTGTGTTATAGCGAGAGGATACATCTGATTGAGTGCTGGGCAGGGAGGAGGTTGTAGGAGCGGGGGTGCGCGAGAGGGTGATGTATACATATGTACAGTAGCTAGAGAAGGCAAAGAGGGTGATGCTGCCAAATATTATGGGGATTGTGCGGTATCGCAGGGGATTGGCTCGAGGAGGAGGAGAAGACGTGACGCGAGGAGTGGGCATTCGGGTTGGGGTTCTAGAAAGATTTAGGTATTAGAGATGGCGCTGAATGAGAGATAATTGTGAAGTACTTGTAGTCGAGTCTTGCTTTATGTGCTTTGATTGGAATCTTCATTGGGCTTTTTGAAGCTCGAAGTATAGTAGTTGTGTTGAGGGGTCTTCGACATCGCGTTGCAGCTCTGAGATTTGTTGTACATGCTGTTGACCAGTTGGGTGTCCGCACACTGTATAAGCATCTTTGAAGCAAAACTTCCATGCCTACACATTAGGATCTTAGATCGTAGACATTCAACTTGGTGCAGCAATGTGCCGGCGCGTCCTGAGGAATTTCTGGACCGGCTTAGCGTTATAAACCTGACATGCTACTGATATGTACAGTACGAGTGTTGATATTGCTAACCTTCTCAAATATCACGATAAAGGACGTGCCGCATTCCTTTTCGTGATGCGGTAGTCGATGACGGAAGTGGAGTTTGGGAGAGTTGAGAAATCTGAGATTTATCTGCACCAGGAGATTTTGGCTTATGCAAGGCTGGGCAAGGCTACCGGATATCCTCATAAGCACACCTAGCTAAACAAACATCGCCGCGGTATACCATGACAGCATAAACATTTCTCTACAAAGTAAATTTTGCAAATCAACTGCCGTGGTCTGGTATCCTAGCACAGAGTAGAGCGCATTTCCGGTCCTGAATTTATCAAAGTGATCTGAATTGCACAACCGCCCAGCTTTTTGTATCAACCAAATCTCTGTTTTGCAAGAGCCTTCAACATGGCCATAGTGCTCTCTTCTTTCGCCCTGTACTCACTTAATCTCTCTTCCCTTTCCGCCATCCTCGCTCTCAGTATCTCTTCCTTCCGCAATTCTCTTTCATTTTTCTTGCGCTCGACTTCTTCTTTCATCTGTTTGTATTCTCCAGCCTCATCCCCACCTCCCATCAACTCCGCATCGGGTACGTCGGCTGCGCCTGGAGACCTCTCTCTGAACGATTTCATCTTCTCATTTACTTCTTTCTTCTTCTCCAACTGTCTTTCTCTTGTGCCCACTTCTGCTCTTGGGGCAAGTTCATCCAGAGCAGCTGCTTGGGCTTTGCGATCTAGCTTCCGGTTATATCGAATATCTTCTCGTCGCGCCATTCTGCCCTCTGCATCCATTTCTATTTAAAAAGTTAGAAACAAATAAGTCCGCTTCCTGACATATAATACCTCTTTTGAGTTCTAAATCCTGCATATTTGGAATACTTGGGCCCGTTCGTTTCCTCTTCGAACGATCTTCCTGACCTGGTAACATGGGACCAACCGAATCATCACTTTCACTGTCACCTTCTGCTACACCTTGCGTACTCATACCCCCGGAATCCAAGACAGTTGTCTTGATGGATTTTGCCTGCGTATTCGACGAGGATCCAAGCGGAGCCGAAGCAGATTGCCGTGCCTTTTGAAGAGTTGAGGGATCATACCATCCCTCAGCAAGCTCTCCACGGTTCCTCCACGTGTTAGCATGATTGCCATTGCAAGATCTATGCCAGCCATAGAATGAAATACCCCTACCATTTTCCGAGGAAGCTCTTCCATCGTCCTTTTACCTCCACTTCATCTAGGTCATCGAGAACCTTGCCTTTCTGTATATCCAGATATAATGCAAACATAGGTTTGAAGACTTCGTAATCGCGTTTTGTCAGTGGTCGAGATTTGTATGGGAGTTCCATTGGCGCATGGGCTTGCTGGGGAGACCGGGTTCGGTGTGAGCGGTGACGGTGTCTGTGAGGAGATTGCGACCGCGAATGTCGTGTATAATTGTCGTCATGATATGGGAGTGGGCGATCTGCCATAATTGGTTCCTAGCAAGCTGTTGTGGTGATATGCAGAGCTGAGAAGCTGGGAAAGTTTCGGAAGGCGAGCAATGATGGGAGTGCGAAGTCCCGTGACGAGGGGTAGCTTTTGAGGCGGCATGAACTCCTCAGTTCAATGGAAGGAGCAGCGTTTTCCATGGAACCAGAGGGATGACAGTTAGTGCAAGATAATTACCATAATACATGTTTAGTTCAATTAGATGTAGCGTACTACGACATACAGATTCATTCAGTAGAGAAATAGCCACGCTCGGTTCTTGTATTGTAATGTACATTTTACCACCGCTTTTGATCTCCACTGTCATTGAAGTCGCCGCCTCTGCGCTCCCGTTCAATTTGAGCATCAAAATCTCTCTGAGCCTGAGCTTTAGCTAGCTCTCTTTGCTCATATGTCTCAGAGTACGAATAGCTCTCGTCTGCAGGCGGTGTATCTCGGCCTCCTTGCTCTGATCCATTTCGCAGTTTAGACCAGGCACTCTGTCGTGGCGGCTGCGGAGCTTGTTGATATCGCCCTGTCTCTATCTGTCTATTCTGGGATGGCTTCTCGCCACGTCTTAACCGATCCCAAGCTGATCCAGATTTTTCTTGCGGAGCAGTATCGGCACTCACACCTTGACCACCAGTTGGAGAGGTGTCGTCATAAACAGCATATCCTGCGTCCTGATTTTCATGTACCTCCTCCAGTGGAGTAGGCCTCGGCGATTTGCGCCAAGGTCTTGCCTTGGGTTGTTCTTCTCTCCAACGATCATCGCTCAACCGTTCGCTTTCCTGTCTCCCATCCGTCTCCGTATACCCACTCTCGTATATACCGCCAGAAGGACTGGCATCATCTTTCTGGGCCTGTCTAGGAACACGATGTTGCCGCATTTGCGGGTTTGTGGTTCCGCGCCGTGACTGAATTTGCTGAAGCAGGGCTTCATTTACTTCTCTCAGCCTTTTATCCAGGAATTGATTGGCAATTGAAGAAGATACTGCAAAACTGCTCATAAGAAAGCCACCAATAGCGCCCCCTAAAGTAGAGTATGACAATAACCTCATGGCATGCCAGGCCATGATGGCTCGATTACCTCTGAATATGGCTTGCTTCTGAGGAAATAATTCTGGGTTGAACGTATCGAGATTTGGCTGCCAGAAGGGAAATCGAAATTTTTGGGCAGAGATATACGCCGCGTAGCAGCCTCCAGCGATCCCTAACGGGGCGCCATAGGAGGATTGTGATATCGCCCTCGCAGTCCAATATGCATAAGCATCAACTTCTTCCTGGGTCAATGGCCGCCGTACAGCAAGCTGTGCCTGACGAACAAAATGCTGAAGAGTCCTATCCCATCTCGCCTGGGATTGACCAAGCAGCGGGCCAAGTATGGGAAATGGTCGTAGTAATGACTGATCAATATTATAATGAACAGCCCCCGGTTGTGATGGTGCGAATGGATCCTCGTCGTTAGCTGGAACACTTTGGTCGAAAGTATCTTGGCTTGTGGATGGAGGTGTGTCTTCGAGAACCATTTTAGCTCAAATCACCCGCGATGGTACGAGCCCATCAATTTCATGCGCGCTGTTGATGTGCAGCTGATAGCGCTGGGCGACTGAGTGTCGAGAAGCTCTTCGTACGGTTAAAGTTCACCGTCATTGACGTATGAGCTCTGTTTAAGCCTCAGGCCACTAGAAACCAACATGATGATTGAGGTCAGCCACAAAACAACACCGCATAGCATCCTGATTCTCCTCTATACCTCGGGATGCTCATACATCTCCACTTAGTTTTCCTTGAAATTATATCAGATAGAGCTACCTATCTGGAATCTCATTCCTGAGTGCGTTATGTGAGTATATTGGAAAGGCTCTGATGCGCGCCGATCAGACGCGAGCTCAGAAGGCGCGATCCGATGTTAGCATCTTCGACAATGGCCGCGTGAGAGCTTGCATCAGAGCCACTAGGCGAAAGCAACCAGCTGATATCTGCCTCCCCTCCCCTCCCTGTCTCGTCTCTCATTCGACGCTCGCCACCCTGTCTCTACGGCAGGGAGCATGTCATGAGGGTTCGAAATTGTCCGAGCCTGCTACCTAGCTTGCTGGAGAAATCGTCGAATTATCGAGATGATGTGCCTTGAAGTAGTCTTCGTGGGCGGCCTCACTATTGGGCACACATCCATCGAAATGGGACGGGGCAAGCCATGGAGAGACTCTTGCAGGACTCCCCTACCATAACAGGCGTCCATGATTGGTGATGCACCCCGACCATCGCACATGGGGCTGTCCAACTCTCTTAAGCGTGGTTGAGAAGTATCAACCTTTGTCATGAAGGATTTGAAACCACTTCGCCGTTCTTACATTTGGTGGTGTGCGAGAGGTATCAAAGTGCCGTCACGCTGCCCGCTGTGGGCGCCCGCTCAGCTATGCCCGATCTATCGCAGACTAATTTTCTGGCACATGGCTTCGCAGCATGACGTCTTTGCGTATTTATGTCTCAGCCCGGAGAGAGGTCTATACACCCTCTTCACTTAGGCATCTATCGGATGAAGAGGCTTTGTCATTCTCATCCTCGTAGTATTTTGCATCGCAGCCACAGCCGTACAGTGACTGATAAGCAGCTCCCGTATCTTTCGTAACCACACTCGCAGTCTCACTGTTCATCCAATGTCGAGTATTTTGTCTTCTGGCATGGCATCTTCAAAGAAAGAAAAGCACTCTGCTAACAGTCGTGCGCGACGGCACTCCGATGGTTCTCACGGAAAGAAGAGGAAGAAGGATAGGGATGGAGATACCGAATCCGTATCGTCCTCGTCCACAGACTCCGCAATTTCGGAAGCAAAATGCCCACTTCGGTTTATACTTGCTGGGCTGATAGAACCGGAAGACAACGGCGACGAAAAGAAGAAAGGGGGTTGCCCCTTAAGAAGAGTCCAACTGTGGCATGTTATCCCGCTATGCCTACTTGCAATCCTCAATCTTCTCCTCGTTATCGCTGCATTACTAGGCCTGGCCTGTTATCGCATTATTCTGGGAGTCCAGGGATTTATGGTTAACCTGGCCAAAGTGGACCTCGACAGCGATCCATACGTGGATAATTTTGGGGAAACGGATGTCAGAATCATCGATGTTTCTGGAGCTACCACACAACTTATCTGACCTTTATCATGCGTCCGATCTTCGATCTCTCTGCTTTTCCCACAGCCGAATTTGTTTCACGGACTACAGCGCCGATGATGAATGAGCCGGACAGCTCTTCTTAAAGGATATCAGATGGTTTCGAACGGCTCATGAAGTCGTTGACTAAGATAATGCTGGGATGAGTACACCCAACATGCTCGACACACCACACGTCAAGATGAAATGGACCCAATGCAACCACTGCTTTCAACCAGCAAGTCTCAGGCCGTCTTTCCGATATCTTCTCCACGCGAGTTAAATAACTCTGATATCTTACTTGGAATGCAGCAACCGTCTCCAAGTCATACCCTTCGGACTATCTGTCTATAAAAGAGCTATTCTATATGCCGACGCTTGCAATTCTTCACACATACAAGAGGTCGTCCTGGTTAATGGTTCACCGTCTTTTGACCGCATCTGGTAACGCGAGATTGACGCTATCTTGGATCTGAGACTACAGCTATATATCATAAAGCTTTGTGCACGGAATCTGTTTTGTTTGGCTCTATAGAAGGGTTTTTCTAGTTCAGTACAGTCGATAGCGGATTTGTTGGATAATTTAGGATCGACTGCAACAGGGATGCGTAGCGATGCTTTCAAGCGTCTAGTTCTCAGCTCAACACTCTAATAAGCCTCTACTCTAATGTTTAGCATTCTCCTGTCCTTGTTGACAGTAATGGGATGGATTGGGAGAGGACAGCTAATTTTGGGATATAAAACGTATGGTACATAATTAGTCGGAAGAAAATTAACATCTAAAATTGACATGACATGGGATAATAAATGGTCCAACATTGCATTTCATAGAAATTTGTGCTTTGTTTATACCAGGTATTCTTCATCGTAGCAAGTTAGCAACTACAAGACTCATGCTAAAATTTTGACTTGCACATACACTTCGGCTAGACAATATGTCTCGTTACCATTCAATTTATATAGGTATCATTTTTCTGCCGCCATCTATGTGTTACATCCAAATCAGATCTGCACTACACATCTACCCTAATCCAATAGATTACATCTTAAGATCTTCAATACTCCCGCCGTCAAGTCTAGGATCCTTCTTGAACTTTCCACCATAGCGCACGCGCACGTCCATCAGGTAACCCACCCTATTCCGTAGGCCCTCCGCCATCCAGGCGGGCCAACCACGGATGCCTGCCACGGGGCCGTAGAAGCTGGGGAGAATGACGTGGCTGCTGCGCCCGGAGAGGATGGCCTTCACGATAGCAAGGGAGACGTCCTCGGGCTCGAGCACGAGGTCGTTGAAAGTCGGGTCTGCAACGAGGGGCCCGATCAAGGGCGTACGGACCCACGTGGGATTCACGAGGCTGTGGAGGTTCATCGTCAGTGAGCTACCCACCAAGCAGAGAGGAGACTGGGGACTTACGTAGTTCGGACATTGGGCGCATCATACCGGTGCTTCAGCTCGGAAGCCAATCCCTCGTGGAACGCGACGGCGCTAGCTTTCGTGCAGTTATAGTCGACGATCGAGGCCACAGTCACGTAAGAGGCCATACTAGCGATGGTTACTACGTGTCCATGGTTCTTCTTGATCATGGCCGGTAAGAATTCCTTTACTGTGAGGAAGTGGGAGAAGGTGTTGACCTCGAAAGACCTTCGAATGGAGTCCACTGGTTCATCAAGGATGGTCATGGCATATCCCACAGCTGCATTGTTGATCAGGACCGTTGGATCGCCGTGGGCCTTGCGGATCTGAGCGCCGACAGAGGCGAGGTCGTCGGGAGATGTGACATCAGCCTTGTAAAAGTGGACGCCAGCTTTAAGTGTGTTAGAATTCTAGAGTTAAATTGGACTTTCGAGTAGAACTAGCTCACGCTGGGCTTTCTTTGGAGGGTTCAGATCCAAACTGATAACCTTGACGCCTCTCTTGACAAAATCCTTGGCCACCAACTCTCCGATTCCGCTGGACCCCCCAGTTATCAAGACAACCTCCTGGCTATTGATCCATTTGGCATCCTTCTTCCAATTGTTAACTGCATATTGAGAGAGTTTTTTGTTGATGAAGCCAGCAAGGTTGAGACCAAGGAGGATTTTCAACCCCTGAAGAAACCTTGCGGAGGTGATCCAGGGGTACAGTCGTTCGGGCACGATCGACTTGAGCCTCTCGGGGTAGTAGAGAAGGGCAAACAGAAGGGGCAGCTGGAGTCGAAAGTCGGCAAGGGTCAACTTAATCGGCGCCGCCAGTACCCTCAACGTGTTTGATCTCTTCGCCATCTTGGTTTCCGCGCGAGAGCGATTCTTCTTGGACAAGGCTACGTGATACGGATAGCATATCAGAAACGACGTGGGAGAACCCCATCCTAAGTACTTTGCTGCAGTTCGGCCCCCAACACTACGTACATGGCGATTGGGGAGCCGCCACAGGGGGAGGAAATGAACGTGAAATCCGCGTGCAGTGAGTCGTGGAGGTGATACCTCGGCTGGATGAAATTATGCGGGGATGTGGGCGTGAGACTTTCACTAGGAATCTTTACTATTGGGGAAACCTGGAAGTTGTGTCCACGCCTCAGGCCACCAGACTGCCTGTGGCCTTCTTTGGTGGGACCCCTGAGCTAGCCAACTTTCGGCAGGGAGTTCGTACTATACTGCACGATAAAATGTAAGTGAGTGACAGCTATATCAACTGGACTCAATTATTAAAAGTGACCATCCAATGTCAGAGTTCCGGTCTTAGTGATCAAGTACTCATTGATAGCAACGTCCTTTCCAGACTCCTTGCCATAGCCCGATTCCTTGATCCCGCCAAATGGAGATTCCGCGGCAGACGAATTACCTGTTTCTTTCGTCAGTACGGGATGACGACGACCTTTGTCGGGAGAAGGAAGGGTCTTAGACTTGCCAGTGTTCATTCCAATCATGCCGGCCTCGAGGTTCTCGAGCAATCTCCATGTCCGATCCACGTCCTTCGTGAAGAAATATGAGGCTAGACCCATCTGTAGCCACATTTAGCCATTGTCTAATTGTTCAGTGCCGCCAGAACTTACGCTCGTATCGTTGGCAGCTCGAACTGCCTCCTCTTCGGTATCAAATGAATATAGGGCGAGGATCGGCGCGAACGTTTCCTCCTCTGTGATGAGCATTTCCTTTTTGGCGCCCATAATAATGGTAGGTTGGAAGAAGTATCCCGTTGTTCCTGCCATCTTCCCACCTCCAAGTACAACCTGGCCCCCGAGTTTCCTGGCATTCTCAACCTGGCTCAGGGCCTTTTTGAGGCCCTGGGGTGTGGTAACGGGCCCAATGGTCGTGTTCTTGTCAGCGCCATGACCCACCACTAACTTACTTGTCCTTTCCTTCAAAATGGTAGCAAATTTATCATACACTCCACTCTGGACATATACCCGATTTGCAGTTATACAAGCCTGGCCGGCGTGCCTCCATTTGAGAGCCATCAAGGCTATGAGATGATCAGTATCTGACGTTTCATATATATCGTTAGAGACTTACCATCAGCTGCTTTGTTCAGATCCGCGTCGTCAAATACAAGACATGGACAATTCCCTCCAAGTTCGAGGGTAACTTTCTTGAGACCATCAGAACATATCTTAGCCACTAGTTTTCCAATTCTGGTCTACGCAACATTAGTGTTCCCTCTCACTAAGCTGCTGACAACTACTCACAGATCCAGTAAAAGTGACTTTCTTGACAAGAGGGTGTCTACAAAGCGCTTCACTCAGAGGCGGTGTATTTTCCAAACTCGTAGTCAGCACAGTAAATACCCCTTTTGGGAACCCAGCTTGAGTCGCCAGCTCAGCCAGAGCCAGAACCGACAGCGGCGTTTCTGGAGACGGCTTCACGATCATGCAACAACCTGCCGCCAATGCAGCACTAGCTTTCCTTAATACCATCCTAAACATATCTTATCAGCAAAAGCCAGGTCTATTAAATATTAAGCAGAACTCACGCAACGGGGAAATTCCACGGCACCAGCGCAGCCGCGAGCCCAATCGGCTGCTTCACCGTAAACACTCTCCTCCCTGGCGCACTAGGCTGGGAGACAGTGCCCGTGATTCTCTCTGCCTCTCCCGCAAACCACCACGTGAAGCCCAGTGCATACTCGATCTCGCCCTCTGCTTCCGCGAGTGGCTTGCCCGTCTCGTACGTGATGATGTGCGCCAGGTCGTCCCTGTTCTCGCGGATCAGGGCGTCCCACTTGAGGAGCCATCGGGCGCGGGACCGTGGGTTTACTCTCCTGTAGCTCTGGAACGCGGCATGCGCTGCATGTACGGCGCCGTCAACGTCCTCAGAGTCATTATCTGGTGCGCTTGCCCAGACTTTGCCGGTGCCGGGGTCTGTTAAGGCTTAGCAATGTATTCTGTGCAAGACTTGGTAAGGAAAGGAATTTAGAAGACCAATGATATCGAATCTCTTGCCAGATTTGGCTTCTACCCATTCGCCGTTGACATAGGACTTGTCTTTGAAAATGGCGGGGCTTTTGAGCTAGTGGAGTGATTAGCTAGTTTTGAATGGTGGCTGCGTGAGACGCAAAGGTTACCTTAAATGGAAGATTGTGTGCCATTACTTATATTTGGTAGTTTATGGAAATAATTACTGGATATTGTTGTTGGCTCGAAGATACAATTAAACAAAGACAGTTTGGTGAATATGACGAGAGGTATCTCGGCTCCCGGCATTTGCCCCGCATGCGGGGCCAGCCACTGTGTGACCTCCTACCATCCCTGATAGCCATTCTATTTCGAATATTCCCTCGTTTCCAAACGAATTGCCTGGTTGGATATCAAGCGTGGAGAGCCAATTGCTCAGCGTCATTACTGAGAGCATTTGAACGGATATAATAACCACAATACATCAAAGAACAACTTCTTACTCTCGACGTTGCCGCGACAATTAAAGGTTAGTCAACTCGAACAGATATGACTTTCATTTATCTACAGTTAAGGCTATCAACGAAGCCGCTCATATCCCATTCTAGGGAACTCTGACACAATCTTCGGTTGTCAGAGTGGAGGGGTATCAATTATCGATGCGCAAAGGCACAAACCTGGGGTAATGATCTACTTTGCCGGCAACTGATCTTTTCTGATCATCTTGGACACAAGTTCTCATGCCCTCACAGGTGACCCGGAACTCCAAAGAAATGCAGACAAATACAATCAGTCGGCTTTGATCCATGGGTCATAAACCAATATGGCATCCTTGTACAATTATTTTCCTACGTTCAACGTATGGTCGTTATTCCACAGGCGCCTTACCTGTCCAATTATGAATGGTACAGCCAAGACACTTGCAGTCATCGCCGCAGGGACAACTTTCCATATCACCACCACACTCAGGAAACGAATAATTTACAAAGAAGAAATCAGAAGCCGACAGATTTTGTTCTTCTCCATTCGTAGACGTCGAACTCGATGGCGTGTTCGCTTTCGGGGAAGAAATAGGCTCCGTACCGTGGTGGCTGCTACTGCTCACTTCTATGCCACCAGATCCATTGCTTAAACGCTGGTTTGCGCTGCTTTCGCTCGACAGTGGTTCGGCGGCCATTGACGTGTAGGCTGAGCGCACATAATTTTGCGTTGCATCGTTGTAAGGGTGGGCGGCGCAGCCAATGCATTGACATCCATCTCCGCAATGGCATGTATGGACTGTATTTTTTGCTTCCGGGGATGTTGCAACAAGGGTTGCGGCGTTGGAAGTCTCAGGCCTTTGTTCTATAGAGAGCGTAGGCCCATTGCTTCGCATACTTTGCCTCCAAGCAGAAGGTTCCAGGGGATTATTGAAAGAGCCGTAAGTGGGCGGGTAAGAAAAAACACAACCCTGTTGTATATACTGGGGATACAAGACCGGGGTGAAAGTGGCCCCATTCTCTAGGTGCATCTGATGGCCAGCCTGGGGTGCCAGATCTAGAGGAATATCGTCGTCTGACATCGGCTCATCCTTTCCTGCCAGAGGTGGAGCTTTCGATGAGCAGCAGTCCCCCACTTCTGGTTCTTGAGGTTCTGAAACTGAACTGGCACTAGAGGAACTATGACTATGGGCTGGCCGTTTGGTGGCGCAGCATGAATTCCCATTGCTGGGCGTGCTCATTTCATCAGTTGTAACTTTTGTTGGGGTAGACGGCCCAGGGGAAGTTGGGTTATTTGCAACGTCATTCATCCCGTTTATCAAACCTATGGGATTGGTGACAGCATGGTGAAGTACAGCTTGGTGGACTCCACCAAGGCTGTTCATTCTAGCTGGAACTCCTGAGCTGATGTGCAGCGGTGGTTGCATTGGAACCTTATAATCCCGGGGTTGAAAATTGGCATACTGAGGAACAAACCCATATCCTGGGGGTCCACCAGCGATTGTATATCCGTTGGGGTACATGATTGGCATCGCATTTGTCGATCGCGGGTCAAATTGAACGATGTTCACACTGTTCATATCCATTCTCTCAAAGTTGGTAATGTCGAAGGATGGCTTCCTACTTGGATTTGGTCTAGCAGATGCCTTCTGCACTTTGAATGCAGCTCTGGTAGGTGAAATGGACTCTGCAGGTAATGGTGCAGAAGATTGCGCAGTGACATCTATTGGAGTTGTACTGGAGGTATTGTCACCGCAGCAACAGGCCTGTTTCTTTGGAATTGCCGCTGTGACGCTTCCGCAACTGCATGGCCGGTCTCGAGGATGTGGGCATGCGCTGAGTGGTCTTCCTGGTTTCCGAACAGGGACCATTAGTCTCTCATTGGCATGGCTGCACTTTGTCGATCGATGGCCACGGATGCATGGCTCACTAGAATAGAAGAGTTAGAGGGACAGCCCAAAAAATACACCTCGTGAACGAGAATAGCCAATCGACAATGGCTGGCTGACATGGCCAGAGTTGATCAAAAGGATAGTTCTACTACCACCCCATCTTTGACTGGATTGTGATATATAAAAACTACGAAACGTACCAGGCCATCTTCACTCCATTGATCATAGGCATGATTGTAGGTGTCGGCGTCTATGGGGAGAAGGGGGTCGAGAGTTGAAATCGGAGGATTTGCAGAGAGGCGAACACTATTGAAGACATGCAAGCCGACGCAGCGCTTTCGGGGCCTTGGCGTTTGGCTTGCGACTCTATGCGCTTGAATATTGAGCGGATGTCGCACAGTTGAAAGGAGCGTATCGGGCAAGACAGTGTCTCAGCAGTGAGGTGAGCTGGTTCTAGAGCGATTCTAGAAGTGCGCCAAATTCAATAATCGAGGGCTGATCAGCCGCAGTTGGAGATGTGCACATATGGAGACCGGCAATGCCGTTTCCAGTCAGCATTCCATAAGATGAGGGTGTCGGCAGTGTGGACTGCAGGCGCGTACTTCGCTGGAGGAGATTTTCGCACAAATCTGATCTGTCAGCGCGAATGGTCCTGCAGATAGTTGTGTCGACATACCTGCAGCTAGCGTGGTAAGAAGAGGGGTCCGGGATGGAGGAGAGTTGCCGCGAGAGAGAGCGTCAACGAGAGTGAGGGAGAGCACTGTCACGCTGTTGTGCTGGTCAGCCGCGTGGTGGGGTGGGCGGCTACTTGCTACCTGCGATTGTCAAAGGGCGCCGCGTCGGTTCGTCCAGCGATCCTCTTCCGGTCTTTTCTTCTGTCTTTGGCCTCTGAATAGCGGGCAGGGGCAGTGGGGGAGGCGGATGGGCAGGAGTTGAGATTGAAGACGAGCGAGACGGAGAGAGATAGTGGATGGTTGGTGAGCAAGTTTCCATAGGCCGGCCTCACATCCTTCCCTGCCCACACTGGACCCGCGCCGACGGAAATCCCACCTTGTGTGCGGTCGAACGTGGTTCGGACCGGAGCGTGGAAGAAAGACAAGATGAGAAGACGGAATCGAGATACAGAGGGGCCATATAAAGAGAGGCTCCAGACTGGCGCACAAAGATGAGGCACGATTACCGGCTGCCGGGTGATAAACAATTAATATGGAGGGAGGCTGTAACGCAAGGCTGCGTTGGGAAATCCTTAACTTAACTTACCGTCGCCAATCTTATCTAATCAGCATCAACTTGCACATAACTTATTGATATTTGAGGAGCGCATCTATCACTCCACCACAGCCAGCGGGCGTGCGTCCAGTGATGCCACAAGCGGATATAAAATTTCTCCTCTCAGTAAATAATATTGAACAGCTGGATGTATGAACACGCAAATGTAGGAAGGGAGACGGGCATTATATTCACACGGTTCTTCTAGTCCTCCTCGTACGTATTATATCGTCCGGAATATCTCCCTCTAGATATACGTTACTAACACGGATACCAGAACATCGGCCCACGTGATCCACCCCCCTTTTCACTCGTCCTAGATGGCCTCTCCAGGTACCAGGGAGGATGGTGAGGTCGAGGGAGACTCCGAGACCCTCGACCTCTTCGCCGAACCCGCAAACTACTACCCCCCCTCGCCCACGCCCACCACCGAGACGCACACGCTGCGCTCTGGGCAGACCTTGACCCTGCGTCTCGTTGGGCACAATCCGCTCTGGGGTCACCACCTGTGGAATGCCGGCCGGCTACTCTCCGCTTACCTAGAGGGCCATCCATCGCTCATCATAGGCCGAACGGTACTTGAGCTCGGTGCAGGGGCAGGCCTGCCGAGTCTCGTGTGCGGATGCCTCGGTGCGAGCAAGGTGGTTGTGTCAGACTACCCGGACCCGGATCTTGTGTCGAATCTATGGCACAACATCGAGAACCGGCCTAATGAGATACGGGAGACGGTCGTGGCTGAAGGATATTGCTGGGGAGCCGATGTTGGTCCCCTCCTAGGCCACCTGGAGGCTCGCAAGGAGGAGGGGTTTGATGTCCTAATCCTAGCGGATTTGCTGTTTAACCATTCAGAGCACGCGAAACTGATCACCACGATGAAGGAGACGCTTGCAAAGAGTCGGGATGCTGTGGCGCTAGTGTTTTTTACCCCGTATAGGCCGTGGTTGTACGAGAAAGATATGACGTTCTTTGACCTAGCAAGAAGAGCAGGTTTCGTCGTCGAGAAGATTTTCGAGGAGAAGATGGACGAGGTCATGTTTAAAGAGGACCGCGGGGATGAAGAGCTGAGAAGGACGGTATTCGGCTACACCGTTAAATGGCCTCTGTGAGATGCACCTAAGAACTTGTCCATACAGATCTTCAATCAATTGCTGCTACTAATATATATGTTGGCAGATGATGTAGATATAGGAGGCGTCTAAATAGATCTCGGTTCAAACTGTTTTACAGCATCCCAGCTATACAGTGCAGTTCCTGCTCCGAATCCCAATTAAACTGTACAGCAAATATATGTATCATCATACGCGTTAAGTCCCAGTACTATGTGCATAAAAACCATCCGTATTATTTTTGACACACGATGGCCACTAGTAAATCTCCTAGCGCCATCTTAATAAACTCCGATAATTTTGCCAACAAAACTGCGCCAATATTGCCTATACATACTACCAGGTCAAAACAATCTCCCTCTCATCTCTGGAGCCATTTGCGCCTGGCAGCGCCTTTCGGCATTTGAACTTGATGTAGCGTTCGGGAATATGGAAATGTAGGACGGTGATCTGAACCCTGTTTTTTTCCGGAACCCTCCAATCCTTGAGGAACACCGGTCGTCTTTTCTTTAAAGACTCGATTGCATCTGGGTTTTGCATTACTGCCATAGATTCAGCTTCATCAAACGCTTCGTCAATATACTGATCTCCAACGATATGATTTATTACGTCGGAGAGCATCTTCCCGTCCTCCCATCCCCCTGGTAGTTCCGCCCTGTCTCCAACAGGCTGCGGACCAGAGTGATCAAAGAGCTCCCTTCCTTCACTCTCATCCGGAGAAACATACAAGTTCAACTGGGGCGACTCAATAGGTGGTGGAGGAAGGCCCTCTTCCTCACAGGCGACAAGCCACGCCCCAATTCTACCACACAATATACTATCCCACATTCCCTCCTGCCTCTGGCATGATAAAAGTAGATTAATGCCTTCCCGTCGAATAATGGGATCGCGGCATTTCATAACGACAAAGTGCAATGGCGGTATGAATCCTACCTCGAACGAAAATCGGATATTATGGGTCCCCATTTGTGTACCACTTTGTGATCTTATTAGACGAGTACATGTGCTGGTTACATATTGAAATTCCGGAAGATAGGAATCGTAGATCATTTCAGACGGGTCTTGGACGGCCGCGAGGATGATAAGAGTACATTTTTGATACAAAGACAAAACAAGAGCTGCGGGATTGATAATTGTGCCGTTACTTTCAACGGCGTTATTTAGGATAGGTTGGAATGCTCTCTCGAATGTAGAAAGCTTTTGTATATAATGTGTGTATTTCTTTGCGATTTTGGCCGGGGGATCGCTGTTTGCTGGTGCAAATACCTTATTAAAGAAGGTTCGTCGATAGAACTGCAAGGCCTCATCCATGAGAAAGTCCCAAGTCCGCTGTGCCGAAGGGAAGTCTGGAAATGTGTCCGGGATCGGACGATGATAAACTTTACGTATGTCCCACATCATGGGAGGAATCAGAGGCGGCATTCCGAAGTACTCGCCACTACCATCTAACCTGGTAAACATCTGGATGAGGCTTTCCTCAATATTTAAATCATGGTGAAGGACGGGTGACGACGGACTGGGAGATTCGAACGGTTGCTTCCGACTTATCGTGGACTGTGACGGCGGCGTAGACACAGACGAGGATCCTGGAGATCCGGTTGATTCTGCTGCAGCATAAGGCAATGGAGTTGAGACTGGGGAGTCAGAGGATACAGATGAGGGATTCCCCAAGGCAGGTGCAATCACCCGCATGGATTGGCCAACAGCCACGCCAGATGGAGAGATGACACGGTTCGCAATCGAAGCTGCCCGCATCTGCTGTTGCTCCTTGGTCAAATCGGCTCCACTCATAGTAGTTTTGTTGGTATACGGAGACCAGACGAAAGGTTCGATTTCTCCGGTGACTGGGATCTTGTCCTTTGACATGACAACATCTGTCCAATCAAGACTTTGACTATCCACGGTCTCTGGAGAATTTCCAATAGGTGTAATAATGTCTCTTGTTTGAAATGAATCGCCTTCGCTCGGTCTAATCGGTAAAGTTGCAACCATCTGTGTTGAGCTGCTTTCTATGAGGCTTTGTTGAGGCAGTGCTCGCTGATTGCGAGAACCCGGAAGAGAATATCTTGCACAGTAGCTTCGTAAGATTGAAAGACCGCCATAATACTGTCGACAGGTCGAAACAAAACTTCCTTGGAAAGTCTCGAAACAAACGAATAGCAGACAACATATCAGAGCGACTCGTGTCTGTGGCGATCGTGATTTTGAAAGATATTGATTTAAGGACTGGACAGCTCTGAGGAAATAGAGGACAGCATATTCATGATGCCTCTTATCGATATTTTGTATAATATTGACTTTCAGTTGTGATTCCGGAGCCTTTTCCAAGCTTCTGTTGAGTGCCCCAATAGCGATAGCAGCGTATCGGATAGGGGTGAGAGCATGGCTTTCTTGAGATACGATCCGACTCCAGAAGTCCGTGGGAAAATAGCCAGGTAGCTCACGAGCAGAAAACTCGACGAAAACATCGAAGTAACGGCACTCCTCTTCAGTGCGATGAATGGAAATAGTCGGTCCAGTCAAGGCTACAGGCGACGACCTGGGTTTGATTGGGACTACCGCCAGCCGTCGCCTTGAGCGCGTCGGTTCCTGACCTGGTGGAGGGGGTTCGGCATACCCATCACAAGTGCGACCAAATTTTTGGCATCTAAGGCACTCTGGCTTCGTTTCATCACACTTCACACGTCGAGCCTTTTAGCTACGTTAGCACTTTGCCACATAAATAAGAGAGGAGCGTAGGAGAATGTGCTTTGTGCAGGATGTGACTTACTTTGCACGTAATGCAGCCCGATTTAACTATTTCGCCCAACATGTGGTTAGCCCTTTTTGCTGGTGATCTGTACGTCAGATTACCCTTACCTTTTGGCCGACTTGCACGTGCTCTCTTAGGCAGCTTGGTTTCCTGTTTAAGGGAGGCACTGGGAGCAGTCTGGGACGGGCTTGAAAGTAACGGCGTTGAAGAATACGGACTCGGCAGCTGTGATGCTCCTCGTGGAGCCGGAAAGATGGAGCGCATTTCGTAGACAAGTTGTGACGGTATGAGATGGCCGATGTCGCCACCTAATGTCGACGCTGGCCGATGGTGATCTGAGGTCAGTTGGAGACCCGTTCAATTAAAGCCAGGCGATGGAGTGAACTCGACACGATGTGGGCGCCGCACCATGCCTGCGCGTCCCATCCTTCGCTGCTCGCTGGGCTGCAGTCTCGAGGACAGGCAGAACACGCTGTGTTCTGAAGGTCCGAAGATGGGAGGTTCTCGCGCACGGTTTCTGCACTCGGTCGGTTGCAAGCCGTTTGGTTTGATGACCCCCGCAAGCCCTGCAGGATTAACAGCACCAAGAGCTAGGCCGAGAGGTACAGCTGTCCGATATGCCAGGGTCTTTAAAGTTTCACAAAGCCTCGTGCCACAGCAGAGAACGAACCTGCAAGACCGAGACGCGAACTTCCGTACCGTGTCCCTGCATTCGTGACCAGGCACGCCGTCGGTGCTTGGCCATATATGCGTACCAGGTACTGTACTGTACCTTACCTTATCTGACCTCACCTTACCGACCTTTTACAGTAGAGAGCAGGTAATTGCCGCACACGTGACTTGAACCGACTCGACGGGAGGAGTGGAATTTTCCATTCCCAATCTGGAGGGTTTCTCCTCTGAGCAGGTAGGTGGTACGAGATGAGGAGATGCTGTAGAAAGACGCCCCGTTCTGTTGCATCTCGCTCTCTTCTAACCTGCCAAAGAGGGCTACCTTCTTCGTACTCAGGTAAATGTTTATCAAGTGCGAGAGCAGCCAGCGCACGCCATCCGACGTTCGGTAACCACCTACAACCCCACCTTTCTTGGCCAGCCTTGCGCCAGAGCTCTCATAAGGATCAGGCAAGCCAGCTTGTTGCTACTCTTCCCAGGAAACATATAACGCGAGAGCGCGCTACAAGAATTTGAATTGGATCTCACATATTGGAACTGATAACCAGCGAGAAATGGATGCTTCGCAGTATACATACCCTTCCCCGTTGGCCGGGTACGAGAACGCCCCTCCTTTGCCGGAAGAGAAGGCGGAGGATGGAAAGTCCTATGTGAACCCGCAAACTGGGGTCCTTAGTAAGAGCTACGAGAGGTTTGCCGCGCCTCTGGACAATGGAAGAAGAGGCGGTTTGTGAGTTTACGTTCCTCTTATGTACTCTACCGGTTTAGATACTTACCCAGATCATGTTAGCGACGTGCACATTTACTACTTCCAGAATAATCTCAGCCAAACGCAGTTTGCAAAGGAATTATGGGAGAGGATAAGAAGAGAATGTATGCAATATTCGTCAAAATATGAGCTTCCCTGCTGCTGATACAAAATCACATCTTATATCGCTGATTACTGACTTCCCCCCTTACAGTCCCCGAGCTACGCATCTACAAGCTCTGGGACCGACCAGTTGGACCACATCCCATCGCCATGTTTGAGGTGAACCTCTTCACTCCCGCACAATTCGGCGCCTTCATCCCCTGGCTCGTTATCAATCGTGGCCCGCTCAGCGCCTTGCTTCACCCCAATACTGTCGACTCTGTAACGGGCAAAAGTACGGAAGAACTGAGGGATCATACCCAGAGAGCCACGTGGCTGGGAGAGAGGGTGATACTCGATACTAGTATGTTGAAAAACACGAGTGCATAGATGGAAGAGCAGGCCAACAGGATTTTTGAAGGGAGGGTTGAGTCAGGAGTCAGCTGTGTATGTCTACTTATCATTCTTGAAAATATTGATTGAGTTGGGAAGAGACTCTAGTATACCTAGAACAGATATCCCAACTCCAGCTTCTTGAACATGTAGACAACGTTTTCCTAGTTTTTGCCATTCATATGCAGATCGCTTCATAAGCACACGGAACCCCCCCCTCTAGCCCACCCTCGTAAAAAGTCAAGTCTCGGAACGCCTTAAATGCCACACGCTTATGAATACTCAGGCATACGTATCGCCATTAGCATCTACTGACATCGGGCTTCCGCCGTTTGCACGAGCTCGGGTTGAGGTTACCTGCTGCGGTCGTGTAGGGGCGCCATTAATGCCCGAATCATAATCACTATCATCAGCATGCTCCGCAGCATATATGGTAGCCTCGTCCAGGTCCTGAATATTTTGGGGTCTCTGCCTTAACCACGCCATTCTGGGGCCGCTCCTTGCACGCTCGGATACCTTAAATCCATATATCTTGGGTTCGTAGACTTTCGATCTGCCCAGGCCCGGAGCTAAGTTGTGCGCATTCATGCCGTTGATCTTCTCAGCGTCGCCTCCGTCTCCATCAAGCACGGCTGGGAGTGGCCGACCGCCGGCTAAAGTCTCAGCAGCCTTCTTACTGATATCATACTCAGGGAAGGTGAGAAGGAAAAGAGCACCAAATGTTCGTCCAAAAAAAGCGCCATCGACGGTTTGGAATCGAGAACTAGGTGGGACGTAGACATCAAGACAAGAAGGACAGAATAACTTAACAGTATCTTCGCCCGGGATGTCCGATAACCCAACTGGTAAGGTTCGCACTTGGTCACAGAATGTTCTTGGACAAACCCCGAAGTGCGCAAGATCATACTTCTCCGACATTTGTTGGATGCCGGCGCGTGAGCAAATAAAGCGCTGATGGATAAGACCGTAGAGCATCTCCGCCGAAGACTCTATGATTGAGAGATCAGAAGCCATCCGGTGATGTCTTCGCTCTGCGGCTGCTCTATTGCGAACTACGCGTTCCTCTCCTTCGATCGACTCATCCCCTTCCTCTTCCTCTTCTTCGTCGTCCTCGTCGTCATCTTCTGGCTCAACGTCTAGGATCATCTAGAGGTATCATTAATAACATATATAGCCTAGAGGTGAATCACGCTTACCTCCAGCGCCTCCTTGTACATGGCGACCTGACTCTGTAGGCCCGTAAGATTGAAGTCATCTTCTATGAAGTCCTCCGAGATCTCGGCAAAATACTCGTGGCCGACCAATGCACAGAAAGACGAGATCCAGGATTCCGGAGTCACGGAAGAGGAAGACATTGTCAAGTTATGTGGTTGTGATGGTTCGAAGGAGAGAGTAAGTGCGGCCTGCTTACACTAGGGGAAAAAACGAGGGTAAGCTAGAGCTGGTCGACGGGTCGATAAAAGCAGTAATAATCCCTCGATCGGCCCACGGTGACCTGCAAATTTGTAGCAGGAAGGCGATCCTCAGCCGGTGGCTCAATGAACCGTTGGATGGCTTGATGGAAGTTGAGAGAAAAATGCGGCGCAAGGCCCAACACGTAATAAATCCAGCCTTATCTGCGTGCGTCGCGTCCCGTTGCTTTTAGGCACACTGGGAATGGCAGGTCTCTGATGATTCACTTGTGATCCGAATATCGCTCCTGTCGCAAAGCCAGTATCTTAGGATCTCGAGCTGCTATCTCGAAGTTTCGATAGGGAACGGTTGATCTCGCGTTTGATATCTTCGAACAATATGACGCCAGTGCCGGGGGCTGCGTTTTTGCCGCGTTTGTGGCAACCTCGTACTCGAACACTTTGAGGCTTGGGAGATCGTGGGGCAGTTATGGCAGCTTAGCAGCCGCAGCTGGACTCGGAGACGTAGAGGTGGGAATCGGGATTGAATTTCTGTAGTACGTGGTGGGGGATTGAGAGGTGATTTGGGATGGCGCTTTCACGCCGAGGTTGCCTTAGCAAGTTTGGGAGGGTGCGGGAAATAAATTGACTGTACAGATATGTTGATTGGCTAATTAGCGAACTTTACCTCGCTCCCCTGAGATACGCGCAAGCATGTGTGAATAGGGCAGGAAGATGATGGATATAAAATATTTCAAACACTCCATACCAGGAGTAAATTATGTGATAGAATAGACGAAAATTAAAAATTAAAATGAGGCATAAAATTGTGAGGGTATAGCTGTCTGGCATGCATTAGCTAGTGCTTGCACGCAATCATTCCAGGGACAATCGCTTTAGCACTCTCTAGCCCTTGATATTTATGAATATTTCCGGATCTTTGATCCGCTTAGCTGCTTTGCAGCATTGATATCATTAAATTATATAGCAATTAGATATCTAGATGTGACACTTTAACGCATCAAAGCGTTTGGGCTGGCCCATGTTAGCTGCCAGCCTAGCTTGTACGAGAGTATGCCCGTCTTTATCTGAACCACCAGTTGACTGACGCAGTAACATCTGTCCCAGTACTTTTGATGGTATGCCACCACCCTTTTGGAATGAACAATCCGTCACCTGGTTCTACCACTGTCTCGAACCCAGCAGTTGCTGCTGAACGACCCCAAACTGCTTCGTCAAGAACATCGCGCTCAGGGCCATCCATCATTTCATCCCCTCTCAAATTACTTTGTGCGGACTGTCCGATACTCCGCTGAACATTCCAAAAAATCCTTGCCCCAACTGATGGTTCATATAACCGCACCTTCTTGCTGCTTGCCAACTGCACGAAGAGATTTGGATTTGGGTCCCGGTGTAGAGGAGTGTAGGTTGGAGGTAGACCTATCCATATATTCGCATCATATATGTCCCCATTCCCGGCCGCCTTTACCAATGTCGGAGTTGGGAGATCATCTTGCAATTGTCTGGGCAGAGCCGCAATTTGGGCCTGGGCAATGTATAATCGATGAGGAATTGAGGAGTCCATTTTACACGCTTTCAAGAACAGCGCCAGTGGGGCATTAAATCTATGAAATGATCCTGCAGCAGTAATTCCGAATAGCATAGATAATTCCAAGGCGCTTTGTCTATCCTTTGCAACTACTTCAGAATTAGATTGCGAGGAGGAATGCGTAGTCAGCTCATATGGCAGAACTGTCTCTTGAAAGCGGTCTAGATATTTGTAGCAGGGGACAACTCTCTGGTACCGGCATGATGGACCGTCGGTCTTGCTGGTGGACTCGAAGGTGAACCATTTTGCAGCAGCAGGAATTGATGACTTCGGTGTTGAGTTACTCGTACAATCGCCAGCTTGCCTTGCTCTGATCAGCAGAGGCCTCTCAGGAATGAAGGCGCTCTTGCGAAAATCTTCAACGTCAATGTCTTCGATATCGCCGAGCACCGAGTTTACAGGTCGGAGAGACTGGAAAGTGGAAGAAGAGTTGCTCAAGCGTCGAACAAAGATCCGATGGTTTGTGAGGTGCGGGACTGGCCTGGGCATAACGACCCGACGATGTCGAGGAAGGCAGCGTCGCAAAGATTGTGTGTAAACCCGTCTACACTTGCCGTATACCTCCTTACTTATACTCACTACAGGCAGACTTGACAGCAGTAAGACACTTTAAAGAAAGTCGTCTCCATAATAAGCACCTTATTGCCACGCTAAAGCCGGAGACGCTGTAATCACTCCACGGCCCGAATAGATAATCCGCATTGCCGTTCCCGCCTCCACAGCATGGGTGGGAGCGCTGGCCCGCTCGAAATTACAGTCTCAGAATCTCGACCTCGGCTGCAAACAAGGTGGCTGCCGGCTGAGTGACCATGATTCGCTGCTCCACCTCCCGGAGTCTTCCCAGGTGGATTGCTGATCTACCAAGTAGGATCGTATCCCCGGACATGGACAGCCCCTCACTACGGCCCGGGACCGATGAAATAGGTGACCTCCCTACCTAGGTAGTCAAGGCCGCATAATAAAGATGTGGTAGCTACCCCCCGCGAACTTCCATGGCTAAGTGTTGTGCTGTTTCCTTTCAAACTTACCTCATTAAAGATGCCTTCTCTCCTAGGCCAACGTCCAATCTATGGCGGGACCATCAGAAAAGAGAATGGCTATGACGCCAATAGCTATACTTACTTTCCTGTTTTGATCATCGGGGCTGGTGAGTCCGGCATTGCCATGGGATGCCGACTGAAGGAAGTGCTAGGCTTTGATCAGTTTCGGATCTGCGACAGACAATCCGGCATTGGAGGTACCTGGTGGATTAATCGATATCCAGGTGTAGCTTGTGATCTGTAAGTATTCATTTCTACAACTTTGAAACCTTTCTCTCTTCGGTCGCCACATGGTAAGGTTCAGAACTGTTGATGAACGCCTCCCAAACTCCAGTGGCGTTACCTTACGATCCAACGAGACCAGACCTCTTTCTATCGCCACGCGACATGGTAACTAACGAATCCAATCCCACAGACCGGCGCCTTTCTACAGCTTCTCCTTCTGCCCAAACCCAAAGTGGACAACGCTGCACCCCAAGGGCTCTGAAATCGTCAAGTATCTGCAAGCGGTCTGTGACCAATATGAAATAGTGGATAAAATACAGCTCAATACCGAAGTCAAAGACTGCCGATGGCTCGAACCAGAAGGCGTATGGGAATTGACACTGCGACATCTCGTAGCGGGTACTGGTGACCTGAGTGCAAACGACATTGCCAACAAGATCAAAGAGAATGGCAGAGAGTCTGTTTATGTCCACGAAGAGGTTGTGAGGGCAAAAATTGTCGTCAGTGCTGTCGGCGGCTTCGTAGAGCCAAAGACATGGCCCGAAAGCATCCCAGGAAAGGATAAGTTTGCGGGCGAAATATTTCATTCAGCTAGGTGGAGATATGAAGTGGATCTAAAGGACAAAAACATTGTAGTTGTTGGAACTGGATGCTCTGCGGCTCAATTCGTCCCTCAACTAACAAAGCAGTACGGTGCCAAATCTGTCACACAACTCATGCGATCACCGCCCTGGGTTGTTCCTCGACCAGTGGAACCGTTTGGAGAGAAAAATTATAGCAAGTGGGCACCATGGCTTAACACTAATATTCCTGGCTTCAATCGATTCTTCCGACTTGTATTATTCCTTAACCTAGAATACGACTGGAGACTGTTTGGTTCCGGCCCCTACCATGACAAACAGCGCAAGTCCGTGGAAGCATGGCTTCTGCAGCATATGAAGAAGACCACACCGAAGAAATACCACGAGATGTTGACACCAAACTATAGTATCGGCTGCAAGAGAAGAATCTCTGATGCAACATGGTTCCCCAGCCTTCACGACCCAGCCCTTGAACTCACCACGCTCCCTCTGACAAGCATAGCTGAGGATACAATTACTCTTGGCCCTCGCAGAGAGTCCGATATAAAGAACAGTCCTGGCCAGACCAATACCGATGAAGTAACTCTACCCGCCGATGTAATAATATTAGCCAATGGTTTCCAGACGACAAAATGGCTCCACTCGATTAATATTATAGGGCGAGAGGGGAAGACTTTAAATGAAGTGTTTGACGAGCGCGGAGGTCCGCAAATGTACATGGGAACTGCCATGGACGGATTTCCGAATTTTTTCACGATCTTCGGCCCAAACACAGTTACCGGACATACATCTGTGATTTATGCTACAGAGTGCATGGTGAATTTGAGTTTGAAATTTATCAAACCCATCCTAGAGGGAGATGTTGACCTCGTAGAGATTAAGAAAGAAGCCGAGATTGAGTGGGCGAAGGACACACAGCAGGCGTTGAAAAAGCGGGTGTGGAACACCGGGGGATGTACCAACTGGTACCAGACAGAAGGCTGGAACTCCATGGCATATCCGTGAGTTACTTCGAGCAATCTATGGCCAAGTAAGCTAACCCACCCTCCAGATATTCGCAGATATGGTTCACCCTCTACAGCATGTTCCCAACATGGAGTGACTGGAGCATATCATACACTCGCCAAGGGGCTTCGAAGAAGAGGAGAAAGGCAATTTTCAGGTCACTGGTATTCTTTGCCCTGTTCTCTGGTGCTGTAAGACTAGGCTTAAGTGGTAAGAACTGGACCTCTATCAAACCAGACTTGAGGAGGCATGTTAAGAAGGCACTACTGGTTAGTGCTGGGTCTATACAAAAGATTGGTGAGACGCTTTAGGCGAGTTTCTACCACTCTGCCTCTACACTTTGGGAGGAGAGAGGTTCACGGTCAAAATGTGAGGGGACGCATTGAGGTATCCTAGAGTTGTATGTGAGCAGTCTAGAGCAGATCTTACATGATTACTAAATCAAATTGCATTCCGTGACACTTAAGCACGCGACACCCCTCCGAATGCCGATAACCATTTGTAGCTGTTATACGGCGTGATTTGCGAACGGCCACCATGGTATTTTACAGATCATTTCTTGGGGAATTAGCAACGGAATGATTCTTGGGCTGCTCTGCGGCAAGAGGCGGAGCGGCAATGACCGACATCGCTCACGTTCCCTTCTCGGTCTGTTATCAAGGGCTAAGTGTTGCTGCACGAAAAATCGATAGAGAATTAATGCTAGAAATTCATTAATCATTTCCTGCCCATCGTCCGAGAATATTAGATAATAGTACACTCTATCGAGATTATCGAATCTTTCCCCAAACGCCTGTGCTTTTACAACATCTCATTAAATAACGCCTCGACGACGACGCTTAGCTATCATGCACCAGCACCGCCCTCGTCATGATTGAACAAGCGGACGAGGCCCATGGCAGCTCCAGCAGCAGCGCTGCCAACGATGACCATCTGGACCCCTCCATAGCACCCCGCACGGATATTCCGACCCCCATCCCAACCGACAACGACACAGGTCTTTACGTACCCAAAGATAAACAGGGCGATGACCATAACCCCAATCGAGATATACAGGCCTTCATACACCTGGTTGCGGCCGACGCAGAAGTATGGGACCAGAGGGAGGAGACCACCAAGGAAATAGCCTAGTGCAATGGTTATGGCAGAGGTCAGGGCGCGGGATGACGGAGGCTCCTCGGCGCAGTGCTGGAATTGCATAACGAAGTCGACCAGCTTTGGAGAGTCAGTGAGGTGGCGGGTGAGGTCTTCCATAGTATGCTTCGGTAGCTTGTACTGCTCGAAGACCTCAGTGATATCTGCCATGACGGCCTGCGGATTGGTCGCGATGCGCTCCTGTGCTTCATCTCGCTGGGCCTGATAGGAAGCACTGCGGAGGTTAGAAACTAGCAGTACTCTAAAGGAGGTAGCAACTCACGCCTCTGACTTTGCGCCTAGGTACCCTCCCAAGCCCATCGATATGGCGCCAGCGATCAATTCCGCGAAACCTCCATAAATGACGACCTTCGTGTTGCCCAAGGCGGAGAGGCCTGCGGTCAGGGCGAAGGGGACGGTGAGGCCATCCGATAGGCCAATTGTTGCATCTGAGATGACTCGCGCGTCGACCTTGAAGCCCTTCTTCCCATTCGCCTTCTCGATCTTGGAATCCTGCGACTCGACGTCCCCCTCATCGGAGCCCAGGATGGAGCTCTGGCTGGAATCGGACCGGCGCGGGCCCATGACGGGCGTCACCGTCTGGCGGAAGAAGATCTTTTTGAGGCCCACGAGCGACATGGCTTTGATTGGAGTAGGCTCCAGCTCCCTGAGGCGCCTTCTTACCACGGAAGGCGTGGCAGCGGTGGAGGATGCAGAGCCCTGGCTGTTGGACGAGGCAGGAGTCTGTTGCACGGGATTCCTACTGCTACCCAGGTCCGGGTCTTGATTGTCCAACCGGTTGTACCGTGCGGACTCACCAGTAACGGTCCTGGTGGCCATAGCGGGGGATGCGCACAGCCGTATATATAGCACGATGGGACAATTCGTAGCTTCTTTGTTGCTGGAATGTCTCGAAGGGGCCGATGGTCAGCAAGAATTAGCAGGGCGCTGATTGGCGAGCCTGCGGAGGGAGGTGTTAAAGACACGGCCACTGATTGGTCGGCGGGTCGACCGCCACCGGACGTGGAAGGTTGAGATTATGGGGAGTAAAAAGCTTAGCCCAAGCCCGACGACAGCACAAAGTTGCAGCCCATTCAGGAGAGAAGAAAAAGTAATTCGCGGCCGCTGTATGGTACGCGGGATACGATATCTAGAGAGAAGGCCAAGTAAGGCACCTCTACTCTGGCTACTACTACGTGGAGCAGCGGGGTTTCACCGAGCGGGTACGACAGTGTCTTATGCTGTGGCCAGGCCCCGTACGCCTGAGTTTGGGAGCTTCTTTGCTGATCGTAAGTATTTATATTTATTTATTATAGCATAATGTGTGGTCTATCTGTCACCGAGAGGAGAATCCGGGCACATCTATCATGATCCCTTCCGTTCCAAGGCCCAGAAACTGGTACTGCACCTGTGTCTTCCAGCTCCCTGCTCACGCTCCGCCCTCTCTCTTGGCATACTCCTCCTCGATCTGTTCCTCATAGATCAGATCCGCTTCTTGCTCTGCCTCCCTCTTTTCCTCTGCATTGATCTGCTGTGCGTCCTCTGCAGACGGCTGAGCACGGCCTTCGCTTTGCAACTTAGGAGGGTTGTTGGACCTCACTAGCGTGTGCGCGTCGCTGCCAGTAAATGTAGGGTACGGGCTGTTGGACGACATTGTCTCTGCCTGTAGTGCTTTGCAATATTTAATATTTCGGTATTTCTCGAGGTTTGTATCTAATGATGTACATAAAAATACTCTGGGTATCATCGCTTTTATTCGCCACATGTGGCGAGTTATATGTGGCTGTGAGGGTGTCACGCAGCATGTCCCAAGAAGAATAATGAAGTTACCAGATTGTTTTGAACGAGACCAATCATATCATCTTTAACACTGCTAGCCGTGTGAAAAGTAAAGCTGAATTATTTTTCAAAGGGTTGTCTGGTTATGCTGGCCCCTTCCCTGCCCCCCTCAATATAGATCTTGTATATCTTAGGTTCTAAGGCACGAAAATGGATTGTACTGTATACATTCATTCTCTTTAAACCCCAATATGGTAGAAGAAACATAAGCCGCTTTAACTCCCACGTAGGGTTTAGAGCAAAAGCTGAAACTCCTACATGCTTTGTATCCCGAATCTGACGCCAAGGGCTATGATGACAGCATGAGCTTCATACAGCCTATCTTCTCACACCTTCTCCCTCAACATCTTCTTTAGGCCAACTCTCAGTCGCTATCGCAATGTACACCTCAGCAACTCTAGCAGTGAGTTTCCCATCGGATGATTCAAGCTTTACCAGCAAACGAGGCTTGGCTACGCCACTAGCGGTCGTGTTCATCTCCCAACAGCGATATAGCCTTGCTGAGCATCACCACCTCCTCCAGTGTTTCCACCATTCCTCTTTTCGAGTACCTTCCTCACCGCTGACCATCCAAGCAGTGCCACAGTGACCATAATGAACGTCACCACAACAATCTGGTCTTTCCGACTATCCCTTTGGAAACAAGTTGTGAAGACATCCTTCTCCTCTGCACCTTTACATATGGGCAATCTCTGTGCAATGCAAAATGCCCGATTGCACATGTTACATGTTGCGGCGGGGGCTCGTAGGCTGAGGTGAGGTTCTGATCTCTCGGAGGCGTGGGAGGAGAGCGGGATGATGGTGCTGTTGGAGAAACACATGCATTTGCAGAAGGAAGGAGGCGCTAGAGATAATTAGATATACTCGCAAACCGAGTACCTTTCAAGTATTTGTATAGATATGCTCACCTTCAGCGCATACCGAGAGCATGAGGGCGCAGAGCGTCAGAAGCAATAATGTTAGGCGGGTCATATTGCAGGGCTTTCGACGACGATATGATTGGATGTGCCGACGATATTGGTATGATAGAATCGAATAGACGTTTGGTTACATCGTATGAGATTACATATCGTTTGGAACTGCTTAGCCTCCGGTTTCTGTGGGACGTAAGAATTTGTGATGATGTCGGTGGTCAAATGCTCATCAGCTCACCCTGTCCACTAGTGCACAGACCCCAGTGCGCCGGCCTGCATTTCATCTCAGAAAAGTTTATCGGACACACGAACAACGCGCCTTCTCTCATCTCCACATACGCTACAGAATGCGTCGTGTAATACGGATAGACAGGTCAGTCGACCTCCTACGACTGAGGGCAGTGCCAACCAAACCATCACCATACCTTTGCGCATCGTGCATCCAGCAGGCCACGTCCTTCTCCACATCCTCTTCCCGCCCAGAGGATAAAAAGATCACAATTCATGAGAGACTTCGGCGGAAAATATGGGGCACAGATCAACCTCCAGGACAAGAGAATCCATATGTTAATGCCGGCGTCTACGATCAGAACAACCGGGCTCAGGACGAAGAGCTGGCCGAGAACGAGGGGCAGCAGAAGAAGCTCGTCACAATGGCAGATTTGGACCCATCCTATGTACCAGCCACCAATTGGGACGGGTTGGAGAGGGTCGGAGGGTTCGGGCACTGGTGGAAACAGAACTGGGATCCTGAGCACCAATTCGAAGGATTCCTGCCGCGGGAGATAGCTACGGATGGGAATGCCATAACTGTATCACTACATCGAGCCATGGTTGAGGTATTCGCGCTCCGGGAGGCTGGAATTCCCCTTTCCGAGGTCTCCAAGACGATATCTACGTGGGATCCGACAACATTTGTTCAAATAACGCCAGCCGTTACTGGTGCCAGACTGCAATTCTTAGGGAATTCGTCGTTGAATGAGGTCGTTCAGTCATTGACTCCTGCTACGGGCGAGACGGACGAAACTGCAGTGAAGGAGAACCCTTCGGAATCGGAAGAAGATGTCGCAGCCGATCGCTCGACTGTAGATCCACTGCATCCTCAATCATCAGAGGAAGTCGATGAGACAGCAGAGAAGGGAGACCCATCAGAATCTGAAGCAGATGTTGCAGCGGATCGATCGACTGTGGACCCATTGCACCGTGACAAACTGCAGACTCAAAAATCTGCCGACGTTAAATCTGCCAGCGCCTTAGATATTAGCGAGTCTTGGGACCCTGCGTGGTTTGAGGTGTCTATTGAGGAACCCGAAGTGAAATTTGCTGCAAGTGTCTTCCACCTTGAATAATCTACGCGTAGCTAATAGAATATCCAGGTTCTCAAGCGTACTATGCAATTGACTGGAATCAGAATTCCAGATCCCGTCATCAGGTCATCAAACACAGCCGAAGCTCTCCTGAGACATCTTATCACGCCTCCAAAACCAACGAAGCTTGCAGAGGCACTTAAACAGAGACCAGATCTGGTTGAACTTCCAAATGTCAGTATATTCGGCCGGAGGCAAACACCTGTTGATAAGGAACGGAAACTTGGCAGGTGGAAGGTGATTGAGGAAGAGCTGAAGAAGCGCGGACTACCAGTATTTGGCAAGCAGGAACTGAGAAGTATGTCAGTACCACAATCATTTAGACGTAGCCGGTGAAGGTCGATGGCTGTAACACTACTGTACTTTATACACTGCTGGAAAATGGGGCTCCATGGAGATACCGGACAGGTGGAATCCGCCAATAAATCTCAAATGTACCCATATCCGACGGCATTACATGATTCGATAGATATGCAGCAATAATTGTGACTATCGTCTTACCGTGAGATCGAGATCCTGTTTTGGAGATAAATCGATCGCCTTTCAGCCCGCAATGGTTGGCTCGACGCAGCCCTGTAGCTCCTAGACCCCGCCAAGACCACAGTGCTTTATATTGCAGTGGCATCCCGCCAGTGTCATCCCCAATTTGTAGCCCAATATCCCCCGCATCCTAGGGCACGGAGAATCAATCTGTTCTTGTTCTTCATCACTCTCTAGTGCAGAATGGCGGCTCCACGCCTCACGATTCGCAATCTTACTATCAATTCTGTTGAGTTGAAGCTCGTGGAGCGCTTCGAAACTCCCCATTCCCTGCAGAACTCCCTCGAGAGCTTCAATATCTCGAACATCACAAGATCGTTCAGCGGTCTTATGGGCAATCTTACAAGCCCCTCTTCGCCCCAACTTGCCGCTAAGGCAGAGAGCTTCAGTCATCAAGATGTCTCCATCCCAATTGCCGCTTTCGAGACAAAGGCTACAGATATACAGCCGAGTCCCAACGAAGTCCTGCGATTAACCTTTGAGGTGGAAGGGCAAAAGTATAGAGTAGACATGCCAACGCCATCTAGTCGCTCATCTGTGTTCAAATGCCTCGCTCCGGATCCGAAATTCCAATTTACTGGAGTCTACCTACCCAAGTCATCCTATCTTGCCATCTACTCCTCCGCCAAGCTCGATGCATGGATGAGCCAGTTCAAGAACGAGACGCCTCTGTCCGCTCTAAGTATACCAGGAACACACAACTCACCGACTCATCATAAGGCACTCCCATCAGTTCGGTGCCAAGCCGTCAGTGTGAAGGAGCAACTCGAGAATGGTGTTCGATTCTTGGACATCAGAGTGCAGCCAGAGAACCCAGAGAACCCCGAGAAGGACGGGCTCATTCTTGTACACAGCGCATTCCCCATCTCCCTCACAGGCAACAAGTACTTCCGGGACATCGTAAATACGGTCTTCGAGTTCCTGGACGCCAACCCCAGCGAGACGGTGATCATGTCTGTAAAGCGTGAGGGGATAGGAAAGGCCACGGACCAGCAACTCAGCAAGATCCTGCATGATCACTACGCCACGGACTCCACCCGCTGGTTTACTGAAGACCGCATCCCGGTCCTTGGCGAGGTACGAGATAAGATCGTTCTCATGCGCCGGTTTGGACTCGACGATTCCTTGAAGGGCGAGCATGGCGGTAAAGGCTGGGGCATTGATGCCTCGAGCTGGCCGGACAATTGCGCAGACGGGATGTGCGCCAGTGGCGAGATCCGCATCCAGGACTTCTATGAGGTGGCAGAGAGCGAGAATATCGAGAAGAAGATCGAGCTCTCGCGAGAGCACTTAGAACGAGCGTCGCAGACTGTCTGTGTGCTCCCGGGCGATCTCAACGCAGTGGACGCGGAGAAGGCCAAGCAGCCATTCTTCCTGAATTTTCTGAGCGCATCTAATTTCTGGAGGGCGAACTGCTGGCCGGATAAGGTTGCTGCAAAGGTGAACCCGGAGATTATTGACTTCCTGTGTCGAAGGCATAACGAGTCTACGGGAATAGGGGTTGAGGGGGGCAATCCTCAGAAGCCCATCGGAGACGGCAGTACGGGGATCGTGGTGTGTGATTGGGTCGGCGCCAATGGAGATTGGGATCTGGTAAGATGCATTGTAGGAATGAACGCAATTCTCGAGTCTAGAGAGAGAAAACTGGCCCAATAAAAAGGTTAGAGCAGGGTAGTTTAACGAGGAAATGATAATGCTTTGTATGATATACATATTTAGAGTTTAGATCCAACATCTAAAATACAGTGTGTTTGGCATAGGCCTATTCGGCTTTACTTTCGTCCTTCGGTGCTTCACCCGAGTCCCCCTTTTCTTCGTCTTCCAAGATAGTCCGTCTGCTTTCCAAAGTAAAATACAAGTTCTTCGCAGCGCTCTCTAGGGAATTCGTAACGCCCGCTCCAAGGCCTTGGAGCATAGCAACCAATTGTGCCCGTAAACCGTCCAGTCCGCCCTCGATAGATCCAACCCACTTCGTTCGCTCAACATCAAATACCTTCCCTTCTACCCGAGCTCCCAAAAGCAACAGCTTCTGGACGCCGGCCTGCACAGGGGCATCATGCCATCCCGGATTCGCCTTCCGCGTAGGCGCAGGAAACTGAGGCGGCGTGGGTGACAAGATTGAGATCGCAGCTTTCAGGTGTTGCGGCGAAACGGAAGGGAAAGTAAGGAGGACAAGAGGTCCCGAGAGTAATGGTGCTAGAGCATGCTCCGTCTTAATATTTGCTGTGGCCTCGTGCGCAGCTTCGGATAGGACATGTGTCAGCCGGCTGCCATGTCCTGCGGAATCCACAGCTAGTTGTGCATCTGGCTTGTAAAATTCCACAATGCGTAATGCGGATGACAGGATTCCCGTCTGGACTACCTGGAGTTTGATTCCATCTGCAAGGTTTTCCGCCGAATGGCCAGCTGCTGCCCTGTCTGCATCCACCTTCCGAAGAGCTTTTGCCAGCTCCCTTCTCACGCCTGACCATTCTAGTGATTTTAAATTGTTGTGCTGAAAGATCAGCATCAGAGGTGTTGATCGTAGGAGCGAGGCATATTGTCTGAGAAGCTGTGACTTGCGGAACTCGGGAGGTTTGTAGGATGGAGGTTGGGTAGAAGGATATCGAGATCTCGGCGGTGGTGGCCCGCCTATCTGCTCAGGAGATGGAGCGAGCGCGATTGTTGCTGTTGTGGCATAATAGCGCTGATTCCGGAGAGGTCTTCGACATCGCAGGATGGACGCTACCGCCTTGGAAGGCGGCTGTATTCTTGGTGGCATCCTGGGAGAGTGGGTTAGTATTCGCAGTCTCGATTATGCTTGTTCAATAGAAATTGGTCTAACTTACCTGAAGAATTGTGCAGTTGAAGAAGGTCTGGACAGAGGATCCGCAACCTCAGAGGGAGTTGAAAAGTTCAAAAACGGACTAGCGTGGTTTGAGACGGGCATTAATAGGGCGTCACCCAATTTATATCACCACCTTGAGTCATGACAGTGAAGGAATTTCAGAACGTTTTTAGGTCAATTCAGACCTATTTGTGCTGAGGAGTATGGCTACAGACCAGGAGCCAAGTGCTCCTCAGATTATCTCAATTACTCCACTCCTGAAGCGTCTGTGGCCCTCTCCTGCCGCATCAAATGTCACCGCGGATGAGATTGCCTTGGCGATATCGCATATATTTACAGACCAATTGTCGCCAGTGCAGACTGGTGCCCTGCTCACCTGTCTACATTTCACAGGATGGGATCGGAGAGCAGATGTGATTGCAAAGTGTGCAGAGGCAATGAGAGCAGCTGCCTCGAAGGTAGACAGCGAAGCCTTGGCGAAAGTTGTTAAAACTCGGGGAAAGTCTGAGGGCCAGTACCAAGGTGGTCTCGTCAGTTGCTCCCTTCACCCTAATGACTTTCTTACTGATTGACCTTAGTGCGATATTGTGGGCACTGGAGGTGATTCACATCACACATTTAACATCTCTACCACGTCGTCTATTTTGGGCTCCTCTCTCCTTCTCTTGAGCAAGCACGGTAATCGAGCTTCGACATCGAAGTCAGGCTCTGCTGACCTGCTCAATTGCACATTACCAGCTCCGCCAGATCTAATGGCAGTTACCCCTGAAACCATCTCCAAAGTATACGAGAAGAGTAATTATGCTTTCCTCTTTGCCCCTGTCTTCCACCCAGGAATGAAATACGTTGCTCCGATTCGGAGGGAGCTAGGGTGGAGAACTATCTTCAACCTCCTGGGCCCTTTGGCCAATCCCGTGGAGGAAATCGTAGAAGCCCGTATTCTTGGAGTGGCCCGAAGGGACATCGGCCCTGTGTTTGCAGAGGCATTGAAGATGGGTGGTGCCAGTAAAGCCATGGTCGTCTGCGGCGAGGAAGATCTCGACGAGATAAGCTGCGCCGGAACAACCTTTTGTTGGAGATTGGTCGACCGCTCTACCCACACGAAGCCGTCACCCAGTGATATTGATATCGAGAGCTTTACAGTAGAACCCACTGACTTCGGTCTGCCCCCACATCAACTATCTGAGGTTTCACCGGGGAAGGAGCCACATGAAAATGCGGCTATCCTGATGAGGCTGCTTCAGAATCAGCTTCCCAAGGACGACCCAATACTGCACTTTGTCCTTATGAACACGGCAGCTCTGTTTGTTGTCTCGGGTATATGTGAGGTCGACACCAGTAGCATGGGCGAAGGAGATGACGGGAAAGTCATCGCCGAAAGGGGACCGGGAGGAGGACGATGGAAAGAGGGCGTTAGACGTGCGAGATGGGCCGTGGAGAGCGGTGCAGCCTGGAGGCAGTGGAGGCAGTTCGTAGAAGTTAGCAACAGTTTTGGCAATTAGAACGGGATATATCAGGACTTTCGGGGACCTTCATAAAATCATAGATATGGGATTCCTGGCAATAGGGTAGAATCATAGTGTTATCCACCTTGTGAAACAACAACACCGCGACCATGCATGACCCAACTCAAGCCACCCGTCTTATCCAGAGGTGAATACAACCTCTCCCTCGCAGAAAGCTGATTGCCAGCCAGCCAGCCCTGCACACGCTGGATATCCTCACCCTATGGGGAAAAGTCGGGCTCGGTCGGGGCATCGCCGCTGCTGTGATGCCCAGGGTCGAGCAACAACTATCGCTATCGATAGTGTCCCCTCCTAGGGCCGATAGCACGGATTCAGGTATGCAAGATAGGGTACCTACCTCTGTGATAGGCACGGGGATAGGATCATGCCTCTCTACTTCGCACCCTCCTCCTTTTCTCTTTTCTTCTTTTTTTAATAATGCTTTGTGCCTTGCCTCACCTCCTCCCTGGCTGAGAGACAGCCGCTTTTCCCCCCCTTCCCCCAAGAAGCTGCCAATACCAATCATGCGAACCCAACCCGCTCCTCTGGGTGATGTGCATTGCCTTGTTGATGCTGACAGCCATGCAATGCACATGGGAGCTCTCATTTGACGGCGAGGAAATGTTTCTTTTATCTCCACTGGCCTCCCCCGCGTGGCTTTTCTGCATCGCGGGGCAGCTCCCACTGTTCCTTACCTACCCCACTATATAAAAAAGTGCCATCCTGCTCCCCAGACAAGCCACGTAAATAAACATCCCCCTTCCCGGAGCCTTGACATTCCGGCCACTTTCTCTCCTACTCGCCCTTCCATTTCCCGGCAAATTTCCTCATTTCCCGACATGGCCAAGCCCAAGGTCCTTCTCCTGGGTGAGATCGAGCTGTAAGTCGTCCGTAATCCCTGACGGCTTATCTCCCAAGAGCCTGCCGATAACAGATATCCCCATTCTCCAGCGCACACAAAGAATGGGCTGAGATTGCCTCTATCGCCGAGGTCATCGAACCCAAAGCTCGATCCCGCGAGGAATTCATTGAGGAGTGCAAGTCTGGCGCGTTCGACAATGTGTCTATCGCATTCCGTACCTTCATGAGCGTCGCCATAACCGGCATAGTGGACGAGGAGCTTGTATCCCACCTCCCTAAGAGTTTGAGATTTATCGCCCATAATGGTATGCAGTCGACTGGTTTTCACCCCTTTCGGTTTAGAATGAGGCTCGAGGCCCAAGGAATAGGCAATGGCTGATATTGTGCAACACAGGAGCCGGCTATGATCAGATTGATGTGCATGCCTGCACCGCGCACAATATCCGCGTCTCCAATGTGCCAACAGCAGTGGACGACGCCACGGCCGATATCAATATGTTTCTCATCCTAGGAACTCTGAGAGGGGTCAATTCCTGTATGTTAATATCCATGTAAACTATGTTACCTCTGTGATTGACCTCCACTCAGCCATGATGGCCCTTCGCAATGGTCATTGGAAAAGCTCTCCCCCGCCGCCCCTCGGCCACGACCCGCAAGGCAAAGTCCTAGGTATCTTGGGTATGGGAGGAATTGGTCGCAATCTCAAGGCCAAAGCTGAGGTATTTGGCATGACTATCCAATACTACAATCGCACGAAGCTGCCGGATGAGCTGAGTGGGGGTGCAAAGTATGTTAACTTTGAAGAACTATTAAAGACCAGTGATGTCCTATCTCTGAATCTACCTTTGAATGTGAGTCTTACCAACCCGTCTTAGCATTATGGCAAGCAGCGACTGATATTCTTGTAGAAACACACTCACCACATCATCAGCACCAGGGAATTTGAGATGATGAAGAGGGGAGTCGTGATCGTTAATACGGCTAGGGGCGCAGTCATGGACGAGGATGCTCTTGTTAAAGCGCTGGAGTCAGGACAAGTATTGTCCTGTGGCCTCGACGTATTTGAAGAGGAGCCCAAGGTCCATCCTGGGCTAATTGCTAACCCCAATGTGATGCTGCTCCCGCATATGGGGACATGGACAGTGGAGACACAGAATAAGATGGAGATATGGTGCATGCAAAATGTCCGCAGTGTTATTGAGACCGGAAAGTTGATGAGCCCAGTCCCAGAGCAGAAAGACATGTGAGCTCGGGCTCTTGCTGAATAAAAGGGCCTGGGTTTAGAGCGCGGGCATAAGAACGAATACAATTATATAGGGCGGATACATCTAGCAGCTCGAGGTAGATTATAAAGAGGAGTGGTCATTCTGCCGACTGCAGAAGATGTCATAGACCGCTTCCATAATAAAGACGTCGAATGTAGAATTCGCAGTCTTTAGGTGCAACTCGATGTTTTTTATTTGCGAGTAGCATGTTGCCACTGTGAGTTTAGCAACCAAGGCAATCAAGTCCTTCATATCACACTGGCACAGGAACATGACAACAAGAAACACAGGATAGGGCGCCAAAATAGTGAGTGTACTAGTATTGATTGGTCTTTCGGTGGCAGAGCAAAGAAACTAGAGTACAGAAAGGTAAGCCTATCTTTCATTTATCCCCCCCCCCCCTTCCCGCCCTGAAACGTAGCAAAGCGATCTTATGATAGACCTGATTGAGGCCTCGCCCAAGCAAATGAACCAGAGAAAAGAGACATTTTGCAGACTGCTCAGTTAAGGCGGCATCCCATAAGGTTTGGTTGTGCTTTGCTAGTTGCCTGTACTTCGCAGCCATCCCTTCGCCTCGCTTCCAGTAACAAACAAAAACCACCTTTGCAGTAAACCGTTTAGTAGTAGAATAGCCTTTTGTAGCACCCGTTTCTCGAGTGTCTGAGAAGAGTGCCAAAGAAAATCAACGCAAACGAGAGAGCAAGGACCCAGATGACCCCTTTTTAGATGCCACATTAACAAAGGGGTGGCAATATGCTACGTTGCGCCGGAAAAAAAATCGTCAAATCCGTACCGACATGTGAGCATATGTGAATGAACAGCTCCTGCTCTCTGTTTGGATAGTAGAGACCAAACCATTATGCCAATATTGTCAGCATATAAGGTTATATTCCATCTCCAGTAAGGCAGAGAGTTAGGCACAGTCCAATATGTTCATACGTCCGCAAATAAGTGAACTACTTCGCAACGGCCGTAGGAGGTATTGGCGGCCAGGTACGGGATGCAAGCCCGCAGAGTCGCCGAATGACATTGGTTGTACCATTTCCAGCGCCTTCATCGGTGACAAACCTTTTTGCAACAAGGAGTTTGCTCTTGTTGTCACTCTCGTCAAGATGAAGGGGTTGCTCGCCCTCGGTGTACTCAGAGACACGTTGGCTAAGGGCGCGGACAACGGCAATGGAATAAAGCACATCCCTGTTCTCTCTGCCGTCAAGAAGGTTGCGGAGGGCGCTGAGGGCATCGTCAATATCCTTGGTACCAGCGGGATCCTCGTATGCCAGGCAAACAAAGTTGCCCATAGTATACCAGAACTCCAACTCCCGAAGTCGGTGATGATCTGTGCTGCCAGCAACAGGTTGAGTGAGAGGATTGCTCCCTGCGACCCTACCAGTCAACAAAGCTTCAAATACCGCCAGGCGGTGAGCAGCCTCGACAGGGTCGTCTACGGCAGGTACGAGACCCGAACCGGCACCATTGGCCTCGGCAGCGGAGGAGCGGACCATGGTAGCGAGAGCCCAGACAATTCTGGCTTCGGTGCCCGCTGTAGACGCCATGGCCGCGGCCGCCTCAGTGGCTGGAGCAGCATTGGCCTTGCTGAACGCTGCGATCAGGCCGGAGAATTGCTCAAGCAGGGACTTGTCGCTGGCAAGCTTGGTGAGACCCTTTGTAGAGAACCACTTTGATTCGAGGAAACTCTCAAGGCCGGGAGCGTAGACGCTGAAGTACAGGTGGTTTATCTCCTCGGATGATGCAGCAGGCTGAGGGGCGTCGCCAGCTGTGGTGATCGAGGGTCCGCCCATGTCGAGTAGGTCACCGACAGTTCTCTTGGCTAGAGAGTTCACGTCAGCAGCTTCCTCTACAAAGTCAACAGTATGAGGCGTGGGCGAGAGGCCACCCCCTCGCAGGTGCGGGGTGTGGGACGCGCCTGATGAGTACGGGCTGGCACTCTGGGTCTCTGGTGCAAGGTTGGTGAGGTGGTGGGCGAGCGTACCTGGTTGACCTCCGTAGCTGTTTCCCGCCGCAGCAGTGGTAGGAGGGGCGGCAGCCTCGAGGGCCGGGTCAATGGCAGAGGCATATTCGAACTGCTGGCCCGCCGAGCCTGGAGAGTTGACGCCGGCAGAGAGGGCTGGTTCGTAGGCCATGCTAGAGACGGGGGCGTAAGCACCGCCGAGCATCTGGGGCTGGTTTCCGTAAGGGTTGGCCGTGGCGGCCGCCGAGCTCATCGACGGGGCCGAGCTGGGAGCTGGCTGGATGGCAGCAGGGCCGGGAGCTTGCTTGAAGATCGGGTCGTAGCCCAAGCACTCACGCTTGGATTTTTGGCAATTACGACAAGCTGGGTGCTGTTCGTCGCACTAGGGAGCAGAGTCAGTATGGCATCGCTCGCAGCAAGCATACACGATCGGGGCAGGGGAGGAGGGAAGAATGGCGGGCGTCGCGACACTGGATCGGTGGAAGAGAACAGAGTGAAGCTGTTGCCCTCGTCGTCTCGGACCTGGCAGCGAAGTTCATGTGCCTTCGCCTACTTAGGTAGATTCGCTTGCAAGTAGACGAAAAGATCCCATCGCGAGACGAACCTCAACGTCCTTGCAACACCGCGCGCAGCCAGTCGGGCGCTGAGAGGAAAACCGCATCGAGTACGCACCTTTATTCTTCGTTTTCGGCAGGTCAGGCACCCTGTCTTGGTCCTACGCTTGATTTCCTAATTGCGCAGTGCGATGTCAGCATAATACGGGGCTGGGGGGAGCGGATTACGACCTATCTCACCTTCTTGTGGCGACCGCCGCTCATGACGCGCGAGTCGGTGACGGGGAGCGCATAGCGCATGTTGGGGCCGATGGGATCGGAGGTGACATTGGGATACTGGGAGGGCGGAGGGAGATTCTGGGCTTGGTTGTGATAGTAGGAGCCGCCCATCTGCGCGACCGGAGGCGGGAGCTGGGAGCCCAGGTGCTGCTGTTGCTGCTGCTGCTGTTGGAGAGGATCCAAAGACCGCATGCTGGGGAGGGAGAGGGAGCCGCTGCTGCCCGTCGGGCTGTTGCGGTATGGTTCACTAACCTGCTGCTGGTTGTTGGGAGGAGGATAGTTGTACTGTGCGCCCGAGAGCGATGGCGACGGATAGGAAGTTGGGCTGGGATAGCCAGCGGGCTGGCGCGGCTGTCCGGCCGGCTGCTGCTGCTGCTGGCTCTGCGCGTTCGACATCGACGGCGATGAGGGAGCAGAACCGTTCAGGTGCGTCGACAAGTGTGGGCTATTGCGGTTGCTGTGCGCCATGATAGTGATGGCTGGCTCACAGGACGGAACGAGACGCGCTTGGAAGGCGGATTCCGTGCTGGGTCGGTTGGTGAGGAAGGAAGGTGTTCAGATCTGGTCCGCGGTGGATGGACGACAACTTAAAAAAGGGCGCGGGTGGCCAGAGGAGCAGCAGTGAATTGAGAGGGAGGCCCGTCGACAGAGCCACGCGAGGGCAACACAACAAAGACGTGCAGCGTTCTCGATGGCGCACGGCAGACCGAGAAGGCTCGCGATATCTCGAACGGCTCTCTCTGATAGAAAGGCAGAAGCGAGAGATGGGTTACCGAGAGAACTTGACGGTTCATTGACGCGCGACTTTGATGACTGGGAGCTGCTGGAAGGAAAGGCAGCAGGGGGTGCGAGCAGTGGGCGGCAAGCTGACTGACGACGTGGTGCTAGTGATTCAGGCGCCCTGGCCATCACGTGTGACGCCCAGTGCAGCCGCAGTGGTGATACAGACACGCCAGAGTGTGTCAAGAGACAGGTCGAAAATTCTGCCGCCCGTTTTGGACTAGCGTCTTGACAAAGCCACTGAGTGCCTGAGGCGCCAAGAATGCTGAACTTCCACAGTAGCGCGGACCAGCTGGGTGGAAAGAAGTATGGGCCACGCTTTTCACTGGCACAGTACAAACAAAGTGACATACAGTATTGTGCGACATACATTCATAGGCAGGTACTCCCTTTGTACCTCACCTGTCCACACCCGCCGACGGTTCACCTCTGCTTGACATTGACTCTATGCTGCACCTCGCTGCGGCAGGTGTGCTGGCTGGGAAGGAGATTTCGGTGGTACAGCGCCCTCTAAGAGATCCAGGCCCTAGCACGCTCATGCTGGCACACCAGAAAGGAAGGCCCCTGACCCACGGGCCATAAGCCAGGAGCCAACAAGTTGCCCTGGCGCGGTCCTGAGGTACGGTAGCTGCGGCGTGATGTACAAGCGGTCTCCCTGGATGGGCTATGCATGCATGCATCAATACTCGCCGAGACAATAGTCTCTGCTTGAGGAACGGTACAGACTGTACACAGTGCTCTACTGAGGACCCCACAGGGCATGGCACTTGGGCCCCGGGGGAATCCATCCATGTCGTCGGTCGTAAGGATCTGCCCACGCCGTCATTGCGGCTAATCGCTGCAGTGTTGATGCTAGACAGAAAGATCAAGATACTTGCAGATGCATACACGCCCGGAAAAATCTTCTCGCCCACGGAACGAACTCTGTTTTATGTGTGTTTGTTATGGCACTACATCCTCGGTACAACTGTATATTAATAAATATCTCGAGTTATCCGTGTGACCTTCGCATATCACCGTCGGATCGCATACGAAGTGCCCCGTTCCCTGCTTACTCCTCCATCTCACAAATACAGTAGGTACAATATCAGCCAGTGGGCCTCTAACCCTGACACTCGCTCGCCTGCACGAACCGTTCCGGCGAGCGAGGGGAACACCCGAACGCCCTGAATATGGTAAATCCCTTGGCGGAGGGCCTCCCAGCCTCGGATACTTTACCCATCCGTCAACACTCGGGTCCAATCAAACTTCCGCCAGCGTTTCTTGAACGGTTCCTGGCGGGTGTCGCTTCGTGTCCAGCGCCCTTGCCTCTTTATGACATCAGGCTCGATATCGAGCATGCCCCCAATGATCTCCCGCGCGAACAGATCTCCCCGCGGCCATCGATTAGAGTCCTCCACGATGTGTCCCAGCCCACCATCCAGCGAGAACCACGCGTGGAAGTAGGGCATCTCCTTGGCGATGGATCGGCGGAAGGCGAGCTTCCCGAGCCCATCTCGAGCTCGAGCTGCCGTATCGATCAGCTTCTTGTGCTGCGTCCACTCCTCGTCTGCAGACAGGATCGCCTCCCTGAAGAAGGCTGGGGCCGTCTCACCCAAACTATAGGGCAGTGGTACGACCTGCATCGCGGCATGCATCTTCCGATGGGGGGCAGCCGCGTTTTCGTAGAACACGACATCTCGTCCCTGATCGTGGTACATCCGCGTCAAACACTTCATGAAGTTCCTAATCTCTTCCCACTCGTCATCGTCGCACTCCAGTAGGTTCGTCTTGTGTTCAATTGGCACGATCACGGCGCTACCGTCACTCAGCTCCGGCTCTGTCGGCAGAGTCAGATAGACACGCGTGCCCAGGGATAGTAATGGAGCTACAGGCGGCTGATCCTTTTCCGGGTGGTGACACAGCTGGCAGGTGTCCAAGATTCGATTCATCTTCTGGAATTCCCCGACAGCGGCGTTCTTGAGGTTGATCTCCGACTTTTGCACACGTTTTGCAAGCTTGTTGGCGTTATCGTCCATGTAATCCAAGTCGTCATCGAATTTGGCATCCTTGGCAATGCGTTCTGCCGCTCTCATTCCCTCGCCACCAGCCTGTCCTCTAGTCCTCCTCTCTTCTCGTACCATGTCCTCTATCGTCATATCCTCGTTGTCTTTGACCAAGCCCCTTTCCCGTCCTCTCTTATTGTCAATTGCTGTGACTTCGCCCCTCTTGCCTGCCAACATCCGATTGTCCATCATTCCTAAGACAACCACGCCAGGCTCCGAGTTAGCGGAGAAGCTGGCCATTGCTTCATTATATTCTGCTTCGAGCTTTGCAACGTCAGGCGCGGCCTTCAACTTTGCCTTCATTAGCTGAGCTTTCATCCTATTCAACGTTGTGGGGTCTATTTGGGCCGTTGCTCCTGAAGCGGGCTTCATAACCTCTCCTTGGGGTAATTCTGCATTATTTGTTCCGCGAGGCCGGTCCGGACTCCTTCTTACTTCCAGCTCCAGCTTTCTTTCCCGGTAGAGTTCGCCAGTAGGCTTCTCCTTTCTAACGTAGCCCTCCCCGTAGCGTCGGCGACGGTCCAGCTCGGTTTGCTCCTCCCTCGCATCATCAAACGCTCGTAGATCCCCGAATCGCTCGACAGCAATCTCGTCAACGGGTCGACCGCTCCGCTCAGCCTGCGCATACACCGCTTCCAGCTTCGTCATACGCCACTGAGCTCCTGCATCCCCAAATATATATGAGACCTCGTGCCGTGCTTCTTCATGCACAATATCCTCCAGCTGTTTCCCATCCGCCAAATCCTGTAGATGAATATTAAGCTCATTCTTATGGATCTTCAATTCATAATCAGGCTTCTGAGGAAGGGGCATTGTCTCCTTCTTGGCGCCTCTTTGTGTGTAGTCAATGTCTAGACCAGACGGCGCGGTCATCCAGGAATCGCGGGTTACCTTCGGTGCCTCTGATTGAGGCGTCTCGTCGTCTGGAAGGGGTAGATCTTCGTGAGGATCTGACGTTTTCTCGTGCCTATGTCTCCTGTGATGCCTTTCTTCATCGTAAGAATCTGAATTCCTTGGCCGTTTATGTCGCCGACCCTCTCCAGAGCGGTCCTCAGCGCCTCTTGATTTGTGATGTCTCGAACTGTGGTGATGTCGATGTTTATGCTCATGATCCTTTTCCACTTCTTTCTCACTTCTTTCTCTCGCCTTCTTCTCTTCTGCCAGAGCTTTCTCAAATTCGTCAAGGCCGTCCATCTTCAGTTTATTTTGTAAAGGTTGTTGTGTAGTCTAGGTCGATCTGGGGAAGCGAACTAAGCTTCAGAATTCTGAGGCGACAATATTTTTGTTCCCGACATCCCACCACGCGCCCCGCCTTTCCCTCTGCAGCACCTTTACTATCCTCAACCACACCAGGCTTCGAAGATTGGAAGAAATCATGTCAACTCCCCAGACCTCTTCAGGTGCCCAGCCTGTCGCTATTGTATGCGTGGGCATGGCTGGTGAGTTTCCCTCCTCAAATCTCAAATATGTTCACTGACATCATTCCTGGCTCCGGTAAAACCACCTTCATGCAACGAATAAATGCACATCTCCATGCCCAAAAGGAGCCTCCATATGTCATGAATCTTGACCCTGCTGTCTTGAACGTCCCCTTCACGTCAAACATCGACATTAGAGATTCAGTCAACTACAAAGAGGTCATGAAAGCATATAACCTTGGCCCCAACGGCGGAATCCTCACATCCCTGAATCTCTTTACTACAAAGATAGATCAGATCCTCGCTCTCCTTGAAAAAAGAACACAGGTTGATCCAGAAAAACCTACTGCAAAACCCATCAAAAACATACTTGTGGACACGCCTGGGCAAATTGAAGTTTTCGTCTGGAGTGCATCTGGAAGCATTCTGCTAGATTCTCTGGCGTCCACCTTCCCAACCGTTATAGCATATATTATAGATACGCCGCGCACAGCATCTACAAGCACATTTATGAGCAATATGCTGTACGCCTGCAGTATTCTTTACAAAACTAAACTCCCTATGATCCTAGTGTTCAATAAGACGGATGTTAAAGATGCTGAGTTCGCAAAAGAGTGGATGACGGACTTCGAGGTGTTTCAAGCTGCACTACATGCCGAAGAGGAGATGGGCAGCTTCGGTGGACTAGAAGGAGATGCTAGTGGGGTAGGCGGAGGCAGCGGTTACATGGGGTCTTTACTAAATAGCATGAGTCTCGTCCTGGAGGAATTTTATCGGCATTTAAGTGTGGTGGGGGTCAGTTCAATGACTGGTTCCGGTGTCGACGACTTCTTTGCGGCCGTTGGAAAGAAGGCTGAGGAGTTCGATAGAGACTATAAACCTGAGCTGGAGCGGAGAAAGAAGCAGAGAGAGCAGGAGAAGATTGCAAATCGAGAGAAGGAGCTGGGTAAGCTCATGAAGGATATGGCGGTGTCCGGCGAAGCATCTTCGCAGAAGCCTGCAGAGACGTTTGATATGGATACACTAAGCGATATGGAAGATGATGAAGAAGATGAGGGCGATTCCGAAGGGGCTGGTGAAGATGTTGGTGGCTTGAGCACCAAATATAAAAAGGCCTTGGATGATTCCGCACCTCAGTCTGCTCGCGACGACGACCACAGCTTTGCGAGATACCTCAAAGCTAGCCAGATGAATATGTAACGGTTTGGGAGGCTAGATAAAAGGCGTTTGATGGTAACATTGCATGGCGCATTTCTATACCATAGGGCAGGACTCCACAATTGAAGGTATTCAAGTCTAGGACGGATTTACATTGCACTTTTGTCTGCTGCTTGCGACTTGAAGAAACGCATACCCATATCATGCACCCAATACGCCTGCTATGCCTAGCCCCCATCAACCATTGGCTATGTTTATGCTTTCCTTGCTGTCAACGTCCGATATTACAGGACCTCACATTCCCTCGCGCGGTTACCTTGCCTCGAACTGCACCATTCTGTTCACGAGAGTCAGCGTCATGTCACTATTTCCCAAGTAAATTCCAGCTCACCTTTTTGTTCTCTCCTTGTACAAAACACGGTGTCCACATTCTTTGCACCGGATGGGGTCACCCTTCTTCAGTGGAACTTTAGAGTTGCAGTCGCCGCATAAGTAGTTAATGGCGGGGCCTTCACCAGCGGCCTGGAAGGCATCTCTACCCGGCGTGGGCGCCATAACTGGGACTTGGTATGCTTCACGAGACATATTGATCCGTTTGAGAGGACTAAAGGTGTGTGTGGATGAGACCTAGTATTCGTGCTGGGTTGACGTGAGAATAGTAGAGAAGCTGCAAAAACGTCTTCAAGGCTGAGAAATACCGGACACTGCAGAGTGACCTCCGGCAGAATTTAGCGATCTTTCCCTTTTGGGCAATCTCCACATCTAACCGCTTGACTCCTCAAGCTGTAGACAAAGTTACAAGGAGTCTAGAGCGATGAGAGCAAGTATTCGGATAATTATCCAATATAGCAGATATGTCTACTGACTGTTTGACTGTCCAGAGTGGACTCTATCTGCCTGAATATGCCGTATCTCATGGTTTTCGCAAGCTGCTAGTGGCTCAGCGGAGCTTGGAACAACCAGGGTACTATTTATCGATTTTATGACAAGCCTGTTCAAATAGAGATAGAATAATGGGCGTCCCAAATATACAATCCCTCATTCCAATGCAGGCGCCAGTGACCACAGCTGCAAGTTTGATTAATAGAAGGGGGGTGGCAGCATGAAGCTCAGAAGCTCTCGAGCCTCACTTCATCCTCGTCACATCCCGCTACCGCTCAACCACAGACTCTAACCCATGAGACTTCTGTCTTCAACTCCACTACTCAACAACATACATAATGTCTGACGATAAAAGGACTCTCGCTTGATATTCAATACTCCATCATATCCATAGCATACATCAAAGACTTGCAGGTGGCACTCCTTACTCTGGGAGGACGACAAGGCTTCGTTCTCCCCGCGTCATCCGACAATAAATCGCTCGCACACACTCAACGGCACAGACAACGACCTTTAAACAATGGTGTGTTCTTTCAAAATCTTAATACTATTACAGAGTATTCAGTAAACTGTCTGACACGAGGTCTTACCTAGGGTTGCTGCCTCTCTACGTCGTCTCCCTCCTCGCCGTACACCGCAGGACCCGCTCATTCATCCTCTCGAGCTATTAACTCATCCCAACCTCAATCTCAAGCTGCACTGCCCCGACCATCCACCCACGCCTCAAACCAGACTGATGGTCCACCAACTGATCACGCACATGCGCTCTCCCGCCACATAAACCGCCCTCTACGACCACATGTCTGGAAGAGCAAGGGTCGGTCTTGGACCGGGCCTGAGCTGGAGCGGGAGCGCGAAGATTTCTTCCATACTCGTGTAACAGGACGGCCAGAGATCTGGCAGACACTTCGGGTGGCTTTGGATATCTTGTGGACTGGCGGGGATGACATGGATAATGATGGTGGCATTGCAACCGCCCAACAGATTTTAACCGCAGCTGAAATCACTGTGCCCTCCGGTGATCTTGCCGATGGAGCTTACGATAGCTTCGGAGCGTTTTACCCCTTACCAGAACATATTGTCTCGGACCCTGCAAATATAGTACAGGCCGTAACACTAGAGGCAGCAGGCAAGGGTGAGGAGAGCGAGAATACCAAAGAAGTAACTATTGTGGAGGGTAATAAAGTCGCTCGTCCAGAAGAAAAGATCTCTGTCAAGGCTAGGCGCAGCGATGGGGTGGTGAAAGATCTGGTTATCAAGGCTTCAAAAAAGGACTCAATACAGTTTTTGAGCGTTAAGTTCATGGAAGCAGCGAAAGTAAGTCAGCCAAGATCCTCTAGGCATTGTTTGACTAAAATTCTTCCAGCTCCAACCACCAAAGCGTCTCAAACTTGCGTACATGGGAAGGCTCTTGCGACCTTCTGAGTCTCTCGAAACTGAAGGATGGGAGGAGGGTCATGTCCTGAATGCATTAATTTTTGACTGAAGCATGCATAGGTTGTCTTGAAATTGGTTTGGATGTGTCTTCAGACTTGCTCAAGGATGATTTCTGCGCAACTGCGTTTACGACACGAGGTATACCCCAGGCGTTAAGCAAACCCTTCTTTATTGTTCTATGTGGCTTGAAATTAGGCGTTTCTACCTATTTTCACGCATAACTCTTCTTTGGCACTCGATACCCATTTGCGGCTGGCCTTTAATTCATGCAATTGACCTTGAGGATTTATGGCTGAGATCATCCAACAAACCTTCAACATGTCTCGCGGCATCATAGTCAGCATTGAGTTGTAAATAATAAATAATGTTACTCTATTTATAGCGCAAAGTACCATACGAGATATTGTATTTTCACCGCAGATATGCAGGAGTTGTAATTTACCTGAACATTATATTAGCTGCTGACTCCTTCAATAAAGAGTTTCTGGAACGTCTGTACAAGTAAGAGAAACTATCTCAGTTCTCCAAGGTGAAATATATGTTTCTTCAATGATTTAACTCGGAAAGAACACAGCGAAATATTTGGATTCATCAGAGCTATCATGCTGGCATCGATAAGAGACTGGTAGAAAATTTACCTTACCTTCTCATGCAACCAAATTATTAGTCGGCTTCTGTTCGTGTTATATGCTAGTAAGACAAAAGTGTTAGCAGAAATTTTTCCGCAATCCGCAGTGATTCTGCAAGATGTAAAAACCATAAACAAATTTCAGGCTAGGCAATGTTAGCTGGGTCCCTACATCGTCCATTCAGCTTCACATACCTCATTAAATCAGATTTTTGTAAATATGTTCATCGGCGAAGGTGGACCCAAAGCCTCAAACAGTGTGAATAAACAGATCATCATATAGGTTATGGTCCAAGAAATAAAATCTAAAAGAGATCATATGATATACCTAGAGCATCGTGTTAGTATCATGTACGATCTATGTATCATTTGAAAATTCCACCGGTCTCGCTCTAGTCAGCTGACGAGTTCTCAACAAGCACTTCCAAACCATATGCTCTCACAAGGTTTGTACGCCTTGCTTTAATGACAGTATACGTAGGAGCGCGCAGTCTGTCCGCCCGTTCGTTCAAAATTCTTCATGAAATAGCGAAAGCGGAATAGAATTGGGAGATATATACCTAATTGCCCAGCCAGGTCAGTAAGTGCACATGAACCTCAAAGCAACAGCAATAGTGGAGAGTATGTGAGGGTCAGACAAGGCTGAAACTTAATAGAGACGGAATCAACATGATAACTTCAGAATGAGGAATTCCTATTTGTGTCTTGAAATCATCACGCCCTTGGTGGAGAAAATATGTGAAATATCGTTCACGAACCTTTTGAACCAATAACTGCACAAATATGAGTCTAATGCGGTAGTTTAGCAACTTCTGTTGCAACAATCTGGAAGCGTTATACTGTCTAAGGTGTCATTTGAGCAGTAAAACCCTGATGGGAATTAGTAAAACTTCATTCGATGTGTGGAATAGCTCCGCATCATCCATGCTAGCAGTTCAGAAATAGAAAATACAAATCCCCATTGAAATGTAAGAGTTGGATTGTTCAATTGTGTAATATTCTCATCAAAATAAGACAAATAGATGATGGTAGTTGGGAGAAGTTGTGCGGTAACTTACACTGTTGGCTAGGCTTCGGATCATCATGTCGCTAGACGCATAGGGAAGAAGAAAAGGCTTGATCCATGAAGGGAAGTAAGATCCCATATTGGATGGGCTGGTCCGGCGTCATCCTGGTTTAGCTGGAGGATGAGATGGATATTTGGAGAAAGTTCGCGAGGGAAAATAATTTTGCTTGAGAACTAAATTGTCGCTAGCAGCACGATAACCGATCTACCTTCTGTGGCTGTGCAGAATTGCGGCTTGACAGTGGCGGAAACGGCGGGATATACCTGCGCATAACCTCATCTCTTCAAAGATCATCTGCATCGTCTCGGCCAGCTGTCATCATGGCGCCGGCTGGAGGTATCTGGGCTCCCATAGCCATGAGAATTCTCAGGTAAAGAATCCACTGCACACTGTCTGGTTATACCTTCATCGCCCGGCAGTCTGGCTGAGCATGAGAATACTAATGGCGAACTAGGCATGCAGCCACGAAGGCCTCGAACGTTATTAAAGCGCGATTTGTAGAGGCAACACGCCCTATCAATAGTGGGCTCGAGCCAGTTCTCGTCAGAAATGGTCCACGTCAACCACTTCACCCTGTTGCAGTTCTACGACAGAGCAAAGGACGGTGGTATACGACTCATAATGCCATAAGTGCTACAGTTCGAAGATATATGAGCACTAGCCCAGGCCATGCTGCAAAGTACAGCCGCGCCTCGTTCCCAACCTCTGCAACCTCAACTGCTGTCTCGAGGCTCACAACTCGAACTCCTTTTGCCTCAACTCTGCGCCCGAATCTAACTGGCGGAGCTCTCCCTCGAACCGCTGGGGGCTATACTCTCGGCGGGGGACGGATTGGCGGAGCCCGATACTTTTCTCACACACCTGCCGGACCGGCGCAGGTAGTGCACAATGTATCAGCTGCAGTTCGTGCTTTCTGGTTTTCTGGCCAGAAGGCTCAGTTTGACGGGATGGCTCCGAGCGGTGAGAAGAGATACCGAGCCGTTACGAGTCTCCAAGAAGAGACATACCGGAAGATGCAATCGATGTCGAGAAACATTCCAGGTTCCTATATCGACTTTCACATCAACCCAACTATTACCGCGCTCAGCCCTCTTGGTGCTGCCTTCGGTGCAGACACCGAGAGTTGTTCTCCAAGCTTGAACACGGACGGCTTCTTAGATGTCCTGTCTGTTGATTTCTCTCGTGCCCTGAAGGATCTAGCTGCTACAATGAACGATCTCAAACGTCTGTCCAGTCTTGGCGATCTCCCTATCACCTTAGAGCTGAAGTCCATTCTCCGCGTTCGGTTCCCTGGTTGCGATGCCTCGACTGTTGAGCGTCTATGTGATGAGGTCGGTGTGCAACGGGGTGTCATCCACCAAGATCCAGAATTCGGCTCTAGTATTGGAGCAAATGTCGCTTTAATATTCCCTTTTGCCCCTACCTCAGAGCAAATCCTATCCTCACCTGGAGGTACCTTACGCTCTCAGATTGATTATGACTACGAGGCCGTAGATGCTGTCAACGATAATCCATGGTTGGATGGTTATGAAAGCATGGAGTATGGAAGTGATACTGGGTCTGAATATTTTGCGAAGCCAAGCGAGCTCAGAGACACTTCCGATTACGAGGGTCTGGAGGGAATCTACCGGTTTCTGGAGGAATGCGATAATGCTAGGAGGTTATAAGCCTTCAGGTCTCAATTCTATGACAAATCACTGGATGCTCAGGTGATCACTATTGTATTTTTTTTGGGCGGACAAGTTGGATCTAGAAGGCGGCAGGTAGTCGCCACACCACACTCTTTCTACTCCCAAAACTGGGGTATATGTATTTCCTCATGTAGTCATCTGATACCTCCATACCATTAAATCTGCACTACCATGTATCTACCCCATTATGACGGTGTGTGGGCATATCAATGCAGATTCAAACATCATTCTGCCCATAACCTTGAGACGGTTTAAGATGGATGGGTTGAGGTTGATTGCGGTAAGAGGTAAACCCTTCCTCGAACTACTCTCTGTATTACCGGCGAAGATATATCTGTTGGTGATCTGTCAATTTCACACCAGTATGTAACAGAGCATCTAAGAACTGTAGCGACCCTGGGATCTTATTCGGGCTTAGGAGTTCTAAATAGGCCCAACCGCATGAATGCCTCTATTGCCCAGCTCATAAACCATGTTTATATTCAATAATTGGTTATTTGTACAAAATATGGCCCCAGCTGTCCTTTAACGCAGATGAACTGCCAAACTGCTAAGATTCTCAACGCTTGGTAAGTTTATCTCAACACAAGATATTTCTGAAATGTAAGTAAACATCTGACTAATATTAGGCTATTGAGCAGATATGGTATGGGCAACAAGAGCAGGCAAAAGGGAAAAGAACAATCGGAGAGACAAGCAGCTCATCTCATCATAAAGTAATACAGTTTTCTCAATCATAACTTTTACATTGGAAGTCTACAGGCCATAGAACAGAGATAGGTAGCTCATCCTTAACTTTTCTTCACCTGAAAGTAGAGATTCCAGCTTTTTCAGCTTTTTACATCTCAAGAGCAAGATAAGAAAGCCTTACAATGGCCGACTTAATGTCAATATTTGGTACGTAATTAGCACGGAACAGAATAGAAGGGTTAAATCCAGCCTCAGAAAGCCAAAGAAGTTATATGGATTGAGTGTCGACTTGGCTATGCTGACCTCCGTTATACAGTGTATATTAAATCATCAAAACGCCGTGCCCGATGCAGGACAATCTTCCCTTATGATACAGTGCCCAATCCAAAACGTACAATTCACGACCGTCTCGTGATAAAGGACATCCACCCCCCAGATTTTGACGAGTCCATAGCAGTCTCCGCCGAGGTTCCTAATTGATCCAGTGGTCCCCCAACTTGTCTCTTTTTCTCACTGGAGAATGCTTCCTTGGCTTTGTCTTTTAGACCTGTAGCTTCCTCCTTCGCGATTCGATTTAATGAATTTCCAATTCCGTTCAACGCTTCAGGGCCCCCGCCTACTTCGGCTTGCTCCTCCTTCTTCAGCCCTGAAAATAGCCATTCCGAACCCTTCTTGAAAATGCTTTTCCTATTTGCGAGAGCCGCCATGTGGGCCTGCTTTGCCTTATCCCTCTCCATGAATTCGATCTGAGCCTCTGTTGCCGTTCCTGATTTTATTGCAACTGTGGCAGTATGGATAGCCGCTTCATATCTCGCCTTTTGCTCTGCATTGAACTCGGCACGTTTTCGACGATTGTATATTATCATGTCACCGGAAGCATATACTGTGACACAGCCAGCAATAACTATTTCGTCCTGAAGTTAGTTTCCGTTCACCTTATTCGCGTAACATTACTCAATTTAGTAAAAGGGAGTGGTATACATGTTGCGCCGACCACAGTTAGGGTTGTAAACCGATGTGCTCTATCCGCCCATACTCGCCCCCTGATAACCAGCTTGTCAAAAGTCGAAATCTGGCCCAGCTTTGCAGCATCTGCAGCAGCTCTCAATCGCCGGACCTTCTCCTGAGGTGTCTCTCCTGATGGTCCTGATTTCCTTCCAGGTATGGCCCATGTTCCTGAGCCAGGCGGATGACCTTTCGCCGTGGCATGCGGTGTGACGGAGGTAAATCGCGTGGCATCTGTTGCTGATCGAGGCATCGTGGCTACTACCAGAGATTGCCAAGTCAGAAGAGAGAGGATCGAGTTGTTGCTCCCGGAATACCTACGTTGAATTCAATCGGGGTCTTCCTACGCCTGTTCGCGGTCCCGCGAGAATTTTTAGCGGCGGATGGTTCCGTCGCTCCTCCAACATCATCAACTGCGGCACTTAAGCTTCCTTCCCGGCAAAACTGATCAACAAACATTATTAGGAGTTGGTGAACTGATAGGCCGATGTGGCTGAAACCATACACAAGGGAATATGATTGATACGGGAGCTACGTTATCAAACATAAAGCTCATTTAAAAACCAACATACTAAGACATCAACGATTCCTGTTCCCTCTCCCGTAAACATGTCTTCCAACAACACTCCAGATCTAGCTTCGGTGCTTAAGACATTAGCCGGTCTTGCACCTCAAAATCAGCAGCAAGGATATGTTACACATCAGATTCACCAGCAAGCGCCTTTGATAGCATGGCCACAAAGTACACAAGCAAATCATAATCCAACGCCGGTCAGTGGTGCGAAGGTTATCGATCCGGCTACCATTCTTGATTGGTCTTCTGGCCTAAGATGTGTAATGAAGACCGTTGCAAAGCACGACAGTATCCTACATGAGATCCGACGTGTAAGATCGCTGATCCGTATCCCATTGAACATTACTTATCCTCTCCAGATGATCAAGATCCAGCATGAGCATGAAGAACAATGGTGGAAAGGGCGAGAGGCTCTCAAACAGACACAAGAGGCGCGGAAAGAGGGACAAAAGAAGCTGGATGATGTATTGTAAGTCCACATAGCTTGCCCTATGTGAGGGCGGTGTATTGATGGCTTTAGGAAACTCATTGGTGGAACAGTCTCAGCTGGCTCATCAAATACTACTCCAGAGGAGACCGCTAAGGAACTGGCAGCTTTTGATATGAAAGTCCATAGGGCTCAGGTTCAAATGGTCACAGAGATGACAGCCAGGTTTAGGAATCTCGGCATCCCGTTCTTTGGGACCAAATCTGAACTGGTGAGGCTGAAGGCAAAGAGCCCGGAAAGGGTTGAAGGTGGTGCATCTCAGATACTAAAGGAGGGGAATCGGATGATTGATGAGATTGAACTGGTGGAGTTACAGAGAAAGATGTTGGTTCTGTTAGAAGATCTCTGTGGCGAATAAGGCTGGTCATGCACAGAAATGGAATCGATACCTTTGTTGTAAATCGCACGGCGATTCTAGTCCTTTCCAGGAGTCTGACCAGGAGGGCGACAAAAATTTCCAGGAAGGTTTATGTTGGCAAGCAGCAATGATAAGGTATGGTATGGTGAATGATGACCGTAGGGCTTCGAATTTCGAGAATTTGATTACTTCTGCTCTCCTTGGCAGGCACCCAAGCTCCACCAAGACAGCTGGAAATACCATACTATAGAAAGCTGGCGATCATACGGATGACCATCTTTAGAAATGAGAGCGAAGCTTCTGCGACCCCATTACCTCGTATCTAGGCTTTCACAGCTTGCAGTTGACCAGAGGGACTGGAAAGAAGGGTTTTGGGGACTGGATGCTGGCTGACGAGAGAATCGCAGACACTTTCTGGCCCACTGCAAAGAACGGAGTCATGCAACGATTGTGCTCCTAAGCAAAACCCGTGCAGGCGGAGCTTTTGTTTAGCTTACCATGTGAGGCACAGGGGTACGTATGGGACTTACATCGTGCAGTGCGAGTCGTGGGATTTTGCAGACGGAAGTATGGAGGAACTGGCTCCGAGCCGACCTGCGCGAAAACGGATAGGAATGGTGGAAGCCTCTTCCGGACGACGTGCAACAAAACTTTGTCCTGTTTCCGTCGCCTCCGAGAGCCATAGTCACTTCTGTGTAACGTTGCACGAGATTCTGAGTTAAGTTTAGGTCTGTCTTTGTTAGCATGGCCGACCCTTTGTGCGAAGCATAAATCGATGGGCCATGATACTCGCAAACTATGTGCAGTACAGTAGTCGAAGTGGTGAGAGATCTTCGCTTTCCAGTTAAAGAGTGAACGATCGTCATGCGAATTAAGATGCAGATGTAAATTGGCCCATGGGTAGATACACGGGTTATATATGGTAGACATCTGTTGTCGGTTTGTTAGAGGTGGCCCATGCCCTCAAGCATTTATAGATCTGCTCGGCCCCCGAACGCTGCACATCCTAGTTGAACCATATTATATACTGTAGCTATAATACGCTCGGTGTACAGGAAGAGAGTTATTCTTTCTACGCGCATAATCCTCCTTGCAAAACCTGGAGTCTTAGATAAAATAGCCACTCTCGTGAGTAAGCTCGTCGCATGGCAATCGGATAAGTATTTACGAGGCAGAAATCCCGAAGTTGATCCCGGCTCAGAATATATTCCATCTGGGAGATGGCTTTTCACATTTAATAAACGTACCTTTTACAAGATCTCCGTCTTCACTACTTCTGTCCACCCATCTCCTCTGGCCCTCTTGTAGTATGATAGTTCTGCTATCCACTGTCTTCTGCGCCACTCCTTCCTGATATCGTTACCCGCGCTGAATTCTCCCGACTTCTCACATTCAATATGTCCGGACCGATTCGGAGAGGTTTGAAGGAAATCCTAAGAAAGGATCCTTCAGATGTCGTAATTTTATCGTCCCTAAGAACTCCTGTCACACGCTCTTACAAAGGACTTCTTAAGGACGCCTACCCGGAGGAGCTTCTCGCCGCGGTTTTGAGAGCCACCCTCTCAGCGAATCCAAATCTCGACCCCACGCGGATCCAAGATGTAGGAATTGGAGTTGTCTTATCTGAGCTCGGAGGCTCGAAGGCGGGACGTATGGCCATGAACCATGTTGGGATCCCTACATCAACATCCTTCTACACCATCAACCGGGCTTGTTCGAGTGGTTTAACCGCCATCACGAGCGTGTCGCATCAGATAGCTACCGGGATGATAGACGTGGGCATCGGAGGTGGAATGGAGAGCATGACGAGGAATTACGGGTCAAAGGCTATTCCCACCGTGCTATGGCCAGAGTTGAAGACCAGCGCGGTCAAGGACGCTAGAGATTGTATCATGCCTATGGGGCTTACGAGCGAGAATGTGGCAGAACGGTATGGGGTGAGCAGATCAGACCAAGATGCCTTCGCCGTGTTGTCCCATAAAAAGGCGACAAGAGCACAGGCTGGAGGGCTATTTGACGTGGAGATCGTCCCAGTCCAAACGAGATACCAAGAAGTGAACAAAGCAGGAGAGAAGATAGGAGAGGAGCAGCAAATCACAGTTACGAAGGACGATGGGATAAGAGCAAATGCCAATCTCGAGGGCATGGCAAAACTCAAGCCAGCGTTCAAGGAGAATGGGACATCGACAGCGGGCAACTCGTCGCAAATCTCGGACGGCGCTGCAGCAACATTGCTCATGCGACGGAGCATTGCAAACGAGCTGGGCCTCACGTCCTCGATCATCGGGAAGTGGGCGGGCACGCAAGTAGCGGGTTGCAGACCCGATGAGATGGGCATTGGGCCCGCCATCGCGATCCCCAAGCTTCTGGGGTATGTAGGCTTGAACGTTGAGGACATAGGGCTTTGGGAGATTAACGAGGCGTTTGCAAGCCAAGCCATCTACTGCTTGAGACAGCTTGGGCTCGAAAAACAGCTGGAAGAGGGGAGGGTCAATCCTAAGGGCGGAGCGATCGCTCTCGGCCACCCGCTGGGAGCAACGGGTGCTCGGATGCTGGCTACTCTTCTCCCCGAGATGGAGAGGCAGGGCCTTCAGACTGGCGTAGTAAGTATGTGTATTGGTACTGGAATGGGAATGGCCGGCCTGTTTGTCAGAGAATGAGGCATACTAGTGTATATAAATGGTGGTCTTCAAATCAGAAGACTTGTCAAAAGTCATTGATGCAGGCTGTCTAGTGATAATAGCTAGCGGTGTAAACTAAATGTAACGCCATTCGCTATGCTTGCTGTTTCCCCGCCTTAACTCGATCCCGACTAGGGAGAGTGCATGGGATATCCGTTTCTCCATTTGTCCAAGACATAATATAAATATGCGTTATCTTCAATTCGTGATAATGTGACTGAAGTGGCCTGGGACTTTGTTCTGGCACTTCTCACAGTCTGCGCGATAACCCATAGAGAAGGTTTTTTTCGTCCCAGCTCCAAAACCGTTCCCTTCACCTCCCAATCCAGCCCAATTCCTTAGGCTATGCTTTGACCGCGAATGTCCTTTCTTTGTCGGCGTATTTTTTTCTATTTCTTCAATAGATTCCATTTGCATGTCACTGAGGCCATCTGCAATAATACTAGGGCTCGCCAGACCCTCGCTGATAGGACTGGGTAAATCTCGACCTCTGCGGAACTTAACCATCATTCCCTCATCATCTGCGAAATCAGGGTCGCTGTACCGAAAGACCCTTTCTGCACGAATATGTGGCGCGAAGGAGCTATGGATCGGCGTAGGGACCCGACCAGATATAGTGGCTGAAGTATTATCATGAAAGGGGCCCGGTGAGAGTAGGATCGAGTCTGTCATCTCCAAGTCGTCGGAGCCGAAGGCAGGATCAAAGATCCCGCTTCTCTGAGTGTTGTTTATGGACGATATTGCGGGTGAACGTGGCATGAGGGCGAAATCAGGGCAAGGTTCCACTACGATCATGGACCTTGACTCGTCGATTGTAGTAGTCTCCTCGGAGTCGGAATCGGCGGGTGTGATGGTTGGCGGCGCAGGATGCGAGGTATAGCTGGAAGGAAAGGACGGCGACGCATGGCGATATAATTTCGGGGAGGTTCGATGAGGAAGCGCAGCTATTCGGCGTTTCTTCAAAGCATTAGCACTCCGTCAATGATATAGCGGACGCGACCAACTGAGCTTACGATGCGATGCTCGCTGAATCCCAAAGCAGCAGGCCCTTCATCCTCCTCTCTCTGGCGCTTCCTGTCAATCCAATTCGGCACAAACATTCTGCTCTACTGCGGATAGCTGACCCTCCGACCTGAGATGTTTTGCGTGACCCTCGTTTGAAGTTGAGTTGATGCAGAGAAACAAGGCTGGAGATGGGGTCGGGGAGAGGGTGTTTTGCTAAGAGAATTTGTGATGGGCACCGACCGCCAAAAGTCCCGTAGTTATTTATACGTTCGGGTTTGTGAGGAGCGTTTTGTGACAGACATTAGGTTGGTGAGTTTCAGACCTGCTTCAGCGACTAGATAGTTACGTGAAGGAAAGCCAGCCTTGAAGGCGTTAAGAGTTATCGGGTCATAGTTCTTCCTACCTAGTCTAGCCCCTTCCCGGCTCAAGGCCCGAGGCACGGTCACGCCGATCTCAAGTCACGCAATCCGTACATTTTATGCCACGTGACACACCCGCCCTTCCAGGGACCACTGACAACATGTGAGGCGCGGACTCGTTTGATAGGCGGCCCGATGAACAATTTATTCTGCCCCGCCAATATATCTGGTCCTTGACTCACCCAGATCGAACTGGGCACTAAAGACCGCCTCGTTTGTCGCACAATTGACACTGGTACAATTCATAAATCTTTTGTCACGTCTGGCTAATTTCTTTGCGCCCCCAAAAATATGCCTGGTCGTGATATGGAGCCCGTCGTCGTCGACGATACTCGAGGTATGGCCCCGCCAGCAAATCCTCTGGTGCCACATACAAAACCTGCAGAGCGAGCCGAAGAAACTGACAGTGCTGCAATAAACAGTCCTGGGCTATGATCCTCTGATCCCACCTCAACTACTGCTCTCCGAAATCCCTCTTACACATGCCTCTCTGAACACCGTCGTCCAAGGACGCAGAGATGCTGTTGAAATCATTATGGGCCGATCTGACCGCCTCTTGGTTGTCTGCGGTCCTTGCTCTTTGCACGATCCTGCCACGGCTCTGGAATATGCTGGACGGTTGAAGGCCCTTGCCGAGAAGCTCTCGGACGACCTCTGCATCATCATGCGTGCCTATCTCGAAAAGCCCCGTACAACTGTGGGCTGGAAAGGGTTGATAAATGACCCCGACATAGACGAGACCTTCAAGATCAATAAGGGCTTAAGAATCAGTCGTCGTCTTTTCTGCGACTTGACCACAAGTGGCATGCCAATTGCTTCCGAAATGTTGGACACCATCTCCCCCCAATTCCTTGCAGACCTTATATCCCTTGGTGCAATTGGTGCTAGAACAACCGAGTCGCAGCTACACCGTGAACTTGCCTCTGGTCTCTCATTCCCAGTCGGGTTCAAGAACGGCACAGATGGTAGCTTAACTGTCGCAATTGATGCAATTGGTTCCGCTGCATCAAAACATCACTTCATGGGTGTCACAAAACAGGGCCTGGCTGCAATTACTAGAACGAGCGGCAATGAACACGGCTTTGTCATCTTACGTGGCGGTACCAAGGGCACAAACTATGATGCGGAAAGCGTCAAACTTACAAAAGAAACGCTGCAAAAGAAGGGCCAGAAGCAAGCCATCATGATTGATTGCTCACATGGTCTGTTACATCTAAAATGAGCATATTATTCATCTAATATAGAACAGGCAATTCGAACAAGGATCACCGGAACCAACCCAAAGTTGCAAAGGTCGTTAGTGAGCAACTCCGCGCCGGAGAGATGTCTATCATTGGCGTCATGATAGAATCGAACATCAACGAAGGCAATCAAAAGGTCCCCCCTGAGGGCCCGTCTGGCCTGAAAAATGGAGTTAGCATTACAGATGCCTGCATTAATTGGGAGACTACAATCGAAGTTCTCGAAGGTCTAGCTGAAGCAGTTAGGGAGAGACGCGTAGTGAACAACAAGCGAAACAAACTGGAAATGACGCTCGAGTGATGACAGAGAGGGGCATGCTTTGGATATCCGATTGTAATGTGCTATTTCGTGGCGTTTGGATAGCGCTCGTTTATTGGCTCGTATCGCAAAAGTTGAGATGAGTCTCAGAGAAGAACATATGCTACCCAAGTTTGGAGCACAAAAGTTTTACAACAGGCCTTATGACTGCCCTACACGTTGGATCCCCATTTATCTTGGTCTGCGTTTCATGATGGATAGATAACTTAGATATAGCATCAACCATTAAAGCTATGAAATTCGAGAGTCTATCATATATAGTTTATTCATCCGTCAACGTCTATAACCTGCTGGCCTTCAATAGATCAGCGTTAGCAACTCCTTTCGTAGCCCTGATATTGACATAATCTTTACCTGGACTTGCCCATGCGCAGTCCTTCCAGGGTCCGAGAACTCTCCATATATTCTCAACCAAATCCCGAACATGTTTGCCTCTCTGGACGCTCCACTCCCTCGCTCTCTGATCCACCGTTCGGTCTCTGCCGGGTAATCCATCTAGGACACTGTTCCAAACTCTCATTGCCTCTTCTAGTTCTCTCAAATTACTGACACCTATGACAGATACCCCGATTGCACCCAACCCACCCACAGCCGCACCGGCTCGTGCCCATGTCTCTAATCCCCACCTAAGAGCCACCACTTCCAGCCTCTCTCCTTCATCCTCTGCATAGTTTGCAGCCTCCATAACCGCCTCCCTCAGCTCTCTCGGAGCAGGATGCCAATCTCCATCTCCGCCAATCGGTACACCCTGTGATCTCAACAATCCCATCCCGAGAACACTCGCATTAGTTACTACGCTCACACCGGCCATCCTCAGCCTCTCTAGGCCGAGTGTCTGTAGAATCGTATTCTGTAATGTGAAGTTCGCATAGCTCTGCACCACATCTAAAGGCTCGCCTGTCTCCTTCAATACCAGCTGCGCTAGCTCGCAGAGCAATGGAACAGGATATCCAGATATCCCAACGTACTTAATCGTGCCACTCGTGTCACGGATGCGTCGCAGCTCCTGTACCGCAATCAATACCTCGCTAGGCGTCACGAATTCCACATCATGGCAATACACCACATCGAGGTAGTGGGTGTGCAGCCGCTCAAGGCTGCGCTGAATCGAGTACCGTATCCACTCTGGCGAGTAATCAAATTCCGACATGCCTATGCGCCCGCACTTGGTTATGACGAAGTAAGAGCCGCGCGGGTGCCGCTCGCGAACATCGGGCACGGATAGGGCCTGACCTAAAAGTTCTTCAGAAGGGCCATAGTAAGGAGAGGTGTCGAAGGCGCGGATCCCAAGGTCTAGCGCCCGTGCAATTATCCTGTTAGTGGGAAGTTCATATGGATCAACGTTGAATTGAGTGTTAAATGTAGCACTGCCACAGATCAATGGCGGGAGAATTGTAGAGAGGGGCGGTTGTGTCGGAGGCATTCTAGAATCTAAAGCGCAGTGGCGCTCTTCAGAAATTGAACAGTCAAATGCTGACTGGAAGAGATATAGCTATGACATCGTGTAGAGATATTTGGGGCCACGTTGCAGCGGTGTACCCGGGGTGATATATAACGGAGAAAAATAGAACGACTCGCTGGCGGGGCAAGGCGTTTTATTTTTATATCTGGTCTTGATACAGCAGAAATTGGCTGTGTTATCTAAGCGCATATCCAAGCGGGATGGCGCAATGTCAGATCACGGGATATGATATCGCCGAACGGAAATACTATTTGAGCCTCAGGCTAAAAGGTCATGCCGGATAGTGAACCGATAGTATGCCACTGCCAAGATAAGAGGAGGCCATACGGACTGGCAAAGAGGGAGAGTGCCTACAATTGCAGTCTTTGCCCCGAGAATATCAGAGCCCGGATATCTATGCAAAACATATTTCCGCATCTAGCACGAAATCCTTGCTCCAGTGGTGAACGAAGGAAATGAGAAAAAAAAGTCAGGAACATCTTTCTCACGTTCTGCATGGACGGATAGCCCAATAGCATACTCCGGGAGAGCAGGCCATCTCCTACATTGGCAACGAGTTATCATTCGATGCTTGGTGAGCAAAATAATGCTGTAGAACAGAGGTTAGAAGCGCAATAACAGTAGGCAATATCCCACAATTCGTCTGTGGGGATCTGACGATATACGTGGGGACTTGCCTCCTTACCCGGATTAGGTAATTGCCTGACTGTACCGCCTGAACATCGTAATTATGAAAGGATAATACACTTCTTCCGGACTCCCTCAACGTCAACCTCAGCCTGTTGGGCGTCCTCGAACACCCGCACTGCAACGCCCCGTGGAAATCCGCCATCTCTCCGCCCGTGCCCTTCGCGTCGTCCGATTCCCGCCCTGAAGCTAAACTACAGCACGCCGGATCCGGATTACTTTGAGATCATGCACATTGCATCTGCGTGAAAGGGCTGCTGCTGCTGCCACCACCCGTCACGTCCCAACCCCGGCCCTTTTGCCTATATATTCCTCTGTCTGGACCGGCTCGTGTTATCTGGACGATCTTGCAGGGCCGTACAAAGCGCACGAAATAGCTTCTCGGCCGAAAAGAGCAGCCCTGTATTCCTGCTCCCAGCCACATTTGCCCAAATCCACAATCACACATTCCCCTCCGGCGGCCACGATCCCAAGACTCACCCCCCCTTGGCCCAGATCAAACACTACCATATCCTGCGACCTTATTTCTCCATGACCTACTGATCCGCCATCTCTCTGCGGATCGCGTGTTGGCAGAATGGGCAACAACACTTCCCGGGAATCGCGGGGTCAAGATTCGCCGACATCCCACGGCCGTCTACGACCTGTATCGTCGGGCGGGACACCAACAAGGCCTATATCTCCAAATGGCAGGCAATCTGGCCCCCTTCACGGGGTTCGTGCAAGAAGTAGCAGACCTGACTTGTCAATCTTTGGTATCGGCCCCGGTTCAAATACCAGTGAGGTGCCGGAAAGACGAGAAACAAAACAGGAAAGGGAAGCAAGGAAGTTGGAAAAGGAGAGGGTAGCCAGAGTTAAGGAGAGAGAGCGGAGTATTAAGGAGGAGCATGTCGACGGTGGGTATCTTGTTACGATGGGAGTATACACTGGCACAGAGGATTTCAATAAGGCGGTCGTTAGACAATTGATGGTATATGCTCATTGGTTCATTGTTAGGTCTATACTAATATTTTTAGATTGAGCGTCGAGTTGCCCCATTCTGGCGTGGTTTAAATGACTTCAAAGAAGAGTGGGTAGAGCACCAATTGGTTGCTGCAGGAAGAGGCCTACCCATTCCGGCTGCAGACGAGATACCTGAAGAAGAACCAGCGGCGCCTCTCTCATCCGAGTCCCCCCATGCATCCGATCCCAATCTTCCGAACTTGATGGTGCCTATGGGTTCGCGATCGCAGACTGTAGCCTCAGATCGTTCTGCCACGCTCTCTGTACCTCCTGCGACATCTCCTGAACCTGCCAGTCCTTCCTCTAGTACACCTGCTGTACAATCTGCGTCTCCATTCCGACCTCGAACTAGGATACTAGCTTCTCTCACCACCTCTGCGAAAAACCCTTCGCCGGTGGATATAGTCCCTAGAGAGATCCAACTCCCCAAGGACCCTTACGTTAAGGGGCAGCATATCGAGGCGTTTTTATACAAGGATGCAACTGAATGCCCGATTTGTTTCCTATATTATCCTCCGTACTTGAACAAGACTCGATGCTGTGATCAACCGATATGCTCTGAATGTTTCGTTCAAATCAAGCGGCCCGATCCTCACCCACCAGAGCACGAGACTAACGATCCCTCGCAACCAGGATCCTCAAATCCTGAGTCGTCTGCTGAAGCTGAAGCCTTAGTGTCAGAACCAGCTTGTTGTCCATATTGTCAACTGCCAGAATTTGGTGTTACATATGAACCTCCGCCATTCAGAAGAGGTCTATCATACGCAAACCCTCAGGGCCCTGAGACTCCTCCAGTACTAAGTCCAACTTCACCAACGGGTGCGACCGGTACAACAACATCGCTAGCGCCGCATACGCATAAGAGGCGCACAACGTCGATATCTGCCAGCGCTCCTACAGTCATTGCTACAGACAGAGTTAGACCCGATTGGGCAGTGAAGCTTGCAAATGCCAGATCCCACATGGCTCGGCGGTCTGCAGCTGCCACTGCGCTGCATACGGCGGCATACTTGATGGGGAGCGGCAGCACTGATAATCGTGGGTTTGGTTTTGGTAGTCGGAGCCGTTTTGGTCGAAGTCGAGGCGAAAACAGTCCAGTACCTAGCGGGTCAGCCACCCCTTCTACCGAGACGGGAGCGCGCACAGTAGCTGAGCAGATTGCTCAAATGCGGCGAGAGGCTCAGGAGCCAGGGGGGTCAAGGAGACGCGGCAGAATGGACGACTTAGAGGATATGATGATGATTGAAGCCATCAAACTAAGCTTAGAAGCTGAGGAAGAGAGGAAGAGAAAGGTGGAAAAGGAAGCAGCCAAAGATGCAAAAAAAAGGGCCAAAGAGGAAAAGAAAAGAGAGAAGAGGGAAAGGAAGGGGGTTTATGGAAGCGGCGCAAGCTCTGCCCGTGGAAGCGCTTTAAGTTTATCCGGATTTGGAAGACGGAGAGGTAACAGCGGGGGGAGCAACTTGGCAAGAGAAGTAACAGCTGAAAGTGTCGATGACTTTCTCTCCAAAGGCAAAGAAGCAGATCGAGGTATAGAAGGCGGCACAGCAACGTTAGTACATATCAACACTGCAAACGCTGGAAGCAATGCAAGCCAGCTAGATATGCTATCGTCTCGAAATCTGGACGGCGGTTCATTTCCCAGCCTCCAGGAGTTCCAAGACTCGCCAACTACTGCAGCACCCCCGGATAGGCCTTCTCACCTGCGGCAAATAAGTAACGCGTCCAGTCTTACTTCCTCTTTCGTCGAATCGGCTCCAAATAGTCCCCAGGATGATGCCCCGGCTAGTTGGCCTTTGTTAAGTTCTCCAAATGCCTCAGGAATCAATGTGCCTGGCAATAGCAACAATCCTCACGATACCAGTGATGCAAGCTCTACCACAGGTTTCAACCTCCAAAGCCTAACCGCTGTGATCAATAATGGAAATGAGGACAAAGCCCCCACAGTGACACATGCAGAGGAGGCGAATCAGGAAAATAAAGAGAAATCAACGGAATCCACTAGCCAGGGTTTAAAGCCAGGATTGGAGGAAAGTGTTATGACCCTTACCGGTGACAACTCGGCTTCAAGGGAACGTCAGACTGGAACACCAAGGTTGATTGTCACTCCTGGTACTCCTGCTGCGTCCAATGAAGCAGAAGAATTTGGGAAGCAGCTAGGCACTGGTATGAGTGGGAGTACCGAAAGCGTGATCACACAATGATTCCTTCGTCACGCGTCCCAGTAGTAATAGTATACCGTGCGATACTATGAGAATGGTCTAGAATGAGGTGTAACTGCGGACAATCTGCATGCTGCCGAGAGGCTGATGG